>VXBI01013070.1:1785117-1856282 GCA_013397375.1 Toxostoma redivivum
AAAAAAAAAGAGTCAGCAGCATATTGAGTAACACTCTTTGGGACATGGCCACACCCCATTAAGTCCCCTGGGACCAGTTTTCTCTTTCACTTCAAACACTTCTGGAACTAACATTTCTATACACTGTTTTTGCCATTTCCTTCTCCTCTTTACCAAGGCCTATGAGACATCCCAGGAAACTTCTCATTTATTCCATTTCATCTATTCATTTGTCTTGATCCTTCAAAGAATTAAAAAAACCCCAAAGAATTAACCTACTCTACATGCCCCTTACCCCTGCCAAATTTGATGTGCAGAAAAATCCCAAGCATGTACTTAAAAACAACAGAAGTGTCAGAGAAACTGGAGTCTGTTCTCCAATGAAGTAGTCTGACCCAATATAAGACACCTTTCTTTATCCAGCTAGTAAACTGTGTGGAGAACAAACCACCATAATATCAGCAGGCATCTTAAATTACTAAGACTGTGTGATTAGAGACTTGCATCATAAGAAATCATGTACAAGGCATGAAGAAACCCGAATGTTTTGGGTCTTCTTTCTGTCATTTTGCAGCACTACCGAGGCACCTGTCTGCACACAGTACATCCAACCAAATAAGTAGCAGTACTATTGACACCTGTCTTTCATTCAATTTTACACTGACTCTATTTAATACCCTGTGTAGGGCACATATAGGTCACATTTATTGCAGAGAGTACTGTCAAGAGTTACTTTCTTCCAAAACACAATTGTCATACATCTAATTTCAGAATATACAATTAATGTGGGAAATTATTCTACTTAAGTTCCTGGTATAGTCTAGGAAAAGAATGATATCTGAGGCCATGTTTCTTATGCTATCATTTAGTCTTTATTTTTCTATTCCCAACTCTGATGCAAACAAGTTAATAGAAGTAGCAGACAAACCACAAATTTACACTTTGGGAGTTTATTGCTCACTTACACCAAGAATTAAAGAGTATCAATCAATCTGAACCACTCTGGTTTTCAGTACTTGAGTGGCTACAAGTAAGTTTTAGCCAACATGAAAAAGCAGAAATTTGGCACTGTCAATATGTTTTTCAAAACTTGTTTTTTGCCCCCACAAAGTGCAAGGACTAATTCAAAAGTTAGCATTCCTCTCTTAAAAAAAAAAATAGTGTCTAGTTGGTACTGTATATATGTCACATTATTCCAAAAACTATCAGGTCAAACTTACAAGCATAAGTGATCTCCTTTCCAGAGCAGAAAATGCACTGAAATGATATTTGGAGATAGGTTAGGGTTTTTTTTCGTTGATTTTTAAACAGTTGAATGAAAAATTCCTAACCCAGTGGAGTATCTCAAAAACACTGATAAGAATAGCACACGAAGGCACAACACAGTACATGTAGTCTCAGAACAAAATATTTCAAATAAATGCTGGTAGACTGCAAGATTGATGAGCAAACAATAACACTTTTTAGATAAGCTCATTTGCACACAGAACTTTATGATTTGCACAGAGATATTTAATCACACAAAAAAATAATATTAAATTCCTTTTCAGATTATACTGATTTTTCATCGGCATATTGTGGAATAATGTAGGGACAGTACATAGTATCAGTTTCCCCTCAGGTAACATCTTTGCTTCACTAGCCTTTACTAGTGAAGTATTCCATTTATATTTGTGAAGAAAAGTGAGACAACGAGGTAAGCATTGCAAGTACTACATGTATTTTACGGAAGAATAACTTGAGTATAAGTCATCGAATGGCAGGTCTAAGATCACTGCAAATGAGTAAAACTGGGGATATTTACTATGCAGTATTTAATCATTTTCTAAATGCAGACTTGCTTTGTTTCTTCAAAATGACAACCAGATTGTTTTAATACACAAAATCAAATTGTAATACATATTTATTCTCTTAGTTTAAGAGCCACTATTTGCAAACTTAATAGCTGAATATTATTAAACAAAATGAACAAAAATATCATATGGAACACGCACGGTATATAGATTATAAGAAACAAGATTGTTTTCCTGAAGCACTCTACCTGTAATCAGTCTAGAGTCTCAATATTGGGAAACTTTCCTTTTGTGAAACTATGGGAAAAGTAGTGAGTGAACAAAAAAAACCCATGAAACTATTTTTGCATGTATAGTACATTACATACAAACATACAAGGCTTTAGAACTTCAAACTAATGGCCCTCTTGTTTAGATGCCCTATTTGCTGGCACAGCCAACCCTCTCACATTTCTGCCTCCCTCCTGTCTTTTCATCCATTCAGAAGCCAGAAGGCAATGCCATTTATACCCAAGGGAAAACAATGCTGGATGAGGGAACACAAGAAAATAATTTTCCCCAGATTCCCTTGGAGATTATTTCACATCTGTGGATAAGAGATTCAATTAACAAAACAGCCTTAGCATGCACAGCAACAATACAGGGTGATCTCCTTGCACCACCCTTTGAGTAAACACCATCAGTACAGGCTACATATTCTCAGCAGATGCACAGTCCACTCAACTTTATTATTACTGCTCTCAGTAAAATCCTGGCATACTAGGGACTGCTCCTAGAGCAGTGGTGATCTCTATAAAGCTAATTGCAAGAGGAACCCAAGTACTGTTTCAGTGACTTGGTACAGACAGTTCTAAAGGTTGACGTAAGCAATTGCATAACCTGGTCAAAATGCCCCTCAGTTTGCTGTGGCTAACAATAGCCACAGGAAAAGGTACTGTGAGACTGTTATTACAATTACAATTAGCAACACTTAAAAGGTCAAATGTTTCTACTGTTCTTGACTGTTTGGTTCTTTCTCTAACAAACTTCACTCTCTGGGCTTTTGCATTTTTAATGCTTCTGCATCACGTGGCATAATTTTGTCTCCAGAGTGATTTTATGGTTGAGAAGCAGCAAACCATTTTGAAGAATAAACTACAGAGCAATACTCTTAGAGGTGATTTTGAAAAAAAAAATATTAAAAAGTCTTTGAGACTTCTTTTCTTGTTTAGATGAGATATTAGCACATTGTTTTTCTGCCAACTTGTACCAATAGCTTTCAACACTAGTTGAAGACTGAAAAGAGCTGTTATTATTCATTTCTTCAAGAAAAGGTTACTTGAGAAATCATGAGAACAATTTAACTGCGTAAAGTAGGGATAACAGAGAAGAATTGGCAAGATGGTTGGGCTTGAAACTCTACTAAGCCAGGACAAAACCCCCTAACCCTGTAGTAGGGTTCAACAGAAATTTTACTTTGCACTATGTGATCCCCTTCACCTCCACTAATACAAATTTCTAAAAGAAAAATTTTAATGAAACCTCCCCCTTCCATAAAGTCATAACTGGTCTTCTTGAATCTGCAAATCTGCACTAACATTTATATTTGAATGTCAACTCCAACAAACACAATAGAAAAAAGCACCATTATCTAAAATTAATTTAATTTTTTTTCTCAACTGAAAAGGAAGGAACTGAAAATTCCACTGATCAGCACCTAGATTCTCAAGTAAAGTGCTGGAACCTTTCTGGAAACAACGATGTTTCACACATGAAATTCTGACAGTGAAGAAACTTTAGAAACTCATTTAGACTGAGGTTTGGCAGCATATAACCACTACATTATCTTCCAGTAGAGTTTGTCATGTGCAAAATGTGACTGGTTATACCAGTTATAGCAGTTCGCTACTCAAAAGATCTCTGTGGCTTGACACTAAATTCCTCCTTCAGTGGTATTAACAGTAATTTTAAACCATTACATCACTAAGTTTAAACCAATAGGCTGTTCAAACAGCAGTTAAAAAAATTGCTGAAGTCTAAATGAGATGTTGCTGGTCATCATGCTAAGTACTAGTAAGAACTGCAACTTTGAGATCTGTGCCAGACAGCACTGTCAAGGGATTCTTCCTCTCCCTCTTAGAGAACGCTGAATAGACAAAGTGGAAAGAGTGGATTATCAGAAAAACCAGATAAAAGACCATAGCCAAATGCCACCTGCAGTGCAGATGCCAAAATCCAGCCCACTGTTTTCTCTGTCCAACACTTTGGAAAAGTGACCAAACAGTTTTGTCCTTACAAGAGTCTTGCTAGAGCAAAACACAAGAACAGTTTATTTCCAACAAGTCTACTCTGAAACAAGAGTCACAGCTGCTTTCTGAGACGTAAATTAAATAAATCTATCCAGAAACTGAAAGAAAGTGGATAACACAATTAAACATGAGGAGAACAAAAGTCAACAAATAGGTGCCTCATGGAAATAAAATGTCATCTTGGTTTAAAGTAAGGCTTGTAGGCAGGGAGAAAATATCACAACTGAACAGAACAACTCCAATGCCAAGCTTCCAAAACACTACCACAATGTAACTTGGTGGTAGGCGGCTAAAGGATGTAATCCTGAGATTACCAGCGTCAGTTTCACATTTACACCTCTGAACTAAGGCAAGCCTGAATTACTGCTTTAAGAAGGGTCATGTAGATCCTTGAGGCTATCAGCTTTACACAAAACAGTGTGGAACAGGAGACTTATTTACATATGGCACTGAACATGTACATAATGATATCGACAAATAAAAGAGCACAGTGCCCTTCACCTCTTTCTGCTACTAAAAATTGACCTGATTCAAGTAAGTCTGATTTTCCTTGTATCTTCTGAAGGACTAGACCAGCTTTCATTGGTCAGGTGGATGGATGCAAAACAAATCTGATTAACAAGATGAACCTTTCACAAATTGTAAGCTTTAAGTCGTAAATGCGGGGCTCTTGAATTGCTATTTGACCAGCTGTTACTGCCTCGGTGCTGGTTGGAGATCTGCCATTACCTGACCAGAGGATGCCCAGCCACCCCTGTCCAGCCGGCTGGCCCCAGGAGGGTTCGGAGCACAGCCGGGCAACCTGCGCCTCAGCCCGGCAGCCAAGCCGGAAACCGCCGAGGAGAACCGGCCGTTTCCCTCCCCGCTTCCAGCGGGCAGAGCGCCAGGGAGGATGTACGGGAGGCACAAACGGATAAATGCAATAATCATGGCGAGACAACCGCACAGCAGGAGGGGGAACACAAGGCAAAAGGAGGGACAGATGCCATCTTGTGCCTCGGAAATTTCGTTCTGTACAGGTCCACCCGTGGACAGAGCGCTGACGGGCACCGGCTCCGCAGGCCCGGCGGCCGCGCCGCCTCCCTCGCCCCGAGCGGGCTGCCCGCGGGGGAGGCGGCGCCCACCCGGGGCTGGTACCCGCGGCACCAGNCACCGCCTCGACCAAAGATCTAAGCCCCGTGCCTCAGCCCCAGCCTCCTGGGGACCACAGGTGTCCTGCGAGGAGCAGTAAGGAAATACTAAAATGTTTTGGTTGCCATGAAGAGTTGCCATCGAGGTAGTGGAGACTTGAAGGAAAAGGCCCTTTAACGTAGCAGGCTGGTGGCAGTGTCGGGGGGTCAAGAGAGCGTTGGTTTTGAGCTGATCTCGGAATTGGGTCATTGAGGTTGTGTGAGAGCCTTTTGAGTAAAGGAGGTGGATTTGAAGCTGATTTAAGAGCTTGAAATGAGAAGAAGAGCTCACAGGTGGCATTTGAAAATGAAGGAGGAACGGAGAGCAGCAAGATCGGGTGAAAAATGATCCCACTTAAACGGGGCAGTGTTAACTTACCGGTGTGAAGAGAGCAGAGGTGTAAGCACAGCACAGGGCGTGGAAGCAGGAATGAAGAAGAGGTTGGGTTGATAAGGGTCCAGAAAAGGGGTTGAAGAAGAGTGGATAGGAGGAAGCTGTAGAAAATTAAGAGAGGAGAAGAATGGTAGTGAGGCATCATTTTCTGAACTTCACAAAGGTCCCAAGCTCTCATGTCAGTGTCTCCGTTTGTTTCTGTGAGGCAGAGCTGAGCTACTTGGCTGAAAGTCACTGATCTAAGAGTAAAAATGCAGGGTATTTACAGCAACAGGGACTGTGCTATAAGACGGTGGCTGTGAAAAAGACTTGGGATCCAATGGGTAGGGAGCTAGGCATGCACTCCCTGAGCTCTGAAGAAATCAACAGGGATAATTTAACACTGTACAATGTGAGGAATTTCAGGTATCATTTGGGAGGTTGCTTACTTTCCCTATTTTGGCATCGGTGTTATCACTAACAGCAGGTCATACCCAAAGCATGGTGTATGTAGCACAGATGGTGTGTTGACAAACAAGAATGGTTTTATGGTAAGTAAGACAGGATTGTTTCCCAGAACTATAGAAACCCCAATAGGATAGTTTTTGTGTTAAACCAAAGTAACAGCAAGAAAATATTTTCAGGGGAGACAACTCTCTTAGTGGGGTCCTCAGCCTTGCAGAAAAAGGTATAACACAGCAGCTGAAAGCTTGGAAGACAGGAAACCTGGTGTAAAATATCTCATTTACTTTTGGATGTTATACTGTAAACACCCTCCAGCTACCTTGGTATCTAGAGCTCTCTTTAGAGCATATATAAAAAGATGCATTTTAGGGTGGGGTTATCTGATTTATTTTAGTTTCCAGTGAGATTAATCATTCTCTGGACAGGGGTTCCTGTGACTGAAAGAATAACAGGCTGAAGTATAAATACTTGCATTAGACATATTGCCCCATTAGTCAAATAAATTCCAGGTATTACTGGTTATGAGAGAAAAACTGTTCATGGAGTTTTTACCTGGCCAAAGGGAAGTGATGCTAATAAGTGACAAAAGGTTTCTCTGCAGTGGATGGGATCTGGGATCTCTTCAGCCACGTCTGGCATTGTGTTTTGGTAGTTTTTAGTTTCTCAGTGAACATGAAGACTGTTGTGTCTTTTAATGGTATTTATATGTGCAAATTTCCTAGAGGAAGGTGTAAAAAGAAAATCTCACAGGATGTAAGGAATTACTTTAGCCGTTGGTTCTGCAAGAGCAGAACCAAGACAAAAAGATGGGTTTTTTTGTTTTTGGTTTTTTTTTGGTAAATTTGCAAGTAGTATTTTTCCTTAGTTGCTCCGCAGGGAAAATAGTCCTGAATAAACCTTGATTCTGCAAAACACTGTACTTTTGTAATTATGGAACTGTTTTTATGCCAATATTTATGTATGTGTGTGAATATACCTGAAAAATCAGGATTCAGTCTAACTCATTTCTCACATTTCTCATGTACTTTAGGACTACATCCTTCAAATTACAGACGACTTTTTGCATTGTCCATCTTAATATCTCAAACCATTAGCTGAGATTACTATATAACTTCAAAAAATTAGTTTTAAAGCTTTATTTCTCACTGAAGTGTAGGCATTTCTTAATCTTTTATCATGTTTCATGTAGTTTATCACTAGACATAAATGTTATAAATATAAGCAAGTGCCATCTGGTTATTCTAGCACCTCTCTTATCTCCCATGGCGATATTTTTAGGGCAGCAGAAATACAGAAATGTAACTAAGGCAAGTAAGTGATATTTGAAATAAGGTGTACTTTCTACTTTTCACAAGCTTAGTTCTTTGATAAAGCTGACTGGATGCATGAAGCACCTTGAAACATGGTGCTTCATAGTTCCTGCTACTAACAATTTTTCCCCATTTGAGCATCAAAGTACCCTAAGTTACTTAAATTAACTAAGCAGTTGGTTCCCTGACCTTAAAAAAGTTCATTTCTGCTGTTCCATAGAACACCCTATCCTCTTACAAACTGAGATTATTTGGATGATGTCATTAAAATTGCCATAAGATGCAAATAAAGACAAAGTACAGCTCTCTGAGGTGGAACTACTGATCATGTCACAGTTGAAAGCACCACTTTTTATGGTAGAAATGACTTTCCAAGCCCTCAGTCACAAAAGCCTAGAGCTTTTGAAAGACTGAGCCAACGATTAGTCTTAGCCCTCATCTTGTAAGCTCTTTTCTGCATCTTAGCTTTGTATTGCACTTTGCTCCAGCTGTATTTAATTTTTAATAAGACAAATAAAGATTAGAATCCCATGTTGACTCAGTGAAACTCACCATCCAGTTGTGTTTACTGTACCACATGGCTACTATAGCATACTATGGGATATGCTACCCTTGTCATTTAAATTTATACATTCACTTGTGTTCTGTGGGGTCTATACAAAATAATCCTAAAAAATGTGTGTGATGGTTTTTAGCTTATTGTATTCCTTAAACAATAAGATTGAATTTCAAATTAAAACATTGAAACCATCGAGGGCAAGAGAGAGTAAACTAGAAATTCAAGGATTTTGGAAGCCTAGTAGTAGTGCCCTGTTTTTCAGTTGAAGCAATAGAAATTGTATTTTTCCCATTTTCTCATTTGTATATATTATTTTCTTAACATTTTTTAACGTGCTGTTATTCTGTTCTCTATTTATATGTGTCTGGGAATTAGCTTCAGAGCATTAGGTATCCTAGAAACAACATTGAAGGTTTCTCATCTTTCCTGGACAGTAACATCAGTATTGCTGTTGTTCTTATTAATTAAACTTCCACATATTAAGATTTTTTAAATCCTCTCATGTCACTTGCCCTCTGTTTCTTGTCTTCATAAGGAAGTACAAATATTTAGTGTTTTGTTTTATGAACACAGTCACTGCCTGCTTGAGTTTCTGCTCAAAGTTTAGAAATGAGGGTGAGCCAAATGGTGCTTCTCTTAAACTTCCTCAATTTCCCCACATTAATATTTTCAGTCTTTTTTGTCCTCTCTCATCTAACTGCTGTTCTTTTCATTTTCCTGCCACACTGCTTCTTGTTTTCAAATTTCTTAACAAAAATATATCTAGTTTAAAGGTGTTTGTATTCTGCTGTTTTGCATTTATTTTTATAGTTCCTATAAGTTAGCTCTATAAGGTATGTAGTTTGTTAATTTGTATTAGTTTGTAGTTTGTATTGCTAATATGACTATTCCAGCTTAGTGATTTGCTGAAAACCTTTAGCCTATTGTCAGCTTCAGAGATTTACTTAATTAGTCATTTATTTCTCCTTTCATAAGATGGAAAATACAGAATCATGGGATTATTTGGGTTGGGATTGGAAGAGAACTCTGAGATCATCTGGTCCAGCCCCCCCTGCTAAAGCAGACTCACCTGGAGCACGTTGCACAGGATTGTGTCTAGGTGAATTTTGAGTATCTGCAGAGAATGAGACTCCAGAACCTCTCCATGCAGCCTCTTCCAGTGCTTGGTCACCCTCAAAGTGAAGTTTTGCCTCATATTCATATGGAACTTTCTGTGTTTCTGTTTGTGCCTGTTGCCCCTGATATCTTCTGTGATAGTGGAGCCCCTGAAATGAGAGCCAAGTGTAGAATTAGGGGGCTCCAGGTTGAAGTGGTGCCAGCATCTCTGACCATGGAGATAGGATCGAAACTGCCAAATAGAACTCAGCCTGTAATCGTGGCTTTCATGATGCTCAGTCACCATTACTTTCCTATGGTTCTTAAGACTTAAAACAGTCATGAGCAGAAGGGTTTGCTGGATTTTTCTTCATGCAAGTTTATGTTCACTTTTAGATACTGTCTGAAGTCCAAACTTAATATTACTGTCCAAGTGCTGGTTCATATACTCTTTTTGGCAATTTCTGACCAGTGAGCTGTGCAATACTCTTCTTTCCTCTTGTCTGGTTTGCACTGAACATTGTTGTCCATTCTTCCACTCTCCTCCATGATTTGTCTCCTTTATTGTCATTATTCAGCTCCCTGGATACTCTTGCAAACAGCACACAGGGTCCTCTTTCCTGTCAAATACTTTTAATTTGAATGATAGGGATGGAGCATGTGGAGTGACTATCTATTTTTCATACCTGACATTTTGAATCAAAAGACCTGTGTTAGTTAATCTGTTGTTTAGATGGAGCTGGTATTTGCGGAATTCACCAGAGAATTAGCAAGGCACTCAAGAACCAGGTTTATCCTTATAAAAGATAAGTAGACAGTAGGGAGAGGAGAATGAGCATGGTAGCAATTTACACTGATTTTCATCTGAGAACAATAATATTAAAAAAAAATCTTCTTCTTAAGTATTTACTTGAAAATATTAATTTGAACACACCCGGCCTGCAGACATTGTATTCGGAAATGCATATGTACTTGAACTGAGGCTTTCTTTATCTACTGTGGACTTGAATAAGCAATCTGATCCCTGCAGTAAACTATGAATTTATTTTATTATAGTCTGCAGCAATATTATTGCATAATCCCCAAACTTCTTTCCCAAAGAGTCTTACAGTCTGAAAGAAAATGCAAAATGGGAGAGAGACAGTAAGAATCATTGGTTTTGCTTTGTAAATGAGAAATTGAGACACAAACAGATAAAATGATTTGTCAGCAAAAACCTGTGGGAATCCTTAAAACTAAAGGGTTTTGAGAAAGCTGCAAAAAGAAGGCCTCAGAAACAGCAGAACTGCAATTAGAGCTAAGCAGTAGCCATAAGATTTATCAGCAGAAAAGTTATATGAGATGTAGAAAGCAAGGACAAATAAAACAATGATCTGTGTTTTAAAGCTTGGCTAGAATAACTCCCTAAGCTGCAGAAAAGTATATCTAGCAAGATATTAGGAAGTTCTAAGCTTAATAATGGAGCTCTGTGCATTGTATTCTAAGGGTTACAAGCAAGTATTGTATTCAAAATAAGCAAGCATTGTTTTAACCAAAGGTATGTGTACTTATAGTGGTTGGATAAAACTACGGTCAATATGCTTTTGCTTTTTGTGATTGGTCAAAAAACTTTTAAAGTGCGTTGTAACACCAAGTTCTTTGGCTGCTGCCAAGGATGTGAGCTGCTGGCATCTTCCCATTGTCCTAACCATGTAATGAGACTGATAATGGAAAATAAGCAGCTCGAGGCGTGTTCCACAGCAGTCCCGTCTCATTCGTGATTCTGTACATAAGCCTGTGGCCGGCATTAAAACCTGTGACAGAATTGGTCAAGGTTTCTTACACTGATTTACCATTGCCTTTAGCCATCCCATCTTCCTGTGTTTTCAAAGGCTAGAGATTCATAAGATGGGCTTGCTTTTTCCACAGGTTTGCTCCTAGATGTTACCATGTTCTCTTTGATGCATTCATGAGAGTTGTTCCATATAAAGCAAACATTTTGAAACAGTCATTAAAATATTCTGGCCCATTAAGAATATGAGTCATCTAATTTTTAAAGCTCTCCTGGAGATGTTTCATATTTTAGGAGTGTAAATCTACTAAAAAAGAATCTGACAGCTGCTGTCCTGTGTACTGTAGATATTGCATGTTCTCAAATGTGTGAGAAGAATTCTACTCCATCAGAAAATAGATTTACAGCACAATAACTATTGCAAACAACTACAGAGTTTGATTTACTTTCAACCCCTCATGTATCACATAAACACTTTTATCACAAAATGTATACTTACTGAATTTTCTGAAGGTATGACTTTTAATACTTAGCAAGCAATACTGTGGCTTGGTATCTCCAGTTCCTATTGAACATTCAGAACAATCCATCTGCAGATAATTTAAAATACTTGATTTTTTTTCCCCCAAAACATGTTAATATTTGGTTTTGTAAAATTTTAGACATTTGCTTGAAAAGAAACTGTAATGAAGCCATTGTTCTCAATCAACTTTTGTAACGTGCCAGAGTTCTTTGTGATAAGATGGACCTAAAATTGGGCATCATGATTTAAATAATCTCTGAGATTTCAACAGCTTGAATCAGATCCTCCAGTGCTGTATAATCTCTTTGCCCTTCAAGGCAGTATGAACAGGCTGTCCCAAGATAACTGTTTTGAAATAGAAGATACTTTTTAGGTCCTTATGACACATGGACTTTATGTTATTTTT
This sequence comes from Toxostoma redivivum, assembly GCA_013397375.1. NCBI lineage: Eukaryota > Metazoa > Chordata > Aves > Passeriformes > Mimidae > Toxostoma > Toxostoma redivivum. Next base: position 1,796,849 of record VXBI01013070.1, read on the forward strand.
GCTGTTTAATAGAAAAAAAGTGTGGCATCGCTGGAGAAACAGAATGTTGGGGGTTTCATCTTCTAATATGCAGAGATCTCTTATCTGACAAAAATACCTTTACCAATTTTTTTTTTTTTTTTCAGTTGTGCCAACAGAAATCATGAAGGCTACTGTTCTGAAAATATGGCTTGGTCCAACTCCTGTACATCTTTGCATTTGAAAAACAAGCCACTTAATTTTCTAAAGTGCACTTTTTTAAGTGATGGAAAATATCAATTGTTACCAAAAATGTGATTTTCCAACCCTTTTCATACTATGCTTTTGAAAAAACACCTCAACTCATTAAATTAAGTTATTGAATTGAACAGAGAAAAAAATTATTGAAGTATTTTTAAAAATAGTAAAAGTATTCCTCAAATACTGAGGTATTGCTGCATCTCTCATTCAGCAATTACTTCATTCCTTCCTCTTTTGTGAACAGCATGGATCATTTGTCCCAGGAGACAAGCTATACTCTCACTGAGATTCAATGTTTTCTGTTTCTGCTGTTCTTTTTTTCCCCATCCTATATAGGTATATTCCACAGAACTAAAAGGATGTGTATACTTCCTGCATGTTGCCCTAAGATTGTTTTCAGTCTGGTTGTACGAGAAGTGTTCTGATATCTACAGAACATTTAATAAAGAAACTGTTGTGGGCAATTAAACCAGTTTGCTCACTGGGTTGGTGTGCTCAGCTCATTCCTGCTGAAGAGAGATAAACATTTACTGGGAATATACACTAAAATTAAAGTCTTGAGGTTCAGCTTCTCTCTAAGGCAGGTTTTGAAAAAGGCTCTCAAACTCCACAGATACTGTTAGTATTGATGCTTAAAATATTCTGTAATTTTTGAGAAATCATATTTTTTTTATTGTGAAAGCACAGTAGATTATTTGTCATTTTTAGCTATTGACAACATGGATCATCTTAATACTTTTAGAGGTAAAGCCTGCTAAAATTTGCTGTTTTCTCATGATCAGCAAGTGATTTGTACCACAGTAGGTTTCTGTCCTGAGCTGCTTTAGTGAAAGGTCTGTCAGCTTTTCTGTTATCACATCCTTTTTTTCGAAAGGATCCTAATTCATTCATTTAAATTCTCAACAGGATAAAATTTGGCTTATAATACGCATTATTGGTAGTTTTCGATGCGTTAGCATTTGGAAATGCAAAATATGTTGTTTTCTCACAGCTCTATTTCTAATCTGTTGCCTCTAAAGCCAAAGAATTCATTAGACTGAATTCTGGAAAATAAAATATTCAGGGCTAGACTTTTCCTTTCAGCACAGCCTTGATCCATGAATGGTGTGCAATCTGTGAAGACATTGTGCCTTTGAGACGCTCTCCTTTGGTGTAGTACAGTCCTGCTTCCTGCTGGTCTACACCAGCAGCTCATTTTAACTTCCTTTACAAGAGGTGGTTCCTATGCAGTGTAAAGAAGAGAAAACTCAATGTATTCCCCTTCCCAATGAACCTGTGCAGTGAAAACTATTGTATTTGCTACTTCTGCATACTAGAATAAAAGATTTAAGTAATTTGTTCATTAGTACAAAGGCAAACCATTTACATACCTAGCTGCTCTAATAGAGGCACACGTTATCTTTCCTTTTTGAAAATGCAATTTAATAGTTGTTGCTAGCTAGCTATCTTTTTATATTTGATGATATGTGTTATAGGGATGAACAAGTAATAACACTGCAAAATTTCACTGAATGTATTCATTGTGACTAAGAAAAAAATTAGCATTTGAGTTCCTTAAAATGCAAGTTCAATCTAAAGTCTTGATGACTTCAATGGCTGCTGGTTCAAGCTCTTGTACTCCTTCTGTTTATGTGGTTTTAGAATTTCAGGTCCCTTGAGCTAATTTCTGTTCTTGAGCCATATTTTTTTTTCATGAGCTCCTTAAAACTGAATAAATGAAGTATAAACAGTCTAAAACAAACAGTAATATTCTAACCATGACCAAATCAAGATGCATTTATGATGTCCGTACTGTCATCTCCCAGATTTATGTCTCTTTGGAACAAGTGAAAACAGTGCATGACCAAATATTTAATTTGAGTAAAACTGAAGACATTGAGCTATTCATAGCAAACATGCACTACAAAACATGGTCAATTGAAAAAAAAAAAACAAAAAAAACCAAAACAACCAAAGAAGCAATTAAAATATTTTTCTTTCCTATTGGTTTTATATCTACCTTTTTAAAGCTTTTTTGTGAGCTACAGAAGAATGTGTAAAATCATAAGTATCTGTTGGTAATTGTTGGCAAGATCTGTTTGCAGGCCTCCCAAGTAGCTGTTCTTTGTGGCAGAATCACAGCGAAGGAGGTGCTATCCATGCTAGAGAAGAGCTGGGATAAGGACCATTTAGGCATGCTGAATATACACCAGTTCATTGGACAGGCTGGGATGCTGCCTGGTGCCATGGTGGGGCTGCTATCTGTTGTCCTGGAGAGGCTGTGATGACAAGGGGAAAAGGCAAACATTATGCCTGTGTTTATGAAGGGCCATCCATACAGGTAACCAGGGAACCTGCTCTACATGGCTCTACCTGGCTTCAGCCTCTAGGATGTTTGTGGAGCAAATCCTTCTGGAGGCCATTTCCAGGCTCTTAAAGGCAAATAATATAATTAGGAACAACCAGTATGGATTTTCCAGGGATAAGCCTTCCCTGAGCAATTTGATAGTTCTCTGTTTAGTAAATAGCTGTCCCTTTTAGTAACTGAGATAGAACAAGGGATGTAGTATGCTTTTACTTTAATAGGCTTATGTTAAAGTCTGCTATAGCATCCTTATAAACCAGATTAGATATGGATGGATTACAAGGTGGCTGGAAAACTGGCTTAATCACTAGGCTGAAAGAGTCACTGGTTTGAAGTTCAAGTAGCCACTAGTGTAGCTCTTCTGCAGCTGATCATGGGCTAACTTATAATGTCTTCATTAATACTCTGGATGATGGAATGAAACACCCTCAGCAGGTTCATGGTTGCCACTAAATTAGAGAAAACAGATGATACATTTGAGGGCAAAGCTGCTGCATTGGGGTATCTTGAAAAACTGGAGAAAGAGGTTGATATGCTGCTTGATATGTGTGTTCTTAAGTAGTTGATGCATATACTTAGGCTTACCTCAGGACAGATATTATACAGGAAAGTTCTACTATCTGTTCTGCACTATGACTTAATTATTATCAAGTACTTTCAGTACTGGAATACTGTGCCTGTTTAATAGAACTATTAATCAGTGACATGGTTCAAATCCCCGAACAGCAGTATGCCCTGTCTGGTACTCAAGATACACCTACCACATAATGCATCCTAAAAAAAAGCAGAACAGGCTTTAGCATATAATTACATATATTTCAGTGTTGTACAAGTGTGTGAACACTGCTATTTGCTCCCTCTTTCATCACATCAATGCAAAATTCTTCCATTACATTACTACAAATGTGAAGTAAATGGACTTAATTTTTTCAGATATATGTTTCTAACTGAAGTCAGAATTTGACCCATGAAGCTAAAGTAATCAAACACCAAAATACTTGAAAAAAAAATCACTGATCTTTAATCTATCAAACAAATGTGACTGTTTTGTGGAGAATCACAACAAGAGGAGTAGGTCTTTCTTTTATAAAGCTTATACTCAGTTCAGTAGGAATTGACTGAAAGAAGTCCTGATATTTGGCATGGATGGGGGGCAGGATTAGGCACTCTGTGGTGGCAGTACAACCAGCATGCCCTTGTAACATGAACTTTATTTATTTTTTAATTAGCTTCTGTGACTGAGGATGGTCTTGTTGCCAAGAAGAAATAATACTGTTTTGTGTTGAGGAAATAATTTTGTATGTCTAATTCTCTCCACCTCTCTGAAAATAATAAATGGCTTATTTAATTGCAACATACAAAAGTTCTTTTCTATTTCAGCATAGAAATATGAGCTTACTGTTATCACCATTTAAAACTTATTATATTGTATATTTTTCTAGAAAGATACCATTCTCTAGCCCTATCCCTAGAAAGCAATAATATATCAGTGTGAAAGAATGATTCCATTTTCTGCATGTTGTCTTTTTGAACAAAACTAAGCTTTGAGTATTTTGCATGAACATAGACTTACATTGTAGTAAACCTTTATCTATAATGACAAACATCTCATCATAGGTGTTTTCTACTAAAATTTCATCAATTAGAGCCATTTTTTCCCTTGGGTTGGTATTCATTAGTGCAGGTCATAATTTCTAAACTCCAGTCTGCTGAAAATAATGAAATTAGATCAATAGAGTTGTGTTTAATGGCTTGTGTTGTACAGCTCATCTGCAAGGGCTCTAAACATACATTTTCATAAGGTCTGCATTACTCAACTCATTGACCAGAGTGTGATGATGAGCTAATGCTGTTATTTTTAGTTCCTGCAGGTTTTATCCAAGGCATTTTGGAGATAAAGAGCTGGAAGGAATGACTGCACTGAACAGGGAAGTAAGATATATTATGAATGATTTTTAAGTTCTGTTTTTCAGGAATGAAAGTTAGAAAGTTAGTTGGGTTGTGTTGCAACTGCAATTTCATTATTTTAGTGATTCTAGCTTATAGCCTTGGGAATATGCCCATTTTCATGTTTTCATGGACTGTGTCCATTGGCTAGAGGAGCAAAGAAATTGCTCTGCTGTATGAGACCTGTGTGCTGTCCTGTGTCAAAATGCAGCCAGCACTAGGGGAAGATGCAAAGAGCTGTAAAGGAGCTACTTGCAGGTCACATATAAATCTCAGCCTAATCTGAATTTAAGATCATAACCACGAAGTTTTCTTACTTCTGCCTATTTGTCACTCAAATTGACCATTGCAACCCTGATATCACTAGTATATAGACATGGTAAAGATTTCTAGGAGGTAGGATTGAAGTGCCTTTGCTGGATCTCATTTCTTCTAAGAAAAGAAATATCAATATTTTAAGTCTCCCTTGTAAAACTACTCCCTTTTTTTGCTTCCATTCTTCTCTGAATCCCCTGTAATTCTGCAGTGGACTCCTTGAGAGGCCGTGTGTGAGCAGATGCACACCGGAGGCAGAGAGGCTATCTCTGTGGCTTGTATAACAGCCTCCTGATGTTTGGTGTTTTCCCCTAGCCCTTTCCTTATACTACCTGCCAATTTTTCTGGTTTTTGGGAGAAGAGGTGCCCATTAAGGTTATAAAATTAATTATCTTTGTTCCATTTCTGGTTGGATTTTTTTAATTCAGAGGAGATTGTGACTGATACAAGGGAAGCCTGGTTTCTTAATACTTTTTGTCTTGCTAGCCACGTGTTTATAAAGATGTTAGAAATTTACATGAAGAACCTGGCTGAGTGCCTCTTAATGAACCTTACTGGCTCAGATCCAAGCTGTTTTAAATAAATAGAAAAGTAAATATGGGGCCCCACAGGATATTTTTCAAAGGCACAAAGGACAGTTAGGTAACCAGCTCACAGAACAGATCTAAGGCTTTCTCCAAGTAAGCCACTAAAAAACCCTATACCTATGTAATCTTACACAAGCTGAAAAACATGGTCCTTAGGTACTGGTATATTTCTGCAAACTAAATCTCAAAAAAATTCTAACTAAAAAGAAAAAAAAAAAGAGTGGTAAGAGATCTGGAACAGAAGATTGTTGAGATATATGATTTATAATTACAGATAGGAAATGTCAGCAGATTATGAAAGATCTTTGGCCTGAAATGATGTAGCAGAAATCTGTGAAGAGCTGCTTAAAGAGGCCTATCAGAAAGTGCCTGAATTTCACCAAACCTTCTGTGTTCACTTATGTTGAACATTTTCAGCTGATAAGAATCAACAAGTATGAGAGGGCAACTTTGATTTTACTTTTGATAAACAGAAGGAAGCACAAGTAATTGTCAGTTTGTATTGGTTAAGCTGATACTCCATGGCATTGATTCAGCGAAACCATTTTCTTTGAATATGTCTAGCAAACAGAATGGAACTTACTAGAAATGGCCAATTTTGTGCTGGCCTGTACTTCTCTGCAATGTTTGTATAATGCACCAAACTGAGAGATATTTGGTGATGTCTGACTGTGCTGTCATGCTGTAGGCATGGCCTTGCTTCTAAGCTAATTAAAGAAGACAAGATAGAGGCAGCATCTTGACACTGTTTTGATTCCCTTGAACTTGGCTATTCTGCTGCCTTTGTTTTAGTGTCTTTAGACTTCAGGTAAAAATATGGACAAAGATTAGAATTTGTGTATTTGTCCTCTAATTCATTAGTATAGATGCGAACGTGACAGAAAAATACTTTATCTTCACCAAAATTGCTTATTTGATTTGATTCAACTTCCTTTAATTCTGATCTTATTTAATGTACAAATATAAATCAATTTACTTATGTTTATAATAATTCACATAATAAAAAATGCACAAATGTTTTATTGTCATCGAATGCAACATCTTTCACTTCTAGTGTCCAAAAATTTAGATGTGGTGAAACTGCATTGATGTTAAAATAAGACAATTAACTCCTTTATTGCTTTCTGATGTACAAATAGAAATTACCTGAGTTAATGAAATCCCATTAGGATTAGATTTTGAAGTTATTTCTTTACAAATTAAACACATTCTTTACCAGATTCTTTCAGTACACAAAAGGAACTGAAAAAGTATGATTTCAGGAAATGTTTAATGTAACATTGAAAAAAAAAATTAAAATATCAATGAGGCATATGATGGGTGGCACTGCTTATGTGACCAGAATTTATTTTCACTGAGCTGACATTTACCACGGTATCTATGATTTATTAATAATGTTATTTAATGCAGGATAACTGCATTCCTTGAGCACTCAGGCATCCTGACAATGTGTGGTCTCTGCTATGTAATCACTGTAATCTCTGCTATGTAAATAAAATGGAAGGCAATCTTTGTCTCAAAATAATCCTAACGGGGAATACAGAAAAAGGACAGCAGAAAAAAAAGTTATAGTGAGAGGAAGTGCCTTATCTGTGGTCTCATCATATGTAAGTGAAAAGGATGAAAACAGAAGGCAAGTTTCTGAGCCTTAGACATCTAAGTCTCCATCCATTGGCTTGTTTGTCTAATCTGTCTCTCACATACCTTTGGATCTCACCTAACTGCAATAGCCAACTGAAATTTCACAGATCAGTTTTAAAGGCTATTTGTTATACTCGTGGTTGCACAAAAACCTTCCATATTCGCAGAACTGGGGTAATAAGGAGGCACTGATACAAAGCCTCAAAGAAAACCACATTTTTCAGAAGTCATATGCTGACACTGATTTACTCATGAGAGTATCAAACTTCCTGTTGGGTATAAGCTTACTGTGAACTCCCACTTCAACCATATCCTGTGTGGCACAGAGTTTTGCTCTGTTTGATGGTGGTGCTGCTTGGCTGACCTCAGAAATATTGTTTGGTATGTATTGCTACATGATATCTTCTTTATTCTAAATGAGGAAGCCATGGGATTTCCCTCATTCTATTAATAAACATAGCAGTAGAAGCTAGTGTTAGGCTGGACAAGGCCCAAGTAGATTTTTATCTGGGCAGCTGAAAGGACTTGCCTCAAAATTGACTACAAATTGGGACTGATGCATCAGTTTGGTGTCTGCCTAAAGATAAATAGGAGTTGGAAAGTAAAAATAACTAGAGGACAAGGGGAACTGTGAATGTAGTCCTGGGTAGAAGTCCTATAAGAGAGAGGGAAGCTTATTTTGAGTATATGATCAGATGGAATTCCAGACTTGAAATTTATGTGTGGGAAAACCTTCATGTCTGCTTCTGAGAAATCTGTGCATGTTCTTTGTATGAGTTTTTAATAAAAAGGTATGAGACTTTGGTAATAATCAAAGTAATGTGTGACATTTCTTTTTCAAATGAAAACAAGATGGCTTTGCTATCAACTAACACTTGAAGGTTTTTGTGGTTGAAGCAGATTAAAGTGTTTTGAAGTTTGAGACCCAAAGGGCACTTTCACATGAGTATATACCAAAGAAATGATTTTGAGATCTCAGAAGAAATTACAAGAAGTCCCTACATCAAATTATGGCAGATAGGAAAATGAAGAGTCAGGAGTCTTCCACGCACACATTCTTGCACTGTTCATTGGAGGTACTTTCTGTGGGTTATGACTGTACTGGGATGGGGGGAGTGAGTTTAAAAGATCATCAGAAATAAAGACGATTTGGTGCTGCACTCATCAGAGTGACTGACAGCATCCCTGGGAATTCAGAGTGCTGTGGAAATTGCAGTGTAGTAGGAGATAAGAAGCCTTTCAAAATCTGAGTTGCACAAGGACTGGGCTTTTTTTGCCCTTAGCCTACAGCACTTTGTCTTTATAAAATTTTAAATTAAAAGTGATATTATATGTGTTTTAAATAAAGGAAACACTATTTTGTTTGCATGTTGTTACACAGCAGAGTATCACTGGCATTACAAAACCCTCCCTGTGTGATTTGTGTATTGAGTGAAAGCCTGCACATCGTTTCAGGAGTTAGAATTTTGTATAAAGAAAATAAGTGTGTTTCAGGCCTTGAAAACAGGCATACATAGAAATGTGAGGGAAGCATAAAGATATTATGCTCATCATTTCCCTTGTGGAAAAAAAATCACATGTGAAATGTGACTGCCAATTTAGACAAATTGCTGTTTGGCTTCTGCGTACAAACACTGACATATTAATTGAATTTCTCATCAGGAAGTTGTTCCGGTCTCCTTGTTCACCTGATGAAGCAGTTGCTATGGTAACAGCTGTTTCAACATTTTACCCTATATAAATATTGCTCTATATAGAATTCTGTGATAACATAGTTAACTTGTGTAACTATTACTCCTGAGAAGAAAATTACGGTCAAAAATCAGAGCAAACAAATTTGCAAGAATTTGCTGCCGAGCCAGGGAGAGGCTGGTTGGATAAAGCAAGGCTGACACCTGCTGGCTTCTTTCGCTCAGACACAAATGGATTTTCTGCATTCGAGACACGTCCAGCTTTATTTAAAATAGCCAAATTCCTTCTGCATTAGAAGAGTTTTGGTTTTCTAGTATCATCACGTATTTCTTATTTTATCCATTTCTTTCTGAAGATTATGAACAATTTTTATATAGAGCTTGCATCTCATATTACAGACTGTAAGCCTGCCCTTAGTAAGAACAAGCTTACAATTCTTACTACCCAGATGCTTATTCATAAAGTTTGACATTTAAGACAAATTCAGTGCTGCTAATTGGCTAGTTAGGCATGCTGATGGACTTGGTGTTTTGAGAGTGAATAAGGCTTTTTATATAACTTCTAAAATACTCTGTGATTTTTTTGAGGCAGAGAATGAAGAAATGTGTAACAAATAATCTCATCCAGGCAGAGCTAGTGCCTTACTAAGAACCATGCATATGGCCAGTGCTTAAAAATCCACAAATAAATCCAGCAATAGGACGTGCATAAATACTGTATGATATTTCTATGATATGTCTATTCTCCTGACACTACCAAGGGCACAGTCAAATCATGGGGGAACTGCAGGTGCACTGCAGCGCTGGTAATTCCTGAAAGCGTTGCGCCTGTCAGTTCTCAAGGGCAGGCAGAAAGTCTCAGTGTCATGGGAAGGATTTCTTCAATGACAAGTAGTTTGTACGTCTCCTTTGTGGGGGTATAGCATAAACTCCCTCTGTTTAGTTTGGTAGCTAATGTGAGAGAAAGAGAGCAGAGCTTTAACTGCCCTCCCTTCTGCTCCACTTTCCTTTGAAAAGTGTTCTGCTGCTGGCATTATTAACTCTGAAACTCCCTATACAGCTGTGGACTGCAAGGACTGGCTCTCCTATGCAACTGTGGAAGAGGCACAAAGGTTTCCTTGTGACCACTCATTCTTTTTGTGTCCCTACAAAAGGCCAGTCACAATGTAGTATGCTGTTAATAGCTGAAGCACAAGATGTGGTAATGTTAATGAAGCCTGAGCAGCTGACGCTAAGGTTTTGGGGGAAACTGGGGCCTAAAGGACTGTGCTTTATCTTTCTTATTGAGTCACTGCCACATGACTCTTTTGGCTTAATCCCTTCACAGCATTTTATGCAGAGGCACTACATTCAGATGTTTAAACACAAATTCATTATATGCCATGTATGCTCTGATGTCTTTGAGTGTGAATATGACTTTGTTATTACTCTGCCCTCAAGTATATTTTTCACCTGCCCATGTGAATACTGAGGTATTTTGGCAAAGTGCTTCACTGTGAAGCTGTACTTCCCAATCCTTGAGCTGACATAATGCTCTTCTCATTAGCATGTATGAAAACGTACTTTTTGGTTTAATAAGGAGCCATTAAGAATCTGTGAAATATCAATGTGGAATCAAAGAAACTGAGCATCATTGAAACTAGAGATGCAGTAGAGATGCAAAGAGCTCTGGCTTCTCAAAGAGAGGAAAGGAGGGAGGGGGGAGGCTAAGGTTATGCATGTTATGAATGTCCCTTCTGTTTGTTAGCTCTACAGCAGAGTCAAAGAAGCTCCTATCTGTGACAGGCAGACCTGGCAGACATTGTTTTTTCTGTTTTTATTCCTGCCTCATCTTCTATTTGGTGTTCTTAGATCCCAGTGTCAGGATAGTGTGGTACTTAGTAAGTGGTCTCACAAGTCCTGCTCTTCTAGGGCTCAGAAGTCCACAATGCAGCTACTACAGGTAATTCATATTTTCCTATTAGGGACTCTGAAATGAAAGTGAAAGGTGAGATTTTTTTTTTTTTGTTAGAATTCAGGCAAGCCAGTGTGAATATTTGAACATATTTCTAGATGCAAAATATGTGGCTCTTCATGTAGCTTCTAATTTGTGTATTTTTCTGTGACAGCTTGCAAAGTAGAGGCAATGGTAGTGGTACTGATTGATGCTATAGATACTGCAAAAAAAGATAAGGAGAAAGTCAGCTCTTTTGGTGCTGTGCAAAATCCCGATACGTTAATCATCTGCCATTGCAGAAATGGAAAATAGGAAACCCAAAAACCGGACCATGTTGACTTTTATTTCCTGGCAAAGAATTTCTGTTTGCTACCTGATACATGCTGTGAACCTCTCTGTCTGTGTCTCCTGAAATGGAAGGCTACTCTAAAGCATCTGGAGTGACAAGAACCACAGCAGATTATTGTTTTTAGAGAATTATGTAGTCTGTGAGGCTAATGTGGTTTCACATCACTGAAGCTGTAGTTCTCATTGCAAGGAATCATATACAGCAAGGAATAAATATGGTGGGAAGCATGTCCATCACCAGCTAAAGAAAAGGATGTCCCAGTTCTCACTTTCTAGTGTAAGTTTGTTTCCTAAATCCCTGAGATGCTCTTGAAAACCTCACCCTCAAGTCATGCCCACCCCACCCACGCCTCAGTGAAAAGCATCTCTTGAGGCCAATTTCCTGAGAAAATCTGTGTGTAACTAAGCATAAAACTGGGGCATCACTAAAGACAGAGGAACATATGGAAATTCTCTAGTTCCTGCAGCATTTCTTCCACTCAGGGACCCTTGCAAATCATGCTAGAACAGGCAGAAATACTAACTTGGAAGAAATTCATCCAGCACTGTATTCTACATTTGCACATCCATGTGCAATTTCCACCTTCCTTCAGAGAAGGAAAATATTTCGAGGCAAGCACCACAAAGGCTGATAATTTTCAATTACTTGCAGTGAAATAGCCATCAAGTTATTGTCTAGAAAGGTTCCTGACCTCAGAGTGGCTGAATTTGTGAAGAACCTCTGTCTTGTCCCAGTCACTGCTCAGAGGGTCAGCTGGAGCAGGTTGCTAAGGCTGTCTCCAGTTGGGTTTTGAGTATCTCCAGGGGTGGAGATTTCACAGCCTCTCTATTCCAATGTTCAACAGTCCTTACCATTAAGAAAAAAATGCTTTGCTTGTGTTAAAAGGGCAATGTCTTGTATTTAAGTTTGTGCCACATTTGCTCTTACCCTGTCACTAGGTACTACAGAGAGGAGTCTTCTTTACTCATTCCTATCAGGTATTGATGCACAGTGATAACATCCCAGTGAGCAGTCCTCCAGGCTATGCAGCCCCCATCCTAAAGAACAGCATAAAGAAGGCAGACTGAGAACTCATGACATCTGAAATAGTTCTGGAACTGACAACTTTGAGCAAATCACAGTGAAATTCTGTGTCCTGTCCCTAGAGTAGAAGCACAGAAATCATGACCTGTAGGAAGAGTGGCAAAAGTAACTTCAAGATACTTCTGAGCTCCTTTAACCTTGAATTGCCCTGGAGTCTGGTGAAAGCTCTAATGTAATCTGTTCAGTTCAAACTGTGGTTCTTCTTCAGTGTCCTATGGGAATGTGAAATAGGATTGCATAAAATAGAAATGTCATGGCTGGAATATCCATAATGCTGTTTCTTTTGTCCCTACTCCAAGCTGTAGCATGCTCCTTTCACCAGACCTTGAGAAAGGATGTTAGGAACAAAGCTTATTGGGTTCTTTCATAGTGCCTCTTCTAAAGAAACCTTACTTGGTGTGAAGGGTTTTTAGGGCCCCTTTAGGGCTCCATGCTGCTTTGCATGGGAAAGAGTGATGATGAGGATTTTCTGTTTAATCTCTCTAGGTCTTCGGTATAAGATGCCTGAGACTTGTCCCGAAATTGTAATGTCTTTGTGTTGGGGCTGGATTTTGAGTTGTTTGGACTTCATTGCATGCTTTTGGCCTTGCAGAAAGGGTGCCTTCTTTCCTCTGTGGTTTCCTGCAGTGCTGGAGGCTAAATAATTAGGACAAGTAATTCAAAACCACAATACATGACACTGCAATAGGTCATTTTACTTCTTGGTAGTGGAAAGGTCACTGGGCCAGCAGATTTGCTCTTTGCTAGGGTGACTTTTAGTTGTGAGGACACCTTCCAGAATGGTTACCACAATGACAATATAAGTCCAGACTTCTGGAAAATTCTCTTTAGGAACTCTTGACAGGCTGGTAATGCTTCCCCCTCTCACTCCTCATATCAAGCTGGAGATGCATCTCATTGACCTGGTAATTTTGATGCAGGTCATTTTGGCAGCTGCAGAGTTAAAGAGTGGTAAGAGGTAGCTTCCTCTTGTTGGGAGACTTTTTTGGTCTTTTTACCAACTGACTATTCCTTAAGTTAACTTATTTTAAACAGAACAGCCCAATATCAAGGGTCTTTAAAACTTTTATAAAGTGATACACTTCAGTACCTGGAGTTTGCTTGTAAGAGAACTAATTAAAGATTAGTATACGGGTAGTGTGAAATGGAGCTTTGTTCTTGATCTGGTGACGTGTCTGTTCCCCTTCACTTTTTGGCAGTGATACTTCTAATACGCTAAATGTTGCACTTTCACACAGCTATTCAATATTTGTCAATATTCTCATTGTTATTCAAATTGCATGTCCTACTCATGTATTCCCGCAACAGTTAAAATGGTGATTGCTGGATTATAGCAGCTTTTGCCATCATAACTGAATTTTGTACCTTTATTTGATTCAAAAACTTTTATGCTCCATTAATGTATGGTACATTGGATATAAGACAGATGATGAGATTTAAGTGAGCTTGTGTCTCTTGATCTTTCCATCTCTATGCATATGCATGGGATAAAAATATGGTCTTGAGGCCAACAAAAATAGGAAAGATAATTTAGAGTAAAAGATTTTTTTAAACTATTGCTTTGAATATTGTGGAAGGAAAATATAAACAAAAGTGTTAGGGAAATCCAATGTTGTAAAAAAAAACCCAATAAACATTGATAACAAAAGAGAAATAATTGGTAGTACATCAGTTTGGGAGTTCGGATTGTAATCTTGCAACAAAAAATGTCATTAATTTCTAGTTAAATCAGAAGAAATAACTTTCCTAAGTGACATTGCAGACAGGTGTTGGTTCTCAGTCTCTGAATGAATTCTCTGTTTTTCCATAAGAAAAGAGAAAAACCAAGAGTTATTTTGTATTTATGTGAACTATGACCATTTTGGATTTCATTTTTCTTTTTAAGCCTAAAACATCCTGGTCAGAATGGGAGAATCTGTAAATACAGGGAGAAATATTTCAGCTCTACAAATCAGAGACGATAAATACTGTCTCATTTCTCCATGATTATTATAAGCAACACTAAAAATAATCAAACTGCAATTATGTTACCTGGCTGAAAATATATCAGAATTATCATACAGGAAAATAAAATTATTTTGCATCTTTTCTCAGTAAAATTTTCACTAGATGGTAATTATTTGGAAAGTGAACTTTATTTATGTTATTTCTCCTTTATCAAATCTCATGTTTTAGCTTCTGTACCTTTAAGTCTTGGTGTGAAATCAAGTGACTCTTTTGCTACTTTGAAGTCCTTGTCTCAACTGGACAGTGACTAGCCTGAATTTAGTGGCACTTCTAGTCCAAGGTAATATAGCAGTTAGAGAAAAAGGTTTAAAACAAGTCACTTAGTGTCCCTAAAATAATGCTTTGTTTTCCTGAAAGTAGACCTTCTTCAACTCCACTGGCCAATATCTGCTTAAACTTTACTTATATATTTCTAGCTGCCTTTTCCTTTCCTTGCTTTATCTTCTACGTTCATGGAGGAAAATGTGTGGGCTGACTGGCAGGCTGAGAGAGTCTGCCTATGGCTAGAGAACCTCCTCCTGTCACCCAAGTGTTTACAAAGAGGAGCCTTGTCCTCTCACTGTCTGCCTTGCTCATTGTTGCATGTTGTTGCAATACTCCTCCCCATTACAGTGGAAGTGTCTTGTGTCAAATGCCAAATTAAATGTGTACAAATCAGGGCAGGTTTAACAGTTTATTGTAGTGCATTGTCAATTTGATCAACACAAGTAATTCAGATAAACCAGATTTTTCTAAAAGATCAGGCTTTGCCACCTCTACAGTCTACTGATTTTTTTCAAGTTGTACCCTAATAATCTGTTTTAAAATTCAAGGAGTGAAGATGACTCCTCATTTAATTTGTCCTCTCCCAGTGAGCTGGTGTATAGTAGACAGCTGGCAGACCTGTAAGGAATTGCTTCAGTGCTCTCGTTCTTGTTTTTTCAGGCTTTTCTCAGAGACACTAGGACAGTCTTAATTTCCAGTTTATTCTTTCGGGGTTTTGTATTGAGCTCATGACCAAAGCAACAGAGTGACATGCAGAAGAGCACAGAGCAGCATGAAGAACAGCTGGTGTATGTTTATGCTCTCACCCTCTCCTCAGGGGGCAAGTGTGCCCAGCTGAATGTTTTCCTTTGGAATTACTTTAAATACTGTGCTAATAAGAGAGAATCGAGGGTAGGAGAAATGTGTTTGTTGTTCAGTGTAGAAATAGTGAGTCTGGTTATGTTCCTATTTCCTTGCTTAGCCCAAGCACTGAGCAAGGTTTCAGAACCTGTCTGCTTTACAGGCAGGCTTTACTCTTTGTAGAGATTGTGTTATGGATATTCTCTTTCTGCTGCTTTTGGGAGAGAAAGCTGTTGTTTGTTTGGGGCTTGTTTTACTACAATAATATGAAGGAGAGCTGAAAAAATTTGGTTTCTCTGTCTCCAAATCCATAGATGTCTGTTTTTCTGAGGAAAGTGGATGCTCCTAAATACAGAGAAATAGCACTGCTATTTCAGTGAAGCCAATGACAATTAGGCTTATCTATAGTACAACCTCTGTGTCTGGAACAAGATGAAAATTTGACAGGTGACACCAGTGAGAATTAGCCTTTTGGAAATGAATGTTGGAGCCATTATGAATTGTCTATGGCATCCTGTTTGGAGCAATAGAAATTGACCAGAATAACATTACTTTCATTTTATTCTGTTACTTCTTTCTGTCAAAGGATATTTTCTAAGCCAAACCTTGTCTTTAATCAGGGAAAATTCTATTCTGTTTTCTTATATTGTATTGCTATGGCAACACAACATGAAATGGCATTCTGAGCTGGCTATCACAAAACTGCTTCCCCCAGTGTGTCCAATGACCAGCCTCCGTTAAGGGCTGTGCACTCCCCTGAATGCAGGGTCTGGTGCCTCCTGTTCCCTCGAGTGATGCTGGCTTAGTTCTGTGGAGGAGTCTGTGATGAGTCAGAATAACACTGTGGACATTTTGACACGTTTATACTTCCCCAGGTACTGGGGCACATCAAGGACCTGTTAGTCTACAGCAGCAGCATGCAACACAGAGCAAATTGTGTCTGGGAGCAGTGTCACCCCTCACACATGAAGGCTCCTGACTCAAAGGTGTTACACTGGCCAGTTTGAGTATGGGCAGCAATCCCCCTGTGACAGCAGAGGCTTCTCAGCTCAGCACTTACCTACAGCTTTAGGCAGGACAGTGCAGTCTAAAGGAAGCTGTACTGCTGCAGACACGCTCTTGTCATTGCCAGTGATGGGCAGGTTATGCCTACCTGAGCCGCAGTTGTGCCTCTGTGTTGACTTACCCCTGAAAACTTCTATTTTCCCAATGTCCCCTCTTTCCAGAGGAGGCATGTTGTGCAGCACTGAGCCAACACAGCCTGGCCCAATTTTACTTACTCCTCAATGGATATTCTAGTAACCTGATGTTTCTATTCTAGAAGGGTAATAATGATTCTTTCTGGAGTGAAACTTTATCTGTAGCAGAATAATTACAGTGAATTATCTGGGGGTATGATTCCAAGGCAGTAGTTCCCAGGCACTTGCTTTGAAGAATGTACCTCTGCAAATGTGAGAAGGACGATTTCTGACAATCTGCTATTGATTACAGAAAATTGTTTAGTTCTAGTTTCACCCTCAAACATTTGTCTCTCTGCTGCCTTGTTTTGGAAGATGAAGCTTCTCAGAAACTGAACAGTAGGTCTTATTGATATCAACTCTGTTTTACCTAACAGCTCATTTACCTCTTTCCTCTCTGCCTGCCTCCCTCCCTTTTCTTTCTATGCTGCTGCTGGCAAGCTAATTAGGCTGCTCCCTCAAGAAAAATTCATCCAAGGCTGTAATAGCCATATCAGATTGAAGCTAGGATAAAACTCTCTGCGGTATAGCCTTATAAGTGCCTCTCAGTTTCCCACAATATTTCCCTGCCTGCTTTTTCTTTGTAGGGAGAATTCTCTCATCATAGTTTCTATGGAAGTATAAGTTAAATTAATTAAAAGAAATTATGATGTGTGTTTCCTGAAATATCCTCCTTGATTTCCTTTTATCCCACTTATTTATACATTTTGGGTGCTGAATCTCAAGCTTTGTCCAAAAAGCCCATATTGTGTATTTCACTGTCTTTCCTTTTGTAAATCCTTAACCTTCTGTTAGACTAATATATTAAAATTCTTCAGACATGGAGTAGCAATTTTCATAATCTCCAGTTCACTATCTTAATTAGATCTGTCTTATATTATCCTGCAGTTTATTCTCGTTACTTTAAAGGTGATCAGCCTTAGAAGGGAATGTGAGCAGAATTTAGTGAATTCTATTGTGGCAACATTTCTCTGATCTGGCTTTGAATCTTTCAGGTGTAATAATGATAATGCTGCTGGTGCCGTTAATTAAAAATTGCATTTGAATGGTATGAATATTCATTTTGGAGAATGAACACAGAATTAACTCGGGGGGTAAAATGTCTTTAATGGCCCAAGGATGTGAAGTGAACCTGGGTCACCATTAAAACACAAATGAATCATTAAAAATGATAGAAATTCAAAATCCTCCCACCCTGCAAACTGTTCGTAAAGTATTGCCCAGGTTGAGCCTGTCATCTAAGGTGGCAATAGACATTAATGTTCATCCTTCAGTAACAAATTATACGACATATACTTGACATACAGCTCTGTCCAGGAGCTAATACTTGATGCTAAATCTCTATTAAATAATTTAGAAGAGCTATTGCTTATTTAAAATTCCCAGGTTAAAGTGCTGTATCTGTAAGATCCAGATTACTTTTAATAGCTTTCTGTGGAAGGTCAAAATTGGTTTCCCAGAAAATGATCATGACATACAAGATTCTGTTGGGGAAGATACAGACAAGAAGTGCTGAGACCTCTGATAATGAAACTCTCTGTACACAAATTCTCTCTCAGGAAAATGCAGGACTTTAATATTCTGGGCAGGAATGTTAAAAATGTATCTTTGTCATGTGAATAGCACCATTGAAAATATGAAAGTGATGTCTGTTTTTTTGGTTTTTTTTTCTGAATTTATTTGTTGTCATTTTTATCTGAACAAAAGAAACATCAAATAATGAATACTTTTTTTAAAAGCTTATCTGGTACTGCAGGATGTTTAAAAAAATGCAACCACAACCTAGAGATAAAGCCTCTTTGGTGTAGGAACGCTATGTGAAGTTTAATCGGCATTTGGCAGGGAATGTTTTGCTGGCTGTTAGCTAGTTGCCAAGGGGATTCACAGGATGCATGTTCTAGAATAAAATGCTCTGTGAATAAACTGGGGTCAGTTAAGGTAATTTGCATGGTGCTTTTGACTGGAGCACCAGGGTCTGGGCTTGCTGTGCAGTCAGAGAGTAGAGCACTGATGTGCGTCCTCTCCTTTCTCGCTCTGCATGTAAGTCCTTCTTATGCAAGACACTTCTCAGTTGAGGTCTGCACTAGATATCTGCTTGGGAAAGCCCAAATCAACTCTTCATGTATCCCATGCAAGACAGAATTTGGCCTTCCCTTGTGCAAGAGAGAAAAAGAAATGTTGTGTCTTAGGCATTCAAGCCATATCATGAAATAAAAGAAAGGAAGTTTCACAGTGAGAACCCCTTCCTCCTATGCTTCTAAACAAGGATAGATAAAAGCAAAAGGATTCTGCTGACCCCTGTGTTTTCTTGCTTGTGGTGAAGAAAAGATGTGGTAAGCTTTTCTCTGGGGAGGATGTAACAGGGACGTGGAGAGTATGTGATTAAGATTCTTTGTACAGAGGGGATCTCCCTATTAAGCTGCTCCTCTTCCACCCAGTGGTAATAGAAGGGAGGTCTGTTCTTGGCCTTGCAGTTGTTTGTGGTCAAGAGGGCATCTTTTTGCTGGTCCTATGTGGGCTCTTTGGAGCTGAACTGTAATTTGCAGATAAAATCATAGGAGTAAATAAAGGAAATACTAAAAAGTAACAAAAAACTATTAGCAATATTTAATCTGATTTTAATTAGCAGTGTTATTTTCTGTGCATTAGGCTGGAGAAATGTGATGAAAAATTTAGGGTCATTGTGTCTGGATATAGCACACATAAAAGCCAAAAATCTCCCTGTTTGGCTTGTGGGACAGATTTAAGGTTCTTAACTATTGATGTCTTGTGTCACTGAAGATGCTATAGGGTGTGTGTGCTTGGTAGGTCTGATATGGGGGACTCAGTGGATTTACTGCCTCCAGAACTACAACTGGTTATTCACTCTGGATTGTCTTTGACATTTTAGTCCTTATACAGAGAATCTATCTGTGTGTCTAGACACTTAGCCCTTTCTGAAATCAGATTTCTCAACATCTAAATAATAGCAGAGAGTCACTTAAGAAAATCTCAACCACAGCACATCAGTGCAAATGTATGCCACTTGCAAATTCTATTGAACAGAGTAGCATGAAGGCTTAATTTGGGCTGCTAATTAGACTGGGGAAGGAGACTGCGGATGGACAGCAGCTGTGAGAGGAAAGAATGAACAAACTGAGAGTTTTGTTTCATCTAATCATGTTTTTCACCCTTGTTTAACTAGCTGGCAATTATTGTGCATATGCTTGTGTTGTTCTTTAAAATTTATCCTGCGAGTGTGAAACTGCAGATAATGAGAAACTGATGATTCTTTCCTGCCCCATGGTTTTATCCCACTGTGAAGGCCAGGCTTAAGGTGAGGAGTACCTGGCCTTGCATTAGTGCCAGATGTTTTCCCTGGTATTTGTTTGGAGGAGCAATCACATTAATTTATTCATGGAATGCCATAATTCTCAGTTTTGAGGAGGAGCATGTGCTTGCCTTTTGTACCCTGCTTCTGTTTTGTATATTTTTGTGGAGTCCATGTGTCTAGTGCCTGATATTCCAAGGATAGTGCAATTTAATAAGAGGAAAGAATGATATGGCTGCATCCTGCCTTTTATGCCTTTAGGAAAGAGATTTTTATTTGCTGTCAGATGTCATTGATGGTGCATTTGGCTTCCTTTCATCAAGTGACAATTGCAGTTTTAAGAGTACAGTACAGAGAGCCACTTTAAAGCCAAACATCTCAATTCACAAGTAAGGGAAGGAAAAAAAGTTGTGCAGCTGGAGGATGCTATTTCTTCTTGGCAGCTGTCATTGAAGAGGCATGTGAATGCTCTAGAAGTCAGGTGTCATAAATGCTCCATCCAGAGTTTGTCACGTGCCTGGAAATATCATAGTGTTGGAAAGTAGTTTCTGAACATATTAGAAGTGTCTAGACAAGCTTGCCTTGGAATTTGCTATATTGAAATTTTAGGGAATGAGGAATTAATATAAGCGAGATCTACAGAAAAATCTCCATGTTTTACCATAGTCACAGAGCCTTTTTATGTTACTCAGATCAAAATAATTGACTTTGGTAGGAAAAATGTTCATGACAAATTCTCTGCCCTTTCCTTGGCTCTCCAAATCTTTAGATGTACCCACAAGGGGACATGTACACATTTTAAGGATAGATGCATGCATGCAGTGGTGGTCATGAGAAAAAGCACTATTCCAATATAAGAAGAAGCTTGACATTAGGAAAATATTATAGTGTGCCCACTGTATTAGCAGCTCTCAAACATTTTTCTTTTATGACTTTTTCTTTTCTTCTCCTTCTTCACTGGGAGCAGATGTCATCACTGGGATGGAAGAAAAGAAGAACAGCTGAAGCCATGAAGAATATCTGGGTCCTTTCACTTGATTCACACTCCTGTCTTCTTCTAACAGGTCCTTGTTTGGAGGAGAGCAGTGCTTGAGAAAGCTGCTGTGTGTAGGTTTGGCTATATGCAGGATACAAAGTTCCCACTGTGTGATATATTAAGTACCCCAGATTGCCTATAGTTTGCTATAGTTTACCCAAGTTTGCATCTAGTTTGGTCTCCAGGAAGTACACGGGTGCTGAGTTGTAGTCATTTTGCCCCTCTCTTTCTACAATATATTCAATGTGATCTGTGCTTGACAGCAGCTGCACTACCTATGTATAGGGGCACTTAGTATGAGTCACTATAAAAACCATGAACTTGAGAATTGTTTAGGTCTGATGCCTGGTGACAGCTGGGACAAGGAAGGGGTGAGATTTGAATCTGCTCTCTTTGGCCTTGAACTCTGGTGTTAGCATACAGGTTTTCTGTAACGTCCTGTTCCTTTTCAGTTGTCACTGACTGGCTTTCTCTGCGTATCATTTCTGTCAACTATTGAAATCAGAGTGTCTCTTCCTATTCCAGCTGGCAGTTGCCAAAGCTATGTGAAACAGAACTGGATATACAGAAGAACACTTTCATTTGTTTTTATGTCAGGTGAAGATGTAACACTAGAAACCTAGGGGTGTTTATTGATGCAGGGGACACCAGGCACTGAGTGCTGGAATTCTGCTCAAAGGAAGCAAGACAGATGGGAAGAGAAAAAAAATCCACACCTGTCAAGTGTGACTCATCGCAGGTGAGTCTAAAGAACAAAAGTGGCAGCTTCTTCCAGTATATTAGTGCCTCTGTACAAGAAATCCTTTGATAACACATGACTGTTGTTTATTTAATAGATTTTGAAATGGAGATTATGAAAAAGTTATGTACAGTTTGCCTCACTGCATTGAGTTAATACCAGATTTTAAGAGGTAAGGAGTACTGGACCCCACTACACCAATCTCCCTTCTGTACTTGTGGCCATAGGAGACTGAAAAAGTTGAGATCAAGGCCACCAAGGAGAGAGGAAGTACCCACAACATCTTACTCATTTTGCATTGCAGTTGTCAAGTAAGTCCATGAATATTGTGGATTCCTGGAGTAATCATCCGCACAATAGTCTCCTAAGGAAAACTTATGATTTCACTTCATGTCTCACCAGGTGATGACTGGTTCATGATTGCACATAGAGACTTCCTTTTGATATTTCCAAGGGCTGTTCTATACTCCATAAATCTTAATATATTTGTAATGATTGAAAATCTATTGCATATAGATTCAAGCATAAGATTTGTTTCCCAATTTGTATGAAATGCAAAGAAATACTCTAACCACTTGACTGCATGTATGGTCTTACAATTTTCTGTGACACATTTGTATTGTATGTTGAGCAAAATGTAACTTTTAAGATGAAAGCATGCTTTGATTTTTAAAAGAGTAACAATGATAGGAAGAGAGGGATCTGTCTATCTTTAGGATATAATGAGAACAGGCTATATTTGCATTATTTCCTGGACTTAGGTTTCATTACAGTTATTTTCCCAATGAATACATTGCATAGTATGCTATTTCCTCTTTTCATTACCATCTTTTTCATGCAAAGGCAGTTATAGAATCTTAATGATTCTGTTATTTAAACCTTTTTGATAATTTCTGTGTTTTGAATGACCTCTCTTTCACCTCTTCGCTAAAGTTGCTGAAGTTGAGACTAAGAGTTGCTTTCAAGTTACTCACCAAAGAAAAGGGTGAGATAGTTTAGATAACTATTGTCACAATTACAGATATTATGCAAAGGATGAGGAAGAAAAAAGAAAAAGAATTTTGAAACCACACTAGTTTTCCACCACAAAGCAGGGAAAATAATTATTGTATGCAAATCTGATTCAAAATTCACCGAAAAACAGGGATTCCTACATACAAGATTATCCAGGTTTCAGACATTATCAAATCAGGCTTAGTTCTGGATTTGGGGTAAAAAAAATCACTGTCTAAACCATTGATAATCACTGACAACATGCTCTTTAAAAGTTGTGTCATCTTGAAAAATGTATAAATGTGATTGGTCATATGCATTTGAAATATTTTCGGAATGTTTATTTATAAGACTTCTTTGTATTCAAATGAGTGGAGAAGAATAGAACTCCCCCATTAGGATTCAAGGTGCTGGCTGGTGATATGGATTGAAATGGGCTGCACACTGCTTGGGATCCATAGTCGGTGTGGAAAGTACTTATAAAAACCCAAATATTTGTGTGCAGAAGCAAAGTATATTGCCACATGGTTTGACTGAACAGACACTGCCAGCCAAACAACTCTCACCATTTAAAGACATGAATGAATAGTCTGTAATGCTTCACAGACATCTGAGATAGTCAACCAAGATCATCAAATGATAAAAGTCAAGATTAAAGATTCAGTACTTTCAGCATCATTAAGACTTGTATGTGTGCACTGACCATTCTAAATGGTAAATACACTTCCTTCACATGGCCTGTACTTTCTATAAAGGTTGTTTTCCTACAGTGGGCAGGGAGATTGCATGAGAGACTCGTGGGAAATGCACAAAGAACAAATATAGGCAAAGGATTTACCTGCAAAGATATTGTAAAGAACAGGGTTCCTATATTTACTCACACTCTCCAATCTTCATCTGAATAAATAAAGTGGTGTCATGGGGCATGCTGCAATACTGATAATGAGTTTTATATTCATTCAGCCTAAGAAGCTTCAACTGATATAGTTTGCCTGTCAAATTGATTTAAAATTGTATTGTCTCTGCCTTGCTTTCTGCACTGATTGTTTTTGTATTGCAGCTCCATGCCTCAATAGACACTTTGATTGGTCTATATCTGTCACTTTGTTCACATAAGTCTGCCCATAATCTGTAATATGAAACTCTTTGTTTTAATACGAAAACTCAACATGTGCTTCTATGAAGATTATTAACTTAGGGATATGGTGGCCAAAATTATATTTTGCTTTCCATCCTTGGTTTTGGGGTTATTTTCTGTGTACCTTGCATGGTAGGCAACAATCCACTTAGTTCAAGATCTCAGCTTAGTGACAGAACCATTTCAGAAGGGATGTTGTGGTTGTGCTGTGGGATACAGCTGCAGACATTTCCATGGGTTTGATTACCATGCTGCACACAGGTGTAATAATAAACCTTGGCTACCCCTGGCTTAGCTTTCGTTTTAAATTCATAAGATCTGAATCCTAACTTTCATCACAGAGTATGACTGCATTTTAAGAAGCCTTTAAAGCATGTATTCCATCTCAAATACATTACCTTAAGAATGAATGATTTAATCCTGACACAATGATTGGTTATATAGACTATACCAAAGCACTGTGTATTGTTAAAAAGCCCCCATGTCTTCGGAGAGCACTGCTCTGAGGAAGCCTACTTAGGTACCAAAAGCATCACAATCATCCCAAATAAAATGGTCTTTTTAAGATTAAATTCCTTTCAGCATGTGAGTTGAAACTCGTAAATATTATATTTTCAGTCAGGATGGGAATTATCAGTCTGACTCCAGTATTTATACCTTAGGTATAAATATATATATACTTTAATATGTACCTTAGGTGTCACTCTGTACTTTTGCCATTTCTTTAAAAGAAGACCAAATTTCACTATTAAGGTATCAGAGTACAGTGATTTATTGTGCCAGACCCTGGATGTGGGGTTTTAAATATATACAATATAAGAAACCTAACAGAACCCTAACTCCTTCCTTAAAGAAAGGTGATAATAAATATATAAATAAATAAAGAATGCCATACACTGAAATGGAAGCATAAATTAGAGACCATATATTTCATATTTTAATAATTTTTTGGATGTCCTAGCACCACAATAACGTAACACCAACTTTAAAACTTAGTAGAGCATATTGTTTATTTGTAGGCAGAGAATAACAGTTCATGTTTCTCTTTGAGGGGACTAGATCTTCTGATTTCCATATGCTTCTGAGCATCTACTGAACATCTACTGAAATACCAGAGAATTACATTAGTATCAGGAAAACATATTAATGTCCAGTAAAGCAAAATTGTACACACTAGATGTCTTTATCAGTTCCTTTAAAATGGGAGTTTTAAAAATGACTAACAAGAAGATTAGGAAACAAGAAGGATATAAAAAAATAACTTAGAAGAAAGATTTTTTTTTCCAAATTCATGTAAGGGAGTAGCATTTATAACTGTTAATCCTTTATTTCCCTTCCCCCTAAGTAAATTCAGTCATCGATTTAACTCAAACTTTAGGATTTGCATTTGAGCTTGATGGCAATAATAATAAGTGAGATAAATCAAATTAATATCCTTGCAGATACAGTTAGTTTAATAATTTTGCCATTTCCATTCCCTTTTTATCTGCATTATCACAATTTGATAACATACTAGAGTAAACCA
Organism: Toxostoma redivivum; assembly: GCA_013397375.1. NCBI lineage: Eukaryota > Metazoa > Chordata > Aves > Passeriformes > Mimidae > Toxostoma > Toxostoma redivivum. Next base: position 1,822,051 of record VXBI01013070.1, read on the forward strand.
ATGCCACAATGAACTTTTTTCTGTGCCCAGCATGGAGAGATTAGAATTTCTAATTTTATTGCTCATATTGTCATATCTTGCCTTATATGGCACCTTTTATTGCAAAAGGAAGCCAGATGTAAAGAAGAATGAATTTTTTCAGAGTTTGTATGTATGTACTTCTGGGGTGAAACAGAGACCTTTTTCAAAGCAACCAGCAGTATCACACAACCATTAAAACAGAATGCCCAGAGAAGCTGGATCAGGGTGTAATTGTTTTTGTGGGATCTTGGGAGTTCCAGAACAGACAGGACATGTACTCAAATGCAGAGACATCAATACTTGTCTATATTAAGGGGATTTTCATGCTTACACATCCTCACTGATGTATAGTCTCAGTATTTGGGATTTAGGAGGATGGAATATGAATGGTCAGCAGAGGACAAACCTGCTTTTTAGCCTAGGCCACTGAGTGGGGCTGTGAAGCTCCTATTGCAGCCATTGCCAACAAATTGTAGTGTCTCTGCATTCTCCTTGCTGGAGTTACTGGATTCAACCCTCATCAAGATGGCCTTCTCTATTGGGTGTCATGAAGAGCTTTTCTGTGGTATTTTTTATATCTCCCAGTGTGAACCGAGCACCATTTTATATATATGTATGTACAGAAGCACTCCCAGCTAGGATGTCCTTCTCAGCATAAAGGACAGATATCTGAGGGAGTTGTGCAGTGGTAATTGCACTGGGTCAGCACTCTCTTAACACCAGCAGTTTAAGCCACTGTGTCCATAATTGTCCTCTGTGTGTTTACAAAAGGATTAATATATACACGTACAAACCTTTCAAGCCCATGTGTGGGCTGGTTAATAGTTTACCAAGTGTTATCATCTACCTTGGTCCTCCCACTTATCCTTGTTCCTGCTGCCAAGTGTGCCTGGAGCAATTTTTAGTGGAAGGGTTATTCATTATATGAATAGCTAGTGCTTTTGTCTTCAATGCTGTTCCAGGTGCACTAGAAGGGAACAAGCCATTTGAAGGAAAGAATTTCAATCCCCTACTCCATCCCAGACTTCAACATAACCTTGGTCAAATATACCTAGCTTTGCACATATGGTTGGGTTCGGTTCTGAAACTGAATTTGCTCTGGCAATGGAGTTGACAAATCTGACTTGGATGCCTTATGTATGGGGAAATTTAAGACCCTGAGAAAGGGATTCCTTTTTTTTTATGCCTCCGTGTCAACTCATTAGAACAGACAATTGCACCCTTTTCTTCTTTGAATGTACAGAGAAAGGGTAGGGAGAACAATAATGCCCATTTTTTACATGGTAGCTGGGAGATGAAAGTGTTCCATCAGAGAGCAGAAGACCTGGATAAAAAGATTATATAGGTGTTTATACATTTTTGTTGTGATAAAGCAGAGCAAAGACATAAAATAAGTCAGAAAGTAAAATTCATACAGAAGACTGAGCATGCTGTAGCTTTTTGTCATTAATTTCTGTAGTTTTTTCAATGAAAGCAAAGTCAGAATTTATTACTTTTGTTGTAAATAGGCAATTAGGCTTTTTTATTCAGCAGTAAGAGGGAGGTGTCATACAAAACCTAGACACAAAAGCAATACTTTTTATACTAATATGACTCCAGAAACATTAGAATGTTACTGTGCTCACGTACACTCAGCTGAAATAGTTTTGGTTTCATCAAGGCCCTCCTGAGGTAGCTCTGACAGGCTATTTAACTCTGCAGAGCTCTGTGACAGCTGAAACTAAACACATTCAGCCTTTGTAAAAGACTTTAAGCATACCAATAATGGAAGAAATGGAAAACAAAGAATTGTAGATGTAAAAACAATAAAAAACACCCTTTAGGATTTTCTAAAGGCTCATTAATATTGTGGTTAAAATTTCTTAGGACTTTTGGTGGTTTTTTTCTGTCATACCTTCTTTCCTGTTTTAGAATATGGGGGTTTTTTGCCACTTTTGTTAGAATGTTGCTTGTAAAGTCCATTTTTAAATATCTCCTCCATCTGCCTTTCCTCTGTGTTGCTTCTATTTTCCATCCCTTGTCTAAATTGAGGCTTAAAATTGTTAAGAGTTAATGTCTCAGGCAGTGACTTCCATTGTTTTCCTGGGGAGAAGCCGTACATGGCCCTGACACTCATTTCGTTCTCACAGGGTCTCTTTTTCTGTAACTTTATTCCATGTTGAAAATAAGTCAAAAAACAGAGTTCATAAATTAATGAGAATTCATAAGTCTATGAATTCTATAAGTCTATAAGAATATTAAAAATATTCTCCAGGCCATCACACAATATCAGAAATTAAAGTATGAAGATGTTTCAAAACTCCATGTAATTTGATGATTGGCCCTAGAATAAACACCAGGAAACTTTATTCCCCTCATGGCCAAATACCACACACACTTGTATTCATTGCACATATGTTTTATGAATACATCTTGACTTTGCATGTGTTTCAAAACCTTTAAGATTTTATTTTTCAAAACTTTAAACTTTAAATAAAAATATTTGAGCTTGAGAGAAAAAATAACAGAATTACATTTAATACTGAATTTCTCTTATCCTAGCAGTGTGCGGCTTAGACAAGCTACACTGTCCCCAAAATGTAATTACTTAATAAATATCCACTGCTTCACAATTTGTGATCAGTCAAGGCAATACAACTTCACAAAATGAGGAATAGCTTGATTGGTAGCTCAAATTTTTCCTGAAGAGATTGAAAACCACATGCTCCTCTCATTTGACCCCATATGAACCTATTGATTTATAGAAAGCCTTCTCTGAACCTCAGTGGTCTGAGAACATCAAGGGAGCTCTTTGGGGACTTAGCTAAATGAATTTCCTAAGTATTTGATATGGCCTGAAAGGATGGATATTTAGACACTTACTGTGCATCATCTAGAGTTAGGTAACTGCTTATATGTTGTAACTTGATCGTAGACCTGAGCTTTTTGATTTGGAAACAATCAGAGATCTCACTGAAATTCCTGGGCATGGCAATCACTCTCTTTTAAGATAAATGAGAACGGTGAAGTGATAGTAGGTGTTAAGCAGCAACTGACACAGTGGAATTGCTCCTATGAACACTGACAGCAGACCACAGCAGCCCCAAATTTCTACAAAGCTCAGAACCTAAGGATCTAATAAATAGAGCAGAGAATCAGCAGCCATGAAAAAAAACACAGAAAGGACCAGAAACACAGGCAACAGAAATATATGTGGCATGATGGAAGGAAAGTCAAAGGGGATAAAAACAGGTTTGGGGGCAAAATGATTGTTAAAAATACAGATTTAGAATGCTTGAAGAAAAAAAAAATCACATCCTATTGCTCTTCCTGCTGTATCAGGGATTTATTCTTGTTCCTCATAAAGTAAATGAGTTATACCAGAGCAATCACAGGCTCTCTCATTAATTTGTCCCCCTAACAAAACAATTGAGAAAACCCCAAATATCTGCTTAGCTAGTCGGATAAGAAGAATAAAGATATAAAAGAGAGAACAATATTTCCAGCTGTGGAATTTGCTAGATATGCAGTGAAGTGTGTTGTTCAGCTGAGTTTTGCATAAGAAATACATTTATGTTGCATTTCTAATGCAAATTGCACGTATTTTACATGGACAGAATGAATTCTTGCTGGCTGGATCTTCAGCTTTTCAAATCAATAGAAAGACTCTAATGTATTTTCAATAGACTTTGGAGCAGGCCCTTCCTCCTATGCACTCAAAATGATTTACAATCAATTTATGGCAAGAATCCACTTCAGAAAGCCTGAAAACTACGAATATGCAGTTTCATGGGGAAGCTAGCATCAGTGGCCTAAAAATAGACTCAATTTCAATATACTGATCCAGATGCCTGCCTGTGAAGAATTTAGTCCCTGTGCATATGCTATCTAGCTCTTAGTGGTTTGAACAAAAGAGGCAGAAGACTATGTTTAAGGAACTGATGACAAGTGCCTCTTTTTATCAAATGCTCTGTGCACCAAAATGGAAATACTCAAGGAGCTTATTTTGATGGCATGTTATTTCTGACCCCTCAGTAACTTGTCATGTGACTAACACTAGAATTGTTATAGATAAATGGATCAACCACTTACATTTATACAGATGGATCTGTAAAGAACCTTTTTATATGGCCTGTTCTAAATGCAGTGGGGCTTCTTTTTTCCCCCCCTGGCTACATCGGTACCTTAGGATTTGGGATTTTGCAGCTTCTGGCTATGGAGGCATACACAAGCAGTGTTCCACCTTCTTGCTGAGGTAAAACTGAGGAGCAAGACCTCCCTTCCTTTATGCTAAAAAATATATTCACATGTACTGACTGAAAGGGGGAGACAGTTTACACCAAGAGGTCCACCAGTTTGAACAGCCAGGAAAATGAGAAGATGTTTCACAGGCTTCACATCCCAAATAATGCAAATATAGACTCATAGCACTATATTGGGGAATGCATATATAGCATATATGCTACAACCCTCAGTGTTTGTGGTATTTACACAGAAGGGAGGACCAGAAAGAGTCAGTGAGCAGGAAAAAGAAAAAGATGGACTAGCAAATCCCCAAAGGCACAGAATATTTTGACATTAAAAACTAGGGTAAGGAGAGATGATTAGGAAAGGAGATGATGTATTGCTCTGAGCAGGCAGATGGGGGAGTAGAGAAAGAACAGTTCAGAGTAGAAAACTACCTGGAGCAGTTTGTGAGTAGAAGAGGAGGAAATGTGTGAGTATGACAGATTAGTATTCTGATTTAGGAGCTCATAACTTACTGTTATGCATCTGACTCCTTGCAATGTGAAATAGGGGACTTTGAGGAGTCCTAATTGGGATTGAGAGAAATTGTGAGAGTTATGTTCCAAAAATGCTTCTCTTTGCTATATCAGCTAAAGCATGTCATAGCAAATCCATATTATGAGCAACCAGATGGGACTGCAGGAAAGTTAGTAGAGATACTGTTTAAAAGGTCCTTGACAGATTTAACTACTGCATATTTAGCATTGTAAGAAAATAGCAATGAATTTCATAACACTTTGCAAAGATCACAGCTCAGGGGTGAAGAGAAAAAAAAGTCTCGGTACACAACTAACAAGATGTGTTAATCAGACAGTTAATTCTAAATCAGTCATGAGACCGAGCAACACTGGGAATCCTAACCCTGCCAAAGCAAACAGCAAACAGCAGGTCAGAGTCACCTTCCCCCATGATTGTAAGAATGAATAGTGAATTTCATTGTGAAATGCCTGCCACCAGGACAGGACTTGGCATCACAAGTACTTGACCAGATTCCTTTGATCAATTCTCTACGAGTCAACTTTGTCCAGGAAGAAGCACGTCCAGAATGATGATGAGAGAGCTGTGAATGTACCATACACTCACTTGGGTATGTGACACTGCAGCCAAAGAGAAAGCTGCACTCTGGAAACTGATGCAGAGGCTGCTTTATCCCTTACACATTACAGGAAGACACTTCTTCTCCCCTTTTGTTTTGTTGATGGAAATCAAGATTTCTTAAAAGTGTCAACCCAACCAAAATAAAGCTGAAATATACCCAGACATTTCTATACCACTGCAAAAACTGCCAGTGTCCTGCTGCTACAATCGGTGGATAACAAAGCCAGCACCTGGTGTGAATGCACCTGCCAGCAAGGGCTGCCTAGGATGACTTCTGTCCTTTTCTCACCCTCTGCCTCTGTTTTTAAAACACTCTCCTTCATCTCTACCACGTGCTGCTAAATAATTTTCACTCTTTACATCCTCATCCCTCCAAACTGTAGGAGAAGTCCATGAGACAATTGCTCCCAACTCACAGACAGGGCTTCTTGGCATTTGTAAACTCCTGCTGTAGAATTGCAACCCAGAAAGGATAGAAAATGCTGCTCTGGGCTGGGGTTTTAGAGGAATTGCATCAAACTGGAAGCTTGGTCTGTGAAAGATACAGAGACAGATTAAAAAAAATGCTGAGGAAATAACTGTGCATTTGTACAAAATGAAGATTTTTCTGAGTATCCTTTTTTCCATCACACTAGAAGAATTTTAATAGTGCTGGTTTTAATTAATCAAGGATATAGTTCCTAGAAAAGAAATACATTGAACAAGGAGTTTTCGTCCTATTATTTTTACAATTGTTTTTGCATTCCTTTTCATCCCCAAAGCTTTTGCTCCTAGATGTTGAATCCTGGCATACTCTTCCTGACAAAAGCATACTTTGATGCTGATAGTTCAGCTCTGGACTCCTCTTTTCCTCCAGACCAGATGTTTGACTTCTCCTTGCTAATAGTTAACATGGTGCTACCTCATTATACACCTCTCTCTGGAAATTATGCCAGTGCTGCTTCAGCATGAGCCAAGAGCCATGCAGAATCAATGAGACAGCTGGCGTCCTCCATGGGGATGGACTACTTTACCTTTTGGATTCAGGCAGTCACTGTGAGCTGAGATCCAGGATGCTGTGAATGATTTTTCATAAGCAGATGAGAACAAAAGAGCTTTGAAAGCCTACTTCAATAGAATCTGGAGACATGGAGCTCGCTTGATTAAAAAAAAAAATTATACATACACAGTCCAGTTGCATTTTCATCTTAATTGATTTTTATATGAGATGGAAAAGTGAATTCTGTCAAACAAAAGCGTTCATAGAAATCTTTTCTTTACATAACATTAAGTAGATTTTTTTCATGCACAACAGCTGTGATGTGTTTGCAAAAATCAAATAATTCCCTTATAAAGCTCACAAACTGTAAGTTGATTGCTTTGATCTTGTCCACAATATATGCTAATCCTCAAATATCCATGGAAGAAGGGGATGAGATAATGCAAACAGAATAAACACCTGATTAAGATAAAACATTTGTAGAGTTTGAAGCCAACATGTAGTTAGTGCATTTGCTGTTGGAAAAAAATAAAAAAGAAATGAAGTTCAGACTTTAAAAGGATGGTTTAAATGGAAGAATTTGGAGTTTTTCTGTGAAGTCTCACGAAACTGCAAGTCGGAAAATTCTCCTGAAGATAAATGAGAGTAGACTGCACTTAATTTTCTTCCTACAGTCGGTATGCCTACTTTCACAGAAGGTACTTGACAAAACTCATCAGGAATGAAGCAGTCAGTTTCTACAAGCACTGTATGACAAAAATAGACTGAAGGATTCTCAAGGTCATCCCTGCTTATAGGACTGCCAGTTGATTTACAGTGTCTAGTTCAGACCATCCAAAGGAGCACTCTGTACATTTTACTATTTTCCTTTTACCTCTGACCCTGAATTTAGTTTCTGACTATAAGGTAAAGGACTGATCTTTGTTGGTACTTGAAAGTCTCTCAGTCATGCTGGATGCTGCTGAAAACAAGGATTAATAATAGCTGTTATCCTTCCAAGGCAGATGATCTTCCACTGTAACAACTAGAGATGTTTCTGATGTCTCCCTCTGCCAGGACTGCATGGAATGACATCTTACCATGCCCTGTCTTTGCCAAATTTGTTGAAAACAATTTTAACAACTGATTTTAATCACATCTCTTGTTTCACTTCAAGGGGTTAAAGTGTCTTGGAGGTCAAGTCTCCAGATCTGCAAAACCCAGTGAAATAGGGATGAAAGTGCAAGGTACCAATGTAACCTAGTCAGTTGCCATCATTTTAATCAGGAATTGCGCTGACTGTGTGACTGCTGACAGATATTTCTCTGTGTCCCTTTTTTCCTAATCCTTTGGTATTCAAAGCAAGCACTAGTTTTGACGAATAGAAAGAAATACAGCTGAGTCACATGTCTTCAAAGTGGCTGCAGGAAAAGACTTGAAAATGCATTAATATGACAGCCATCCTTCATAATAGTTTTTATATATCCTGTAGAGATCATGCCTGGCAGAGAGAGCTATTTCCTTTAAAGAAAAGCACTGTGGTTGGTTTTTCTTTCCTGTCTGGATTACTTTTCAATTGCTTTTATTTTGATTTCTCCTCTCAAAAAATGATGAAGGAAACTGAAATCTCAGAAAATTATGATCCTTATTGCATTCAAAATTTGTCAATTCCTTGTAAATATGCAGGTCATCTTTATACTTGTGGTATTTTTTATCTCAATACTCCTCCTCCTCAACAGAAAAAAAAAAAAAAAGGAAAAAAACCCAACAAAGCTTAAACTTCAAAACATTCCTGTGAGGCAGGTAAATCTTTTCATAAAAGATTATTTCAGCTTTTACTGAGATACAGGCACCTCCAGGGTGAAACACTGTGGTTTTTAAACTGCCTGTAGCCACACAACACAAGAAGTGAGGGGACAGGAAATGAAAACCATCCTATCCAATTTAATTTTAAGGAGAAAAGAGATAGGAGGAATGTAAAGTTCACAGCTGGGATTTCACCAGAGTAGAGGAAATAATACACCTTGAACAAAAGTGTCACAGTGTCTTTAGTGACTGCAAGTAGCAGACTCTCACTTTATGTCTTATCTAGAAGACAAAATCCTCTGCCAGTCAGTGCTCTTTACATTGTCCTGCAATAACAAACTGAGAATTCATGTTAGAGGGTAAAATACAAGTTACCAAATGAACATTTTCCCTTCCTGAGGAATCTTGATATTTCTTAGATTTTTGCAATGCAAATACCACCTGTCCATCACTGATAAGTTATGACAGTATTGCATTAAAAGGTGAAAGGATGCAGCAGATGTTTGAAAGTGCCAGTGCAGAAAAACACCAGAGGAAAGATTATCTTCCAAAAATGTTTTTTCCTGTTCCCTAGAGTATCTCAACTCATTGCTTATCCATAGTTCTGTAGTGCCTGGAAATGTTTAGATGTCTTAGGATCATTTGGACAATTTTCTCTCTCTGGGAATGAGCTTTTGTACTCGATGTACCAGCTGAGAATGAAGAAATGAGAATTGGACTTTACAGCTCTGAAGTGTCTTGAGGGTGTAAGCACCAGGAAAAGCACCAGCAATGGGGACAAAAAGGCATAGTTTTGATTGACATGGAAGAAACAGGAAGAGAGGGAGGAAAAGGAAGGAAGGAAGGAAGGAAGGAAGGAAGGAAGGAAGGAAGGAAGGAGGGAAGGAAGGAAGGAAGGAAGGAGGGAAGGAAGGAAGGAAGGAAGGAAGGAAGGAAGGAAGGAAGGAAGGAAGGAAGGAAGGAAGGAAGGAAGGAAGGAAGGAAGGAAGGAAGGAAGGAAGGAAGGACAAAGAGTAAACACTTGCTGTATTTGTGCTGTGCTTGTCTTTTTGAGAGCCCTCATGAAGCTGTGGACACTGAGCAAATACTTGGTGGGGTTAAAGGATGAAATAGCTGTAACCATAAGCAGAGCCTTTCTGATGAGGAGGGCCAGACTGGTGGCAATGGGGTGTGACCCAAAGAAACCCTGCCTCTCTGACTGCCATATGTGTTTGGTTGCAAGAAAATCAGGTCTGCACTCTAAATGTATTTTTGTGAAGGGTAAAAGAGGAGCTAGTGTATTTTATTCTGATTTGTATAGTTGTATCCTTTTCTTCCACAGGATTTGTGAGTGGCTTCTTTAGCTTTGGATAGCATAGTCCTTCAGTAAGTGGTTAAAGCAATGTTTTGAATGCCTAAAAAGAAGAGTGAAAACCACTTGTGGAAACTTGTTTGTTCCTTTCCTTTACATTTGAAAGGAAATCAAGTGTCTTTTTCTGCAAACGATTCATCAGGAGCCACAACAGTCATGTTCAGACCTTGAACAACCTCTTCTGCCCACTTCTATAACTCATGCATTATTTCTGACTTCCCTGCAAACCCAAGCAATGTGCTGTGCTTTTTACAGGTGACTTTCGTGCCTCCCATGCCAAGATATAGCTCCCAAGTTATTTCCAAACCTCCCAAAGATGTTTGCATAGGCTAGGAAGTCTGTGGGGCTGCAGAGAACAATGGTGAGAAAGTGTGTGTTATATCACAAGTGGTTTCTACACATTCCCAGAAAGAGGAAATTATTTTGAACAGCATAGTCTGCCTTGCTTTGTGTTGCTAGGGCATAAAGCTGTCAAATGCTCTTCAGTTTAAAGAGGACAACACTGACAACTGCAGGGGTTTCAAATAGGTACTGATTTCTCAGTTATGTAGAGAAGAGCCAGTATTATTAATTTCCTTGTCAAAAATAATGGAAAGCAAGATATGCATTGGCTGGTGAAAACCATTGGGATCTAGGCATAAAGGTGTTGACCAAGTCGGTCTCAGTGCTGTGGAGAAACATTAATTCAGCTGGAACCTGTGTCAGCAGCAGCCACAGCTAAGCTGTCCACTGCCCTAACTCACAGTCAGTCCTGCAGCAACATAAAATGGGGAGGGCAAGATCCGACCACATTTCAGCAAAGCAGTAGAGCTGGGAGAAGCAGTGGCCAGTTTGCCTTTCAGCGGTCAGCAGTGAAGGGCTTTCCTTACCTACAAAGGGAGAAGCAGGTGGAGATGTGCCAGGAGGGGAAGAAAAAGAATGCCTCTGGTAATCTCTGAAAAGATTCTGCACCTGGGATGGGGCAGCCCTGTTTGTGTATATAAACTAGGGAACAAGAGGCTGGAGCTGCAGAAAGAGACCTGGGGGTTCTGGTCAGTGGCAAGTTGAACAGGAGCCAGCAGTGCCCTGGCAGCCAGGAGGGCCAGCCCTGTCCTGGGGGGCATCAGGCACAGCATCACCAGCCAGGCAAGGGAGGGATTGTCCTGCTCTGCTCTGCTCTGAGCTGGGGCAGCCTCACCTCGAGTGCTGGGGGCAGTTTGGGTGCCACAATATAAAAAAGACATTGAGCTGTTAGAGAGTGTCCAAAGGAGGAGCAGCAAAGATGGTGAAGGGCCTTGAGGGGAAGCCGTGCAAGGAGTGCCTGAGGGCACTTGGTCTGTTCAGCCTGGAGGAGACTGAGAGCAGACCTCACNTTTGTCTGTTCAGCCTGTAGGAGACTGAGAGCAGACCTCACTGCACGTACAACTTCCTTGTGAGAGGAAGAGGAGGGGCAGGCACTGATCTCTTCTCTGGGTGGCCAATGACAGGACTGGAGGAAATGGCATGAGGCTGAGCTAGGGTGGCAGTGGGGGTGTGGGTGTGTATGTGTTTAGGTTAAATAGCAAGAAAAAGTTCTTCATGCAGAGGATGTTTGGGCACTGGATCAGGCTCCCCAGGGAAGTGGTCACAGCACCAAGCCTGACAGAGTTCAAGAAGTACTTAGACAAGACTTTCAGGCACATGGTGTGACTCTTGGGGGTGGTCCTGGGCAGGACCAGGAGTTGGACTTGATGATCCTGATGGGTCCCTTCCTACTCAGCATATTCTATGATTCTCTGAAGGGAAGGAACAGAGATGTGTCCTTGAAGCAGAGACATTACCGTGTTTAAAATGGTGGACAGTCCAAGACATACAGTTTTCTCAGAACTTCCAATAGCTGGAAACTAAGGATGTGGAAGATTATGTGTTATCCATAATTCAATTTCAGTATCATATTCTGGAAATTAGTGATGATACCATAGCCATGAAAAGGTCTTCAGCAACTGGCAGTGTGAAAAAAACCCAACAAAATTTAACTGTCTTTCCTTTTATTTCATAAATGTCAATGTCTATCATACAATCCTCTAATACTTGTTTTGCATCCCTGTTCAAATACTCAGGGGGAACACTTGAAATCCAGCAGCTGAGACAGAGAGAAGGGGATCAGACAGCAGAGAAAGCTAAAATTATTTCAATGGATTTTTGCAGAAGAGACCAAGCTGGTGTCTCTTACAGACTGGTCAAGTGATGCCTGGACCCAGTGTGAATCAAATCTACTGACGATTTCTTTGATGTATAGTCCCATCTCCTTCCCTGATTTCCTACTATGTGAGCTTTTTTATCTTCTCCTCTGTCTGGCACTTTGCTTGCTTTTCCTTTAGAGAGAGATGATAATGGTCTGAGGACTCATTACTATATCCTCAAGGCAGCATTGAAATGAAGACAAGGGACATCATTGTTGAAAGACAGTAAAATGATGGGATGTAATGAGAAATACACTCAGGGAATGCCAGAGAATGCTCACAGCCCTCTCAAGGTAGTTTTAGCAAAGAGAATCTTGAATTTGTCACAACCAATCATCCTGAAATCATTATGCTACTTAATAAATGAAGAGTTTATAGCAATGCATATTTTGTTATATGCTCAATGAAGAATGAAGAAAGGAGTACTGCAAAGGCAAAAGAAATTTCTGTTTAAGATCAATAAAAAAATTAATAAAGTTATAATAGGACTATAGATTACCTGAGATGTCATTTCAAATGACTGTCATCTACTTGATATAACTAGGACTCTCTTCTAAAACAGGTCTTTGGAAGCATATTGACCAAATATTAGCTTGTTTAGGAGTTTTATAGTTCACTTGCTGCTACTTAGTTGTTCTCAGGCAGTCACACACCTACTCAGGGATGCCATTATGAGAAGGTGTAACATGGAGAGATGCTGTGATGTGGTAGCCTGGGCCCAAAGAGAGCAGATTCAGCAGAGGCACAGTCAGTGTTTTCAGGACAGAACATCTTACCTCTGTGCAAAAATAACCAAGGATATTTCAGATAATTTCCACATCAGAAGCACCATGGTAAGCTAAGAGATCATCTCACCACCCTTTCAGTACAGCACAGAAGTACCTGGATGACACAATTAATAAATTTTCTGTAGGGTGAAAACACTAGTGACACTTCTGTGTTTTCTTCCTATTATTATTCAGAGCCATACTACCCAGCAGCTGCAGCTTCCAGAGAGTCCAACTGAGGCTCAGCATTATGAACTAATCTCACTGTACCTTCAGGCATTGTTTCAGCACACATTGCTTGCTCCTGTAGTTTAGCTAAGACACAAGACTGGAGTCTGACTCCCTTGTTTTATGCGAGCAGGCAAACAGACTCAGGAAGAGTTACAAGACTAAGTGACAGGACCAACAGGACCTGTACTTGTTGAAACACTTGCTGTTCTAGCAGCCCCTCCTGTGGAATGAAAAAGGAGAGGGGGTTGTTTCATTCAGGTTTATTGTATGAGTAGGGGGAGGCAAGAGGGCAATCTGCAGACTTTCCTAGACAATCTGGGTATTCTCTCCCCCAGTCAGCATTTTGCTGGCTGGAAGCTCCTCTCCTGTGTTCCTTTCTCACTCATCTACTCACCGTGCTGCTTGACTGAGCTTACCTACCAGTGCTTCACATTATTACCACTGAGGTATTTAGGAGGCAATACTGCCATTTGCACAGCTTTGCTTATGCTGAAGATATTTACAATCTTTTTTCTCTTACTCTTTTCTATTATTTCTTACTTTCTTACTCTCCCACTGTTCACTACTCTTCTTTTTGTTTTGAATTTAAGTGAAATTTGGGTAGACATTTGGGTAGAAACCCCTGTAAAAAGATTTTGGATTACATCTACACCCGTGAAATTACCTGCAAGTTCCATGAGTCTTTTTTCAGTAGCCCGGAGTACCATCTTTCTGTGGTTTTGCAGGATGACTGACCCCAAACCAACCTCTCTTCTCACTACCTGCTTCTCTGGGGACATACTGCATACTCAGCCACATCTTTTGTTAAGTCACAAAGACCTCCTCACAGGCTGGCCCATTAGTAGTGGTGGGAACATTGTACAAACATTTGCCATTTGTTTCCTGGCAGTTCTTGATTTCCTGCAGCACTTTCGTGATGGCTGCTTTTGCAGTGTGCTCTAATGTACGGATGTAACACTTTTATAAGGACATACAGGCACAAACACTTTCCTACCACTCACTAGTTCTTTAAGCAGTTTTGCAGAAATTCCATACATTCTCTAATATTTTAATTCACTTTTTTTTCCTGTTTCTCCTTGAGTAGTGTCACTTTCATGCAGTCACTAGCAGCTCATCTAGCATCAGCAGATACACAGTTACACACTATTTCCATTTTCAAGAACCTTTTTCTATAAATAATAGGAATCCTTTCATCACACAATATTCTCTTTCATCTTTGTCAGTCACTGATTCCAGTCCAGTGACCTTTTCACTTCCCTTTACAATGAGCCTGTTTACAAACATAAACCACTTCTTGCTTTCATCTCACTTGCCTTGTCCATCTGTGTTCTCTTCCCTTGCAAGGACAGTGTCACATCACATCTCACTGCTGTGTTCTTATCTCTTTATTTAGACCTAGGCTTATGTCTCTTTTTTCTTTTTCTTTCACCCCTTCACAGAAGTACCTACCGTAGGATCATAAAAAAACAGAATCATAGAATGGTTTGGGTTACAAGGGACCTTAAAGTTCATCTAGCTCCAACTCCCCTGCCATGAACAAGGATGCTTTCCTCTACACCAGGTTACTCAGACCTCTACCCAGCCTGGCCTTGAACAATTCCACGGATGGGGCATCCACAGCTTCTCTGGGCAACCTGTTCCAGTGCCTCACAATCCTCACAGTAAAGAATTTCTTCCTTGTATCTAATCTAAACCTGCCCTCTTTCAGTTTGCAGCCATGACCCCTTGTCCTATCACCACATGTCTTTGTTAAAAGTTCCTCTCTGTCTCTCTTGTAGCCCTCTCTAGGTTCTGGAAGGTGGTCTAGTGTCTTCCCAGATTTTTCTCTTCTCCAGGCTGAACAACACCAGCTTTCTCACCCTAGAGAGGTACTCCAGTCCTGTGATCTTAGTAGCCCTTCCCCGGACTCACTCCACCAAATCCATGTTCTTCTTGTGTAGGGAGCCCGGAGCTGGATGCAACACTGCAGATGGGGTCTGAGCAGAGCAGAGCAGAGGGGCAGAACTCCCTCCCTCACCCTGCTGGCTGCTGTAGATGCAGTCTAGGACACATTTGGCTTTCTGGGCGACAAGTGCTCATTGCTGGGTTATGTCCAGTCTCTTCTCCACCAGCACCCCCAAGTCCTTCTCAGCAGGGCTGCTCTCACTGCATTCTCTGCTCAGTTTGTACTCATGCTTGGAATTGCCCCAACCCAGTTGCAGGACTTTACACTTGACCTTTTTGATCTTCATGGGGTTTTCACAGACCCACCTCCCAAACGTGTTCATCCCTTCCCTCCAGCACAGCAACCACCCCACACAGCTTTGTGTTGTTGGCAGATTTGCTAACTGGGAAATTCAGAATTTTGACATTTCTTCCTGTGAAAGAAAGTACAAAGTTAGGAAAAGTGAACCTCAGCCAACATCATGCTACTGCTACAGATTATAATTATGTTATTTGATCCTGTGAGAGTCTTTAAAATTATTTTGCAATGATCTCTGAAACATCAAGTTCAATTTCATTTAAGTGTTAAATACAGCTGTGACTTCTTTTCCTTTATTGTAAGCTGTATGCCACACATTCTTGTGTGGCAAAAAGGAGATTTCTGATTGAAGAGCAGCTCAGCATGTTCCTGTAATTAATACAGGAGAAAACTCAAATCTTAGTTCAGAAATGCTTGAATACCTTCAAACACAGAGATGTTCTGACAGCTGAGCATCCAGTGGGAATTCTGGATAAGAAATAGATACAAATTAAGTCATTTTTCTTCAGGCCTTTGCTAATGAGTACAATGGATGAGTGAAGCAGGCAACATATAACTCAGCCAAATGGTACACAGGTCACAGGTCACACAGCTTGCTCATTTCCAGCAGTAAAATTATAGAATTACAGAATATCCTAAGTTAGAAAGAACCCACAAGGACCACTGAGTCCAATTCTTAGGCCTGCACAGTATCATCCCCAAGAGTCACACCATGTGCTTGGGAGCATTGTCCAAACACTTCTTGAAGTCTCTCAGTGCAGTGACCACTTCTCTGGGGAGCCTGTTCCAGTGCCCAACCTCTCGCTGGATGATAAACCTTTTTTTGATAGCCTAAACCTCCCCTGACTCAGCCTCATGCTGTTTCCTTGAGTCCTGTCATGATTTATGAGAGTGAAGAAATCAGTACCTGTCCCTCCTCTTCCTAAGGTAAGGATGTTGACTTGTAAGAAAGATTGCCAGGAGAGCTACATAGAGAGTATTAATCTGTTAATCTTTTGATCTATTCCTCTTCTGGAAGAGGCCAAATGCTACATAAATTTGAGTTGCTGCTCCACCACACTGATTTTTGTTGTATTCAGACTGCTTATCATGACATCTATTTATTTTCATGTCTATGGCATCTCAGTCTAAGAGAGAGATGGAGGACCCCAGACAGAAATCCCAAAGCTGGGGACTTCCCAGTGCTTGTTTGGGGCACGGTCCAAGTTGGCATCTAGAGTAGGTATAAAACAAGACTATTCATCCACTTAAATCTATTGTGTTAAACACTGAATGGGAAATTGTTTTTTCTGTAATTAGGAAGGCAAAGGTGCTCCTGAAGTCTTTGTGCATTATAGTATTCATTTATTTTTGACTGTGACTGAGGTGGACTTCTCAGCAGAATAGAAAACTAGGGAGTTTATAAAAAAGCTGTTGGTTTGCATAAAGCAGCACGTGATTTCCCTGCTGAAAGCACCTTGGCTGTGTTTGAAAATAGCTACTTGTCCCTGACAGGCAATGTTCCTGGCTAGTTTTTATCTATATGTGGTGATATGACATAGATGCCTGTGTCTAAGCAAGAGCTTTATGTTATTCCTTAATGATGGATGCTTAACATTCATATTGGAGAAAAATAAAAGGCTTTGTAGTGTGACCTTTGAAGTAATTTCAAATTGGTATCAGGTAGGTTTTGTTGTTGTTGTTGTTTTGTTTTTGGTTTTTTTTGTTGTTGTTTGGTTGTTTTGTTTGTTTGTTTGCTTTTTGTTTTTTTTACGTGACAGTTTCTGATTTTGACCATTAAGTAATTTGGACTTTAGGGTTAGTATTTTAGTGTCTGGATGATGTGTCCAGAAGCAGTCAGGCAAGGCATTGTCTACATACTGTAGTTTAAAATCCACAATTAATGATTCCAGCAAGTTAGAAGACACAGGAAGTGGGTTTCATTCTCTCTAGTTTGTCTGAAAGTCAGGGTCTAGTCTATCTTGTCCCCCATTCTTCAGCCAATGAAGAAATATGGCCTCTTGAAAACAAAATATGCTCTGACTAAAGCAGGTGCCTAATTGGTGTCAAAATGATGAATCAAATGTCAAAGTGCTCTAAAGCTTCATGTTTGAGTTATGCAAGATGAATTGCCCTCTGGAGTTTCCTGCCTTGGTCTTTTGACAGTGAAACTTAGCTATCTAAGCGTGCTGATGCTTGCACTTAACGTGTTGAATCCCTGTCAGAAATGATAACTGCCCAAACTCCATTTGTTTGCTATGTTTGGCCCTCTGTACTGCTAACACTGTTTAAGAGTGAGGGATCAACTGAACAGTCCTTCTGGGAGTAAATGCTCCTGGTTTCTGCTCAAAAGGATGTCAAGAATATGAAGCATTTCGCTTTGTATCTCAAACTTGACAAATTGGAAATTTCACCCATACCAGCATCTGTTGGAATAACGGTGCAGCAAATTAGTTGTTTTCAACAAGTACAAACCACAGTTTAACCTTAAGGCTGGAGGCAAGTATAGCTTTATGTTGAATAAACTGCATTTTGTTTTTCTATTGAGGTTAGAATAGTTTAAGCCCTTAGATTTTCCGACTTGCAATTCCCTTGCATAGCCAAACTTCTCTACAGTTATTGTTGTGAGAATTGTTTAATATTTTTTAATCTCTTTGGGGGGTAAATAATGAAACATATGAACACATCAAAAAGTCAGAATGAAGCACTGTGCCTTTTATGGGTGTCTGTTTCAGGTCTGTTAAAGTACTGCCTTGTAACAGATACAAATACTCTGAAAACTGTCTGTGGTGTCTGCTGCTACATTCTGAAGGCTACAGTTTTTAGCAAATTATTTCTGCAGAGGATTTAGCGTTTTCCATAAATAAGTAAATAAATTTTAAAAACATGAAAACCCCCAGATGATGCTGTATTTAATCCAAAATGAGATAGGCTTTTGTTCATTGCACATTCCTCCAGTCAGCGGGGTTCTAGGATGCCCAGCCTCCTTTGGTGAGAAGACACCAGAAACAATCTGAGATGTGAAAGATTCCCACTTGGGCTTGCAGAATGGTCTGTGCAGTAATGGAGAGATGAAGACATTCACCACAGACACTACATCAGCTGGGTAGAGAAAACAGTGTGAAATCAATTTTGATTTGGAATTTTATGTTTTACAGCACCTCAGGAAAAGAAGACGTAATTTATCTGCATGTGGGCTTTTTGTAGTGAAAATTTCTGCAGACACATAATTTCATTTGCCAGTCACCTTACATACTTGTACATGACTATACCTGCCAGACACAGCTGGTCACATATCTGCAGGTGTACAAGCTATAACTCTGAAAACATTTAAATGTGTGCCTGATGTAAATAGTGCTAATAGTACCACTGATTCATGTTACTGCTTAAGTGAGCAGAATTAAAGAAGGTGCCTAAAGGCCTTAGATTGCACAGGATCTAAAAAACTTACCTCTTCACACAGAGTTGCACTGGACTGTTACATGTCCTGAGTGAGTCTGCAAAAACACCCCAGAAGCGCCCACCATCATTGCATGCAGGTTCACAAAAAGCACCACAGGGACAGTGAGCTATTTTGAGCTAGAAATCATTAAAACTAAAGTACTACTATCAAACTATCTCCCCAGATAAATTGTCACTAGATTTAAAATAAATCATATAACTTTTCCAGCTCTCCATAAAATGGACTGATACAGTTTTAGTTCTGTGGAGCTGAGTTGTTTTCTAGCTGTGTGCATTACTGAAGACCAAATACTACACAAAAAATTAATAACACAATTGAACTTCGAATGTAGTAGTAAAAGGATTAGTTTGAGTTTGGTTTTTTTTTCCTGTTTTGGAAAGCTGTTTAATTTTCATAGTGCTCTCTTCTGCTCACATATTTCTTGTTTTTTTCTTTGCAAGAGTGGCTTTTGGGGTGAAGCTTGAATCCTGTTGTAGTGGATCTTCTCTTATACACTTTGCATTAGCAATTTCCTGCTTCACTGCTTCTCCACTATGAGACAAGCTTTAAGATTTAGTGATCTTATAGCAGAGTTGAATAACGGCACTTCCATTTCCTTTTACAAAAATTGGCATCTCTTGCCCTAGTCACTCAGATGCACCTAAATAAAAATTGCAACAGAGAAAGGAAAAAGTAGCACCAGACTTTTTAACTGTGGCTCTCAGGCATCTGTATTTTTTTTGAATATAAGAACAAACAAGTTGATGCAGTTTAAGGGGATTTTTTTCCTTCTTCACATCACTTTATTCCTTTGTCATTGGTTTTTCTAGCAGAAAAGCAGTTTGTAGAGGCTTTCCTTATGTGAAAGCTATAACACCGTGGTGATCTTATCTTTCTCTGCAGCTTTTCTACTTCTGTTAAAGCCATTTGCTGATAGAGGAGTAGACCTGTGCGCAGTCAATGATGGGGATGTAGTAACCATTTGTGAGCAATGTACTTCTTGTACTCCTCTTTTCTGACTTCTTTGCTCTTTTTTTTTTTTTTNTGAGATCTTTTTTCTTCATGATTCCCACAGACTGTTGAGCTGAACTTTCCACACATCTCTTTCCTGAGTGGAAAACATTTATTTAGAGCACATGTTTAAAGGGTCTACCTTTTAATTTAATGACATTGAACTTCAGTTTACATTTTGTTGCCACTCTACATGCAAGCTGTTACTAAATGAGGTCCCTTTGCAACTTTTCACTGCCATCTTATTTTTTTCCAGTCCTGAATAATTTTTTATCGCCATGATATGCCAATCTTGGCACATCAGTATAATGTTCCTTCCAGACCATTTGAAAATCTGTTGAACACCAAAAATGCCTGCGTGGATCCCTATGACTTCCCCCAGCTCAATCTCTCTGTTGTGAAAAATTTTAATTCATAACAAGACCTCCACTCTCCTCCAGACAAGCAGTGTGTTTTAAAAGCCCTTATGGAGAGAATTTAACAAAACTTTTTACAAAATTCTCATATTCCTACTACACTGCAGTATCCTTGTTTACATATTAATTGACACTTCAAAGAAATGCAGTAGATTTATGAAGCATGACTTTTCACCATGAAAGTCATACTAACCTTTCTCCAAAATATCATGTTTCTTTCTGAGTCTATGTATTCTGTTCTTTAATGTAATTTCTACATATTTACCCAAGATGGAAAACAGATTTACTAGGTTCATGTTAACAACTATTTTAAAAAATTGACACCCAACTTAACATCTCTGGTACCAACACCGGTGTGTGTTTTAAGATATGAAATGGAGTTGTCTAATCACAATTTCATACATTAATTCCTTTAGGTGTCCCAAGTGAACATTTTTTGATTCTGGAACCTGATTTGTTACAACTTTTTTTGTAATATTTTTCTGTACTATTTTCTTCTAACATTTCCATTTGAGACAGATCATCATATTCTTATCCCATATAAAGTGATCTGTTGCCTGAGCCTCGCTCAGATCCTCCACCATGAACAGTAGTGGAAAAATTCATTAAACATTTTCTACCTTATCTTCCATGAGCATTCCTTTTACATCTTGATCATATATCTGCCTGACTAACTAGCTGGCAGCTTTCCTACTTCTGATGTGTTTAAAAGGAGGAGGTTTTTTTATGAAACATTTTTATGCCTTCAGCAAATTACTCCTAAAAATATTTTGGTCTTCCTTGTGGTTTTCTGTAAATTTTCCAGTTTTTATGATCTCTTTTCCTCACTTGGATGAAACTTTTTTTTTTCTTTTTAACTTTTGAAATCTTTCTTCATCCTGTTGTTAACTCTAACTGACTTGTGATTTTGTTCCTTTTAAAGTTTTGTGGTAGTAGTTACTGGCTTACTTAGAACCAGCCTCTAACAGGACATCATAAAATAATTTCCACACCATGCAAAAATTTTTGCCCTTTTGTATCTTTCCTAGCTTCCTCTTTTTTAGGGGGTTCTCTTTTTTGAAGTCAAATACTTTTCACATTAATTCTTTTAACTCTTTTGCTCCTATGGGCGTCATCACTGTGCCTGTAATATCATGTTATTTTATGTCTCCTTTGCAGCCAGTTTGAAGTAGGCCACTGCTTGGGCCTGAGTCAATAATAGCTTTTTCTGCTGGGGACTCTGCAAGATGTTATGTCATGCAGTCATAAGTGGGTGATGGCTCCAGTCCTCAGCCCTGAGAAGAGGACACAGCAGGCACCTCTGACACCCTTCTGCACAACAGCAGTTCCTGGGGCTCTTGAACCTCTAGGAAGGTTTCTTCAGACTGTTAATAGCTCACTGACCTGCTGTGTTACACATGGTATATGATCCCATCCTGCTGCTGTGATGAAAGGGTCCTGCTTGATTTATCTACCAGTATCTTGCAGAAGGAGGAAATGTCTGAAGTAAATAAGGATTCATAAGCAGAAGTCTTTTCCTGGGGTATTTCATCCAAGAAAGAGGAAGTTGTTATCTAATGCCAAACATTTATTCCTTGTGACTCCTTGCTAAGAAGAAATCCTTGTTCTTGATTTCCCTTGCTATGGCTGTGAACAAAGAACTGATTCTCTCTGTTAGTCCTCGAGATCATGGTGCTTTCAGGCTGTGTTTGTCAAGACGGTCCCAAAGCTTTGAATGCTCCAGTGTCCAGCCCATCTCAGGGTACTTTCTCAGGAAACCAGACACTGTTTGTTCTCAGTTGTCAGTTCTGGAGCTGGCCCTCATGTCATGAACAGTGGTATCTGCTGCCTGTAAAACGACTGGGAAATTACAGGTGCTCTGGGTGTTTTAACCACCTTGGATTATCACCATCATTTACAGGGGCTGTCATGCATGTATTTCTTTCTTAATAAGAATTTATGAGTCCTCTGAGGGACAGAGGGGAGAGAGCCTCCCTTCAAACAGCATGGAAGTCAGGTACGATGCACAGGGATAAGCTCTGGAGCCTTGACAGAGCTGTGGACTTGATGAAGAGGGATGTCATTTGTTTGGATAGAAAGAGAAAGAGGTATAACACTACAGAGTTGGAAAGAGTGTGCACCTTTTTCACAGGTATTGGCTTTCCTTCACTTTTATTTATTTATTTTTAAAATTAAATTAATAAATGTTTCAATTAAAATTTAAAATTTAAATTAAAAATGTTTCAATTAATCTATGAGTTGATTCTACTTTGGTTTTTCCTTCCTTCTTACATAGATTTCAGTTATTCCAAAGAGTTGCAAAAATTAACTTTTCTGCCTTTACTGCTTTCTTAACCTTGCTTTTCAAATGGCAAGTTTCAGAGTAGACTTCCTAGCCAAAAAGTTTACATTTTCTCCGTTTGATATTGATACTGTCATGATCCAGAGCTACCACATCCTCTTTGATGTTGTATAAGGAAACTATCTAGAAGCCTTCAGAGGTCCAATGCTATTACATGTGGCCTAGAAAACACCAGCCAGGTTTCCATGGCTTTGGAAACTGGACTATCTGTGTACTTGACAATTGAATCTTTCTGTAGTGTATGTCTTTTACAATGAAACCCAGATTCCTTGTCCACTAAGTGATATCCTTGGTGAAAAGGAATATATGGACATCCTAGGGTTAAGGGAACCCATGTACTAGAGAAATTTGCTCCTTTTCAGGTGAGTGGTGCCCTGATGTAGCACAGGTGCTGTAGCCTGCAGCTGGGACTGTGTTGTCTCCACGTGTATTGGTGGTGCTCTTCTGCCTCCCTAAGTTCTTTCCATTTGTCATGTTTGCCAGGGCCAGGAGCTGGGTTGCTGTGAGCTCACCCCATCTGCTTGGAGGGCAGATCATTGTACAGATGATACCTGTGCATTAAGTGAATCAAGTAGCTCCTGCTCTCCTTCTGGTCTCATTAGATAGCTTGCTCCAAGCTTCTACAAAGGAGATAGTTAATTAAGGGTAATTAATCTACTGTAGCAGTGCCCAGCACTCAAATGGAAACCAAACAGCAACCTATTTGTCACTCTTTCAGACCAGCTTTACACTGAATCCAGTTAATATTGTAAAACTGTGGATTTAATTCAAACTAGGAATTTGAACTACCATGCTGAAGGATTTGCTAAATTTTAATCAGTGCTGCTTAAACTGCACAAATTCTAAAACTGTATGTCTGTTTTGTCTAAGTACACTCTACCATGCTGGCAAAGTTTTAAATTAGCTGAACTGAAAATCTAATTGAATGACAACCTATTTCAAATTTAAATGTAGTTCCCCCTTAAGACTAGCTGATTGTTAGAATCCAAACTTACTGAATTTATCTTACTGCAGAGTTTGAAACTCATCAGGTAAGAAAAACAGAATTTATCCTAAACGGTCCGTTCTTATTATTGCAGAATATATATTTAATACTGTATATCTAAATCTAAAAACAATCTGAACATGAAAAAACCAGGATATCCATGTTCTGATGTGTACATAGATGCCTATGAAGTTAGCATGTACTTGGCTTAGAAGAGTATTGTCTTTATCTTAAAATTGTCCTCCTTTGTAAAGACAAAAATGAGATCTGTAAGCTTCTGTTTACCTGGGGAGCTGGGGTGATCATGGCCACCTTGCTAGATTCAAACACCATTGCTGTTTAAATCAGGCTTCTGTCAGCATCTGATAGTCTCCTTAAATCTATGTGTAGAAATAAAACCATAGACACATCTTACGTACTCAAGAGGAAGATGAATCTTCTGAAAATGTGCTTCTTACAATTATATTTTATGATCCTATTACCTTATGAGTGGTACACAATGTAAGCTCAGCACCTTTGAAAATAACATAATATATACTATCGACAGATGACAAGAAACAAAAGATTTGGCAGCACAGATCTGTAAGAAATATAGGATGAAAAGTAAAAGAGGGATGTGTCAGTAGGGTTGACTCTCCGAAACAGGAATCTCATTTTAAAGCCTGCTGTATGATGCTTGCCTGGCACTGCATGATCATCTGAGACATAACTACCCAGGACTGATTTTGATCTCATTAGTAAATTCTGCCTTAGCATCTTGCAGATTGTTTTAATTCATGTGTCATTTGTGGGTTTCAAGGATTTGCATGCTCAAGGAAATTGAGCCACTTAGTTCCCCTTGGTTTAATTTTTTTTTATGTCCTCCAAATGTCCTTGCTGTCACTGCATCTTGTATAGCTGAGAAGGGCAGTTTCACACTAGGATGTGAAGTTAACCAGCCTGGGGAGCTGGACTGTCCACCCCCAAATCCCAGCTCACAGGACCAGTCTGAGTATGAGCTGATCTGCAGCTCTTGCCAGTGTACTGCTGCTGCTGCTGACATACTTGTGCCTTGTACACTTTTCAAAGATATCCCTTCCCTGTTTAAAATTATTATGTCCTCTGGGATATGTGTCAATGAAATCAACCAGTTTTATTTTGGGTGATTTATATCTCTTAAATTCCAGCTTTAAGAAGTCCACTTATCTGTTGATGGAAAGCACTTACCACCAAGGTACTCTGTGTGTGTGCGAGGAGCTCTCACGTGGAAGGGCTCTGCTCAGGAGCTGTGATTCTATTGCTGTGTGTTGTGATAACACAGCCTCAGACTGCAGCAAGACAAATCCTGGTGGGCTTAGAGAAACAATCTTCACAGGGAGAGTAGTCAAGACTGGAGTAGATGTCCACATATGGTGATGTTTGCTTATGTTGGTGCATTCCATTATATTGTAAGATAAGAATGGTGGTTTAAACAAAAAAAAATATATATCCTTGGTGCTAAATTACAAGGTGTAACATAGAGCAATGCTTATGTACTGCAACGTGGCCTGTTGCCTGGGGATCTTTCTGCATGCTGCTTTGGGGGACATCCTTAAAGTAATACCCAAATATCATCATTAGGTGTGATGGATGCTACTGTCTACCAGCAAAAGCTGACATTTTCTTGTGCCAGGAGCAGAAGTTAGTTTAATATCTAAGATGAAAACTCTCTTCCACCTCTCAGTTTGTTATGTTTATGGACTGCTGCATGAATAAAACGCTGCTTTTGCTTGGCGAGCGTGAGGTTAGATGCCTTTTGCGGTATTATACTGCACCACAAGGTGGCACTGGAAGATTGCTATAATCCAGCGTAATTAACACCATCACCTCGCGGTCTCTGACAGCGAAAGCACGAATTTTTGTATTAAATTGTGTGAACCATGGGAACTGGTTATTTTTCTTTCTTCTGATTTTTGGATTCTCTAAAAAATTTTAGTGGAGTTTTCTCAAGAATGAAAGGGAACTGTGTCTGTGTGCAGTGTAGCTATTGCAAAAGCACGACAAACTAACTCGACAAACGGACATCCCTTTGTTTTTCAATATGCATTCGTTAATACTGATGATCCTAACAGCTGTCTCTGATTTTGTAGCAAAGTGTCTATACCTCAGCAGTAACTGCAATGCAAAATTGGGAATTTAATTTCCTCTGTAATTTCTTTGATAAGTTGTCTGAAGCTTTCTCTTCCCTTATAAAGTAAAGCTGAAAATCTATTTCAGGTTTTCCTCAAAGGTGAAAGTCTTCCCAAGGTTTGTCTACTTCTAATAGATTTCACAATATTCTAGTCCAAAATATCTCACTTGGTTTTAATACCAAGTGACAAAGGCTTGGGTAAACAAAAGCAGTTAATTACTGTATTGCTGTATTACAGCTGAAATGTGACACATTTTTGAATGGCTTTCAAAGTATATAGCTCCTTCCCATATTGCCACATTTCTTTCTGATCCTTTAATTACTGAAAATATTGAAGTTGGTTTGTAGTTTAGTAAAATAACAAGATGTCGTTCACTTGGGTGGGCTACTGTCTAACTGAAGACTATTATTTACACCTATGACTGAGAGAATGCCCTCTAGCTAACAAAGAGAATAAAACAATTTGGTGTCTTTTTAGTGCTAAGTACTATGGCTGAAATGTAATATCTTGATCATGAAATGTAAACAGCCTTGAATAGCTTAAAAAATATTCCTTGTTGGTCTTAAGACCTGACCACATGAAATAATTAACTTGATCAGGGACTTTGACAAAAATCTGTCTTTAAAAGTTCTTGTTGCTGCAAGACATACCCAAAGGAGACTTCTCACAAAAGCTCAACTCCATCTTGTTCAAAGGAAGTCTCAATACTTTGATTTAGCTGACGATGAACAGAGTGGTCCCCCAAATTTACAGGTCTAAAGGCAACGTTTTTCTGAATAGTTTCCTGATAGCTCGTTTTGCCTTGTAGGTAAAACAATATTAAGTTATTTGTTATGAAAAGTAAAAAATCCCCCTCAGGTTCTGCTACTCACTCGAGTAAATTTTGCTCGAGGCAAAATCAGTGTGGTTGGTAGTTTACAAACCCACCGTGAAGCAAGAGCAAGTGAAAGGGTGCAGAGCTCCACAAAACACACTGAACACACACTCAGAAACTCGTTTCTCCCTAGCTACAGCCAGTGGCAGCTGTATTTGATGTGAAGGGTCCTGTGTCTGAGCTCAGGCTCTTCTATCTGAGATCACTGATCCTTTTATCAGATGCTTTCTTAAAACAGAATAAGGTTAATTTTGGACACAGCCATTCCAGTAATTTACCACCTGTACTTCCCTTCCTGGGGTCAACAGAGCTTTTTACTGCAGCGTGTGAAAGCTGTGGTCCCAGCCTGGCTCCCCGTGAGCAGGAGAATGTAGAGCAGCAGACCCAGCACCCGCTGCCTGTCAGCCTGGCACCAGTGTGCATGCCACAAACCCCAAGAGGTGGAAGAGTGGGTGGAAAGGGCTGCCCCCAGAGCCTTTAGTGTGATGGCTCCAGCATCAAGAAGAGCCTGATTGGGCATGCAGCCTGATGTCCTTCCCCGGCTGGTTGCTGCTGCAGCCACTCCGTAGAGTGACAAGTAAATTCTGGCTTCAGGACAGCGCTGCTATTGGGTGTATGCAGTCAATATAGGATGAAGGAGAAAAAAAGAGGCAGAGGGAAAGACACTAAGGAGATCTGCCTTCAGTGACCTTAACACTGCATCAGAGTTTATTCCTGCTTATAATACAGTGAATGAAAAATAGTTGATTGCTGCTTCACAAGATGTGGCTTCACAGTGTTGTTTTGGCACGTATGAAGTAGAGCCAGGGTATCCTACCCTGGCAGGCTTTTGGGGTGAAGTTCTGCCGTTCTTCCTCATTCTCTGTGGAGTGTCCTTCTGCCCTGAATGCTCAAGGTTTATGCAGATCTCTGACTCAAGCCTTGAAAAGCAAACTGCTCCCAGGAGCCAAGGGCAGCTGTTTTGACTGTGCTCTGGGCTGCAAGCATTCCTTCTTCCTTTGGCTCAGCAGGCAGCCCAAGAAGCCTTCAGGGACTTCCATGCTCTCTCCCTTGCCATTACACTGAAAGAAAGAAAACTGGCTTTGCAGACTCTCCCCTACATCAGTTTCTACTTCAATACAGTTTAACTCTCATATTTTAGCTCTCTTGCATAAAGCTTTCCCAGCTGACATTGTGTTATATATTGTGTTATTTTGCAATTAAAACCCATACTCATAGACATAGAAATTTTAATAAAACTTTTGTTATCAAGTTTTATTATTCCAACAAGTGTTGCTGTCAGCTAATATTCCCTAGAGTGGTCATCATGAAATATTCTAATAATTGGATTTTAATTAAGCAATTCACTTAGTCCTACATTATTTTTGAAATCTAATTATGTCTTCAGGAAACTCACCCAAGTTGTGGTATTTTCTGGACAATACAAGTACAGATTCCTTTCTTCCTTTCAATTCTTTTTCTCTACTTCTTATAGCTACTATTAAAACTCTTCTATTTCCTATGTTGCTACTGTAGAAACTTTTCTAGATCTAATGGATGAAATAAAAGTGGAATGCAAATAAAAATCTCTATTATAAATATTATGTTAGAAAAGAAGCTCCCTATGCAATAGAAATTAGAAAGATTTCTTACTTATTATATTCATTATTTCCCCTTCTCCTTGAATTTAAAGGCCTTATTAATGAGAAAATCCTGTAGATAAACTTGGCTGTAAATTTTATTAGTATAGATTATAATTTATGTCTTATCTCATATATTTTTGGTAAAATCTTGAGTATATATGTGCACACTGTCACCTGCAATAAGTCTCATGAAGCCTGTAGGCTTACTCATGTTTATATCACAGAAGCACTAAGTGGTCCAGACACAGCTGTTTGTACATTACCTTTGATTCTTCTTTGATGCTGGATGTCACATCTCACCCCAGTGTGGTGTGAATGCACATGATATAGTGTCAGGAAAAATAGTTGAGAAAACCATGAATACAAGGCACTTCTCTTGAAGTGGTTGGAGTATTCCTGTATTTTTCCATATGGGATACAGAGAAACACCACTTTGTGGTATGCCTTTGACTGTAAGTAGGCAGAAATCAATGTAATAAAAATAAAAGTCTTACAGAGATATTTTTATATTTAGAAATAGGAATGGTACATATAGTCATATTCTGACCTTGAAAAAATGGAAATAAAATGTGACAAGGCACTCTGTTTGTAGTATTTATACCAACCATAAAAATACTCTGTTCAAACATAAAGATTTCCTTGAAACAAAAGAAATCTATTTAAAATGTGAAGAGGGGAAGGGATAAGAAGAGAAGGTCTGATGAGTTGATGGTTGGCAATATGAAGAATATTTCAATAAGATTATTTACATGAGTGATATGAAGCATCTGGCCCACACACTGTACAGTACAAATATAGAAAAGCTGTGGAGGCCATAATCTGTCATTGTAGTGCCTATGCAACTCCAGCTGAATTCAGTAGTACTTCAACTTGCATATAGATAAGACAGCAGAGTTGCACATGCACTACATATGTACTAAACAGTTTAAACGTTAGACACTTCATATCACTCATGTAAATAATCTTACTGAAATATTCTTCATATTGCCAAGCACTGATTCACCAGACTTTCTCTTCTTATTCCTTCACTTCTACACATTTTAAATAGATTTCATTGTTCTGTGGTCCACCTTTGCCTTCTTTGCTTTGCTTTTTTTTCCCCAAGCAGTTTATTTCCAAAATAAGAGATGTGGCCTCTATGAATAGGATTCCATGGGATTCAGTTCTATTTACTGTTTCATAAATAACTGTCCATGTTTAGACAGGTTAGTTACATTGTGCAGTAAGTTTAGCACAATCATTTGATATTTATCATTACAGCATTGTATTTTCCTTGAGTTGCCTCAAGCAATTAAACCATATGCCCATCTTCCATTGGAACCTGTAACAGTTATTAATCACTTGCCATTGTCTTTGGATTTTCTGCTTGTGACCCTTTCAGTTCTGCAAGCCAGGACGCTATCTTTGCAGAAACAGGGAAGATAGCTAAAGGTTAGAATGTATTTCCAAGCTTTAAAAATAACTCCAATTACATTCTAAAGTCTAACTGGTCTTTTCTGAAGTCCATTACGAAGCCCAGAACTTGTGATTGTTTAAAATCTTACTAGCTGATACTGCTTTGATGAGGACATTACTGTTAAAATTGCAAACAGCATCCAAATGGTTGAAATTAAAATTCACTTATTCACTGTAAAAATCTAATATTCCACTTAAGCTGCTGCACCAGTGTTACAGAATCAGATGAAAATCAAATGTCTGTCTCCAAAAATCTTAAATGTCAGATTTTTATATGCATTTTATCATTTTATTCCCATTGAAAAAGTATCATATGTTCACAGGTGGAATACTTTTGGAGTTTGCTTTTTTTTTTTCTTTAATTATAAAAACACTAAATCCAGACTCCTATATACTCCTTACTCCTTTCTTCTAGAATGGCGGTGGACAGAAGGAGTAGTTCAAGTTTCTGAAGGAAATCTCAGTTCCATTATAGTTTGAAAGTTTGTCCCAGTGACTTCTGGCTAAAGAGGTCAACTGAAGGGCAAAGAAAGAGGCCCTCAGTTAAGCCAATGAGACCATGGATCAGTCTGAACCTTCAGTAAACAGATTCATCCATCCTTAAGAACTTTGCCTCAAGAGCCTGCCTAACAATTCAAATAGATGCCATGCAGATAAGGCCGTTTATAGGAGACCTTGCTGAATTCACAGAGTGAAGACATCTCAATAGGATAAAGTAAAGAGGAGCCATGCTTGTGCTTCCAGTGGAGCCAGGAGCTCCTCCACAATTCTCCCTTAGACAAGGTATAAGGGTCTGGATGAGAAAGACTGAGAGGACTTTCTTCCATGTAACCAGCTGAAGGACTAATTATTCTCCTAGGACTACTTCCTTGTCACTCTAATATGAAGGCAGAGATCAGATCTTGGGTAAACTGAATCAAGTTATACGTAGAGTTGAATTGCTCCTTCCTGAAGAAATTATGTCTTCTCCAGGAACATGACCTACTGAAACCTAGCAGACTTTGCTTTTTCTGCTCCATACTAACCTGGCAATTTCATATCTAAGATAAGAGTAGCCATGCTGGGTCTAAACAGCAAGTTATTGCAATGATCAGCAGTATGCTCCACACAGTCTATGGCAAGTTTGTTCTATGCAAAGAGAGCAATATCTGTCTAGCAATCTCTTCTCTCGCTCTCATTCTCTCTCTAGATTGTTTATTAGGTGTGGTTCTAGCCCCAAACTTATGGAAAAGTGAGGGTGGGAGAAATAGAAAGGAAGGAGTTGCAAGGGAAAAGTCAGCTGCAATTTTTTGTTATCCTTTTGAAACAAGAAGTCCCTAGGCAGCTTTAGCCTGCACTGCAACACAGAGGCTGTCTGGAGGGGCAGGATGACAGTATGATTCCTCACAGGCTGCACACTTCTGTTCAAAGCTGTGACATGAGCATTCTGCATGTCTAGCAGAGTGATGGTGCTGGAAGCATATGGAGGTGTCCATCTTCCAGGTGTTTGGAGCAGAAATGGCTGTGGGGGAGGGCTCTAGTGCAGCTACTTTCAAAGAGTACTCATTACCTTCCCCATTCTTTCCCTGCTTCCCTTTTATTATACTGTTCCAAACTCAGACCCCCAAATTAAAATAGTATTTTACAGCTTGATACTGAAGCCTCAGATCACAGATATTAGTTACCCCTATGTGCTCTGAGAGAAGCAAGGATTTGACAGGACAACTAAAGTCTTCCTTTTCTTTCTCATTTCCTTCTCTGTACAGCTTACTGGCATGCTTTGGCTTTAGAAGGTGATAAATCTGAGGTTTGCTATTGAGTTCGGGCATCTGGTAAGGCTGCTGTTTCTGTGCTGCTGGTATTCCCCCCACCTTCACCCTGTCCCAATGTCACACTAGTAATGATACCGTTTAGGGGGTGGAAGAGTGTTTGGAAAACATCCATAGAATTCTTTGTAAAGTTGAAGGAAAAACAGGTCAGTGAGACCCTTCCATTTCTACGACAGCTGGCAGGACAAGCCACAGCACCCGACAGGGGTGAGCTTTTCAGCTTCACTCCGAAGGTCTGTCCAGCTACAGGTTCCTACTGGCGAAGCAGAAGCAACCCTTCCATCCGGGAGCCTGGTTCCCGCAGCCGTCGCCCATCTGGGTTCCGCGATCCAGCCACCTCCGTGCCTGACTGGCGAGCGCCCGCTGACTTCCCAGGCGGAGCAGCACTGCCAGTGCACGGGACACCGCTGAGGGAGCTGGAAAAACTGAAATGAAAGGGAAGAAAGAGAAAGAAGATGCTCTCCCACGCTCCTTTAAGGCAGACAGCCGGGTCGCGTGGGCAGGCAGAGAGGGAAAGGGCTGTGCCCAGGCAGCAGTGCGGGCAGCAGGGAGGGCAGTGCGCGCAGCGCCTGCTCCCGGGCAGAGGCAGGCAGTAGGGCGGATAGGACAGGCAGCAGGGACAGGGCAGGACACACAGCAAGATGCAGGGCGGATTGTGCAGGCAGCAGGGCGGATAGGACAGGTAACAGGGACACGGCAGGACACACGGCAAGCAGCAGGGCGGATTGGGCTGGCAACAGGGACAGAGCAGGCAGCAGGGACAGGGCAGGACACACGGCAGGCAGCAGCGCGGGCAGGCTGGGCAGGGCGGGTAGCGCAAGGCAGTTCGCGCCGCCCGGGGAGGGCTTTAATTCATCACCCCGTTCAGCGGAGAGGATGGGACGCCGCTAAACCCCCCTTCCTTCCTCCCTCCTCCCTTCCCCCCATGCCAAGCAAGCTCCCCCGTCCTCCCCCCTCCGCTGCTCTTTCTCTTTCCCCAAGCAGTGAGCCTCGGACAGTGCTCGGCTCCAGCGCTTTATTTTAAGATGATCGGCCAAGGTCTTTGCAGATAGATTTTATCTGAAGTTAAATAGCAGGCGCTCGCCGCTCACTCGCCAATAAGTCATTTTTAATAGAGACAAATCGCTCTGGACGCCCCGGAGCGCCGGTGCCGCCGCTCCTGCCCGCGCCCCCCGCCGAAGGCGAGCGGGCAGCCCGGGCAGCTCCCTCCTCCCGTAAGTGTCCTGCTCGGCGGATCCAGAGGGCGGCCGTGTGCGGAGAAGGGGAGGCAAGGGGGGGAGAGCTGCCAGCCGCCCCGCCGCCCTGACAGTGCCTGCGCTGGATGCACAGCGGCCGCGGGACACCTCGGCGCGGAGCGCGGCGAGGAGATGCGCAGGGGTGGTGGGCTGCGCCGCGGCACTCAGCCCCTCTAGGCTGGCCCATGGAGCGTCCCGCGGAGCCCCGTCCGCCGTCGGATCCCCCACGCCGTACGTATCCCCACCGCGGCCCCCCCGCGGCGGCGGGGCTGTCCGCGGGCCGCGGGGGCGGAGAAGGGCTGGGGCCAGGGATGGGGGTCCTCGCCCGTCGGGGCGCCCCGGGGAGCGGTCACGGCCCGGGGCAAGGCACGGCGCGCCTTTAGGAGTGGCAGAGGGAGGTGGGCGCTTGCAGGGATAAGCAGAGCCTGCTTGGGCGTCCCGAAGGCAAAGCTCTCTGCCTCGGCTTTAAGCGCCCAGAAGCATCCGGAGCTACGATCCCAGCCTCTGCTGTCGCCTTCTCCCCGCTCCGGCGCCACTCCGCTCCCTAGCTCGCTGCCGGGGCTCCGCAGCCAGCTGGCGAGAGCTGCCGCCCGGTCCCCGCCGAGGGCACACAGACAGGCAGGGCTGGCAGTGGCACCCCCGGGCCGTCCCAGCCCAAACCACCGGGCTCTCTCGCCCAGTAAAAGGACTGAGCGCCGGGGAGCGCTGCCTATAGGCGGTCCGCCGCCACCTCCGACCGTGCGATCACTTTGCTTTGACGTTGGATTAACTCGATTTTAATCGTTTTTTGTTTCCCCCACCCCCATTCACACACCCCATCTCCTCCTCTCCCGCTGGCCCCCCCTGCCCTCCCCTCCTTTTCCTACACACCTCTCTTCCCCCCTTGTGCTAAGCCTAACCTCGTCTTGTGGTCATGGGATCTATAATTTCGTTTTTGTCTAGGCTGGTGAGAGCTCTGCTTGTTCTGTAAAGTGGATGTCAGGTGGATCTATGTTCTGGAAGGAACAAAGAGGCAGCGAAAGCAGCGCTGGGGAAGTTTGAGCGGCGAGGATGCAGGCTGTGTACTGGTACGCGGTCCTTCTGCTGCAGCCCACTCTCTACCTGGTGAGTGTCCCCGGCCCCTCTCACGGGCTGGGCATGGGGAAGCTCGTCGGGGAGGAGGGCGCCAGCCTGGCGGAGAACGAACAAACTCACGGCAACTACTTGCACCCCGCAGCCAGCCCTGCCCCGTCCTCCCGGGGCCGGGCTGGGGAGGTGCGGGTCCCGGCCGGGAAATCCCGGCGAGGCGCGAGCGGTGGGGGCGCAGAGCTGTAACTTCTCCGCGGGGAAGGGGTGCTCCGCCGGGCCACAGCAGGGTCGGGGTCTCCCGGGCCGCGTCCCCCGGTGCTACCTCCCGGACCGGGTCCCTGGGTGTCTGCGTGGGCACTAGAGCATCGCCGCGGGGGCGCCCGGCCAGGCTGTGGGATGGAGGCAACTTCCTGCCCTCTGCTCCCTCCTGAGGGTGGGAGCCCCTCCGGAAGGGAACCCCCCCCGATGTGCCACTACGGGCGGTGCGGCACAGGCGGGCGGGCACTCGGCGGCAAGCACAGCTAGTACTTTCCGCGAGAAGTGTCATTGACTTTCGTAGCAAATCTCCTTTAAGATTACCGCGGGAGCAGGAGTAAACATCGGCGTTATCTCCTTTCACACACACACACACACTTTATTCCCACTACGATTGCAAGGAACAAAACCCAGGCAGACTGCCTCTTTGCAGTCCCCATCCTCTCTCGCTTGTGATGCGTTACGCAGGCAAACGCTTGGCGGCAGCTCATCCCCGTGGCTACGGGAAAGGGAAAAGCCTTTTTCCAGGAGCGTTGCCGAGAGAAGCACACCGGCTCCCGTGGTGGGGGTGGTGACGGGGACGGCTCGGCTCCGGTTCCGGCTCCGGTTCCGGCTCTGACTCCGGCTCCGGCTCCGGCTCCGGCCCCGGT
>VXBI01013070.1:1856421-2096194 GCA_013397375.1 Toxostoma redivivum
AAAAAGCCGGAGCGAGATCGATACGTCGTGTTAAATTTTAAATGTGTTTGCTGGCAGTTAAACTGCTCTCGACTCATTACAACAACAGTGCTGGATTTATTCTAATGCGCTGCAGTCTGAACAACAAGCGCATTAATTCTCCTTTAATTGTAAACTGGGAGCATTTGAAAACCATTCAGTGTGCAAATTATGCTGATTCAATTACCGTTTAGTTACAGACTTCATTACCTGAATACTTTTTTTTTTTTTTCCGAGGGCTTGGCATTGCAGAGTGAAGGAGACGATTTTCAAGTTTCCCTTGAAACAATGCAAAATATGATTTAAAAAAAAAAAAAAAGCTCGAGAATAAAAGACAAGCTTGGGGGGAGGGAATGCGCCCTTCAGCTGGTCTGTGTCTTCTGCCAAAACACTCGGGGAGGATCCAAAAGGATTTCCCTAGCATGAGTCTTCTTTCTAACTCGATACTTCCATGTTTATGCCAATCTCTTACTATTCTCTGTATTTCAGGAGTGACTCTGAAAGTTTGCATTAGGCCATCGCATGATAACGAACTGTTTATTAGCACCGAAGCATGAAGTTTTGATTAAAGCTTTAATGCGGCGCCACAAAGCAGCAAGGTGCAGCACTTTGTTGTGCCTATCTGTATGTGCACGTCGCTCCGCGTGGACAAAAGCAGTTTCAATTAGGAATTAAATTTTCAATGCTCAAACTGCTAGGAAGGGTAAATGAAATGGCAGCACAAACAGCTTCCTATCGAGTTTGTTAAAAAAAAAAAACCTTTTTGAGAGGGGTTAATAATATAGGTGAGAGGGAAAATAGCCTGTTTCCCCTTCGCCTGAATTAGGAGGTGTTCGTGGAGAGTGAACAGCTGCAGCGAGGCTGGGCTGCCTTGAAGTCACTCATTTACAGACACTGTCTGCCTTGTAATTTCTCTTCACTCAGCAAACCGCTGCTTTTTTTTTGTGGTTTTGGGTTTTTTTTGCCTTTTTTTTTTTAAATTTGTTTTGTTCTTTTTCTTCCCCCCCCACCGTTAAACCGCTTTGTAATGTAATCTTAGGGGGAAAAAAATAGTGCTTCTTCTTTTCTTCCCCTTTTAGTAGAGCCATACGCTATCCAGCCTTATTGCCTGAAATTTATAGAGATCATGGCCAATCTGAAGGACTAGGAATTTTTCTGGGGTAGAGATGGTTCACCATATTATGTTTATTGAAAAGAACATTAATTGTGCATTGCGAGGTATGCATTTTCTCCTTGTTTTGAGGTGTGCAGTGTATTGAAAATGTTATACTTGATTTGCAGTGGTAGTGTATTTCCTTTGACCTAAATGGGTAACTTAGTACTTATTTGGCAGAATTTGGCAGAGTTTACCTTTAAAGTCTTGCAGTTGTTTTCTTTCTCTACTTTTAGAAAGCTGCAGAAATACTTACACTAGGTCTTATTTACCATGACACTCCACATCACCCTGTTCTTTCAAAAGCATCTTAGTTTGATTCTAATGGATGATGTTTCCTTAACTAACAGTGATGTGCTGAGCTCAAAATCGTCAGTGAGGAAACACGTCAAGAATAAAGAAAAAAAACCAAAATAACACTCGGAGATCACAGACTCCCATAGAATTGAGTTCTGTTTATAAGGACGCTGGGATTCTACATCATTCCTTTAATGAAAACCTTCTCATTGTACCTCCTGCCTAGTTGCCGGTGAACTTCCAGTCCGACACCACAGGACAATAAAAGGCCCGGCTGTTTCTTTTAATTTCTTCCTTATTTTTTCCCCCCTGTGTGGAAGCAGCGAGCTGTAGAAGTGACCACAGAACGCGCGGGCTGTTAGGAAGGACGGCAAGCATCCTAAGTATTATTTCTCAGAAGGACAGGTCAAGCAGGCCCTCGGAGGACGAGGCACATCGTTTCCGTGCCGCGGCTGCGGAGCCGCTCCGAGCGGCGGGGCCCGGCGGGCTGTGGCCGGCAGGTCCCGGCACCGACGGGCGCTCGGCCCGGCCCGGCCCGGCCCGGCCAAGGCGGAAGCCGGGCGCAAAGGGCTCGCACACGGCGGTATTTCCTCACGGTCACGGGCTCTACCCCCGCACCCTCCGGGGAGACCTTCCCGCACCGTACAAGCACGGAGTGGGTACATGCACCTCTTGTGCTGGGACCATCCCGGCTCGAAGAGACTTCTTAGGTGCTCCTTAACCGGAGTAGCGGGTACGGAAATAAAATCGGTCGGAATTTTGCGTGGCATGCTGCTAGAGTAGGGATCCCTCCACACCCCCCTTCATCCCCGCCCGGTTCGTCATCTCCCAGCAAAGTGTTTATTCACCGGTGGGTTTAATTAGGATACGCACCGGAGCCGGGTAGCAGAGTGCTTCAACTCTGTGCAGAACTCAAGCAGCGCAAGAGCAAAAGGCGGGGTGGTTTTTCACCCCGCGGTGAAGGCTGTTTCGCGGGGGGAGCTTTGCTGTGCGGCGCTTTGCTAGAGGAGTGGAACTACGGGGCTCACGGGGCACCTTGTTAAACAGGGCGATGGCTTTGGCACAGGGGCTTTGGAAACAGCCTGCTAACCTTCTCCCCGTGCCGGGCTGGGATTTTAAGGTCTGTTTCACACCGTCA
Organism: Toxostoma redivivum; assembly: GCA_013397375.1. NCBI lineage: Eukaryota > Metazoa > Chordata > Aves > Passeriformes > Mimidae > Toxostoma > Toxostoma redivivum. The sequence goes on from VXBI01013070.1 coordinate 1,859,028, forward strand.
CTGTAGCTTGGAGGCCTTCTGACAGCCGAGAGGAGCTTTACTGCAAAATTGTTGTGAATAATAGAGGTCTAAAATTGTCCTCAGCGATGGCACACTTGGTACAGTATTTGCTGAGGGGGTAAAGAGGGAGTTAGCGGCTCCAGAGTTTGTGTACATTTAATTTCGCTGTGTGTCGCGCTGTTTGCGGTCATTTCACCCGGTTAATGAAAGCTGTGGTGAACGTGAGGAAATATGGCATGCCGGCGAAGATAAGTGGATATTTTTTTTTTTTTTTAAAGATTGTTACTGATTGTGTCCTACTTTGTCATGGAAGAAAAAAAACCCCAAACAAACAAACGCACACCTCTATAGGCAGAAAACAAAAGAGAGAGGAGGCATTGTCCTATCTTAATCACCACCCACAGTGTTTTTTCAGAGGCATTTGGTGGTGAATGCATTTGGGTATTGCTTTTTTTCCCCCAAATAAGCGCTTTCTTTCAATTTTCAAATTGACGTCGAAGGCAGGGAGGGCGGGGGATAGCGCTTGGCGAGCAGGGACAGTAGTGGCTTTTTGTGCGGGGGAGTTTACGTAGCCTTGAGATGCTCCTGCTCCCTCTTTCTAAACGAGTTTGGGAGACGCTGTAGCGGTGGTGTAAGGTGAAAAAATTATCCTTTCGGAAGGTAAGACACGGGAATAACAACGGGACCCCGAACTCGTGTCGGTGAAACAAACTTATCTGCGCTCTTGATTTTTTTTTTTTTTTTTTTCCGAGCGGATAGTGTATTCTTTTCCAGGCTTCCTTGCTTCCTAACCACCAGGGACTTGTGCTAGTTTAAGAAGGGGTTTCCCCGCACTGAAATTTCTTCTTTCTGGTGCTTAGTACACACTATTTTAATTTAACATATAATTGGAGAAAGCAGTCTAGAACAGATTTCACCTTCTGAGGAGGCACCTGAATATAATCCAATATCCTCTTCAACTAGCCAAATCATCCAAGTCGGTACGGTACCTAGAGGTATCCATTTTAACCTCTTTAATATTTCCCTGCATCTCTAAACCGCCATTTTAATTAACAAAAAGCCAATTTCCTAATCGTCTTGGAAAGTGCGGTGAAGCAGGTTAAGAAACCAATTGCTCGGAATAGCCAGCACTTGGGGAAAATGGCCATCCTACCCTCCCTAGGATTGGCTTCTGTTCTTCCGACTGGGTTTGGGTGAAGTTTTGCCGTGATTTAGTAGATAGTTTAACACCCAGCTCGCTCTTCTTGTAAGTCAGCATTAAACCACCCTCCTGGGTGCTTTGTAAATACAGCTTTAGCATTTTTTTCATGCAGCAGATTGACATGTTGACGATTCTGCTTTAAGGAATGTGACAATAAAGTGGAAAACCAGAGGCTGGCAAGCACTTCATCAAGGATAAAAAGGTTCTGCTGTGAGGATGTCACTCAATTTATTGTGAAAGTCGAATGAATTACGTTTAATGAAAGTGCTCCCCAGATGAATATTACCAGCAATTTCCTGAGTTGGCTCTGTCAGATTGATATGAGGAAATGCCAACCCATATCAAAAAAGATCTCCAATCTCAATTACTATGCAAGCTTTCGAAGAGCTCCTTTTTATTGATATGATATATATTGGCGGGTTCTCAATGCTGTGCAAACTACTCTCTGTTCAGCAGGACAGCACATTTCCCAGTTTATTGTTTAACCCTACGTTTTTCTGGCTGTTGTATAAACTTCTGCGAGTGCCCTTCTTTCAGAGGGGAAACTGCCTCTCATCCTCTCTCCCTTTCCGTGACTTAGAGAGATCAAAGTTGTGTGACTGGCAGACAGCGGGGGCGACGCTCATTGCAGGAAGTTTGTTCAGCCTGGATGGAGAAAGCCGAAGGTCAAGACAAATGGCTCGGCAGAGACAGTGGCATTGGATCTCCTAATTTTCAGTGTATTTCTAGACAACAATCCAGATCACGGTAATATTTTTACGACTAGCAATCCAATATTCCCGCCCTTTCTTCCTCGTTCCTCTAGGGCTTCTAGGGGCAAATTAGGAATTCACTAAGCCCTCGAAGGGAGAGAAAAGCTCTTATGTCACCTCATCTACATAAGAATTGACTTTTCGAGAGGCTTTTCTGTTCTATTTAACTACTGTGACACCGGTCCTTACTCAAGAATACAGCTTCTTTTCCCATAATCTATCTTGCTGGGCTTGTTTGTGATAGATTCAGTCAGATTTCTTCTGTGGCTTCCCCATACTCTTTCATTGTATCAAAGCAGAGAGACAGTATTGAAGGACAACAGGGGGACTCTCGAAACTCTGCAGCAGGACGGGGACATGGTTACTTTCACGTGTGGGGCTACACTCCTTGCATGAAGCATTAATGAGGAAGCAGAAAGAGCTTGTCCTTAGCACATATCGGGTTAGTCTGGCTTCCTATTTTCCCATTTGTTGCCGGATCTGCGTCTAAAACTTCCTTCGAGCATGATTAGTCTACGTGTTATTCATTTATTTGTTTATTTATCTTTTAAAAGTGTGTTTCTCCCCCCTCTGTCGGAAGTGCTGAGTGTTCCGAGCCGCGGACGTCGAGTGCAAGCACTGCGGGGAGAGAGGGCAAGCTGTGGCAATGGGGCCGAGAGGGGGCTGGGGATGAGTGTCCCGCTCGGCACCTGGCCGGCAGCACCGCGGACGGGCATCACCGCGGACAGACAGCGCCCGGGGCAGGACAGCACCGCGGGCGGACAGCTCCCGGGGCAGGACAGCTCCCGGGGCAGGGCAGCACCGCGGACAGACAGCTCCCGGGGCAGGACAGCTCCCGGGGCAGGGCAGCACCGCGGACAGACAGCTCCCGGGGCAGGACAGCTCCCGGGGCAGGGCAGCACCGCGGACAGACAGCTCCCGGGGCAGGACAGCTCCCGGGGCAGGGCAGCACCGCGGACAGACAGCTCCCGGGGCAGGACAGCTCCCGGGGCAGGGCAGCACCGCGGACAGACAGCTCCCGGGGCAGGACAGCTCCCGGGGCAGGGCAGCACCGCGGACAGACAGCTCCCGGGGCAGGACAGCTCCCGGGGCAGGGCAGCACCGCGGACAGACAGCTCCCGGGGCAGGACAGCTCCCGGGGCAGGGCAGCACCGCGGACAGACAGCTCCCGGGGCAGGACAGCTCCCGGGGCAGGGCAGCACCGCGGACAGACAGCTCCCGGGGCAGGACAGCTCCCGGGGCAGGGCAGCACCGCGGACAGACAGCTCCCGGGGCAGGACAGCTCCCGGGGCAGGGCAGCACCGCGGACAGACAGCTCCCGGGGCAGGACAGCTCCCGGGGCAGGGCAGCACCGCGGACAGACAGCTCCCGGGGCAGGGCAGCACCGCGGACGGACAGCTCCCGGGGCAGGACAGCTCCCGGGGCAGGGCAGCGCCCCTCGCTCACGGGCGCCCCGTCCCGGGCTAGTCAAGGTTTCGGGCTGCTGCTGCTTCGACCTCATCCCCAACATGCTCTAGATTTGGGACTTGGTGGTCTGTGCCAGTTTTCCTGAAGGAAGAAGGAGACGGGTAGACCAGCAGATCGATGTATTTGTTTACAGTTGCTGCTGACTGGCTTTCTCTCAAAGGCAAAATGGTAGCTTTATTTTTTGAGGAAAAGCTGGCCAGAGGGACAATACATGAGTATGGGATGGAACAGGGGTCGTAGAATGAATCTGGGGATAGGAAAGCTGTTCTGAGACGCTCAGGTTTGTCTCATTCTATCCCAAGACCACAGCATCCTCTCTTTTTGGAGAGAAACCAGAGATATCCAAGAGCATTGGAGTAAAAACTGAGGTCTGAGACATGACTGACACCGAGACATGAGAACAGGGAGTTATTAATTAACAATGACACTTTTTAACCCATGGGTCGAGGCAGCAGTGTCTCAGACACAGCTGATGTAATTTTTGGGGTAGAGGCACTTTGAGGCATCTGTGAGGGGCAGCCAGATCTTGCTGCCTTCCGTTGATTGCCTGTGTCCTGGCAGACAGTGCTCAGGGTATCTCCCAGCTCTCCCCTTGCTTTCATGAGGAGATAATCACAGGCAACTGCCTCCACCCCATCCCCACTTACTATTGACAGTGCTATTCTCTAGAGCTCTGCTGCTTGAGAAGCACTTGTCAATGAAACAGTGACTTTTGGCAAGGCAGGTGTAAGTGAATGACTGATGAAGAGTCCTTCAATAAAGGAATGTGATGGGAATTGACTGGGCTGAGAGGTAAAATAACCCACAGTCTCCACCAGCCTTCCAGACAAAACCATGAGCCATTTATTCCTGATCCATATTCTCCCATGAATACCAGTAGTGATTGTGATGCTTTTGCTGGATGTGAACATTCTCTAGTCCCTTTTGATTACACCATATCCCTATGTGTGGTGTCTCAAAACTGCATTGTCTGCTGCAGAGATACTGCTTTTATCTTCCAAATGCCACCCTCATTAATGTCAATGTCTCACCGTCCAGCTAGTGACAAATGTCTCAGAGATGTTCATCTGCCTTGCACACTGCGTCATCTCTCCTGCTGCCTTGTCTTTTCCTTTCCGAGGAGAGATTTAGTAATATTTTCTTCCTTGTCCCGTGCATCTGTTCAAAAAAGTTTTGTCCACTAGTTGGTCTCTGTCCTGTCCATTCTCAAGTTAGTTTTGCCAGTGTCCCTTGGGTTATCACCTCTCCTGTTAATCTGTTTGATCACTTTGGTGATATGTTGACCAATGCAGGCAAAGATGATGTGTTCTTTCCAGACCTGCAGGTTGTTGAAGGGGAAAAATTAGACCTACTAAATGATTTTGATATTAGTGCCCTCTTTTCCTCACATTTCATCTTCTAACCCAGACTTGACATAAAAAACAAAAGAACAAAGAGCCTGGTTGTTTCTTTGTGTGAGTAACCTGGTTATTGTGTGCACAAAAGCACTTGTGAATGCTCTTATTTTGCTGGGCTTTTGAAAACTGATAAGTCAGATATGTCTATGTTATTTCTTTGTATATTTACTTAAAATTTGGTGATAGCTGTGCAGCTTGTTTTAGAAGCAGAGCTGACAGACAAAATAATACTAGGAAAGAAGTGATCTAATAACCTTAGTTCTTGGAAATGCATGGAATTAAATTCTAATATATACTATGTATATGTGTATATATATGTAAATTATTAATATTATAGTAATATAAGGTGCATTAGAATGATATTAATTTATTTTTAAAGAAAAGTAGTGAGTCTCTTAAATCTAACCAGTACAGTATCCTCAGCTGAAAAATAAAAGATCCTGCTTACCTTCCTAGTTGGAACATGCTTTGAAATAACAGAGGTAACATTACCAATGATCAGTGACCTGTGTATTTTATGATCCTCTTTCCCCTTCCCCTGCCCTATGTCAGCCTTGCATTATGTGTGAGTTAACTTTCAGCTGGCACAAGATTTCCTACACTTGTTTAAGAGATGCATGTGAGCTACTGGGTAAAAGTTAAAATAAAAAAGGAGAAACATTCTGGCCATATATTGAGAACACTGTGGATAAACAAAGACTTCTCTGCAGCAGATCCTATGCCCTGATCCTGCAGTGTAATACAAGATAGGATTCCATGTAAATTGATGGTTTGTTTACTTATGTGAGGAGGACAGATTCTGTTTATGTTGAAGATTAAGTAGACCATTCTATTTCTGAGAATTGCTTGTCACTATTCAGATACTACTTGAAATTGAATGTGTAATTGGCAGCTCTTAAAAAAATTTAGCTAATGGAATTTCTGTTATGGATAGTTCAGACCACCTGTACCATAATATTCATCTGCACAGTCATTTTTATAAACTGTTCTTGAGTGAGCTTTAGAAAAATAGTCCTTCTGCCAGTCTATTTTGTCAAGAAATGTTGTCATAGGCCTTCAGGTATATAAAACTGCTTATATAAAATTAATGGCTGCTTTTTATATTTACAGTCTCATCCATAGCATTTGATGTCTTGCAAAAGAAGAGATAGAATTAAAATTAGAATAATGTTAAAACAGTGTGCTCATGTTTATTGTACTGTCAATAACAGTAAAATATCGGCATGCTTAAAATCAGAATGTTAGTTTGTAATTTCACTCTAATTTAGAGTAATTTCTGCTGTCACTTACTGCAACTACTCTGTACTACATACAGAGATTTTTCTTAACATTTATATGGGGAATGCTTTGGATCTTGAGAAGATTTTGTAAGAAATATTGATAGGTAAAACACAGCAATAATACTGTAGCTGTGTGGAGGACAATTGCTGAGTGAACAGATCTTTAAGGATCAGGAAAATAAAAAAGACTACAGAGATGTGACATAATAAATAGTACATGAAAACCTTCACCTTTTTAAAAGATGGGCTCCCTCCTGCTGCCTTCATCTGCAATGGATATTACTTGACAATGCCCATATTTTATATTCCTACTTGTTTCTTCTCCCTGCTTCCACAAACCATTGCATTAGCTTGGCTGACTTGCTTGTAGCAGGTGGCAGTGTAGTATGTGTTGCAAGCAGAGGGTAGTGCATCAATACCTTCAATGGAGTCAAGTCTGTGAGTGGTCACTTGGAGTGGGTGAAAAACGACATTATCTGGTCCTTGACAAGTCTGTGGTATGTGTGAATCATCATCTATATCTTTAGCTTCTGTCTGTGCTGACTCAGTGGGACCTCTTGCGGGGTGTGTCCTTGCTCTGTGAGCAGCTCTGCTCTCTCTGCTAGCACAAGTCATTACTATAAGGTACCATCCCACAGAATTATAAATGTATTGGAATATAGCTTGTGTTTGCATCTTAAATGCACTGAATATTTGCTAGCTAGAGCTACTGTGAGTCTTGGAAAAGTTATTGTGTGGATTAGCAGATTGTAATAATATGGTTCAGTCTTCCAATATAATGCAACCCAGATGAATATGGAAATGTATGACTAAGTACATTAGAGGAGGTGCTGTTTTTGTTATCCACAATTTATAGAATATTCTGAATTTGCAGTTGTAGCAGACACTTCAGAATGAAGGCCAATAGCTTGCAACTACTTTTTAGATGCAAAACAATCTCAGCTGAAGTCAGGACACTTGCTCAATATGCTTCAGTGCTTTACTGAGCTAGGAGAAAGTGAACGCAGTATGGTTTTTGCATTTTTTTTGGGAGGGATATAAAACTTCTTCCATGAAGGAAAAGATAACACATCCATGTCTTCAAAAATATTGCAGAGTAGTGTTTTTGCCAAGAATCTGCTGAACTTACCTCTAGACTACTTAGAAACTATTAAAATATTTTTCTATAACCAAGCATTACACTTTTGACTATCTCTTATCCTAAAAATATTGTCTTTATTATTATTGGATAATAATTAATTAAATTATTAAAATCCTATAATTATGAGATAATAATTATATTTTTGATTAATTTTTAATTTTTGCATCATGATTTGTGATTCATTCTGACTACTGCTACAGCTTCTAAAGAAATAGTCTGTAAAAACACCTTTATCTTTGAAATGAAAGTAAATTTTTCAAAAAGGATTTTCAAAAAGATAATTAATGTGTCTTTTTTTTCTTCCTGTAAATGTGTTTTCGAAGCATTCAGACAGCACCTTTGCTACTGTCTAGAATTACAAAGAGATGCAAATGGTGGCGTACTTTGGAAAGCTATGTGTGGCCATTTTGGAGAACTATATTTGAGGTCTAAAGTTGAAGTCTAACTGCACTATTGATGTACATTTTTTGCAGACCACTGCAGATTCTTTTTTTTTCTTTCAGAAGAAAAATGTTCTTGAACAATGACTATGTAAAGCAAAAAATGTAGCCTTATTTATTCTTCCACAAGAAACTTGCTCATTGATTCAAGACCATTCAGGCTCAGAAGAACTTTGCCATTGATTTCTTTGGCTGTAAAATGGGATCTTTAGCTTGATAAATATTTCCAGTTTTATAAGGTGGTTGGGAAAGATATTTAATTACATTTTAGCTTGATTTTCTTTGTGAGAACTAGTTATTGACAGCTAACATAGGAAAGAAGTAGTAAACATTTCTAATGAATGTGAAAGAATGTGTATGCATGGCTATGTGGTATTCATAGCCTCTGGTTTGAACAACTTTGTCTTCTGTGAAGTCAAAAAGAGCTGAGCAGGCTCTGTACACATTTATTTCTAGCATTGTTTCTGTCATTGTTTTATTCTTTAGTAAATTTACTCAGAAGAATGTCACTCTGTCTTTAGCCTGCCATGAGATCCTTCCTGTAGATCCAAGTCCTTTTGTTTTCTGGCAGAATGGCTCCATGGCTGCAATACTCTTCACCTAGAGTAATGACTAATGGTTTGTCCCTAAACTTTGATGTTTTACTTTATCCAAGCAGCACAGTGTTAGTCATCTAAGTTGCTCAGAAACAAACCTGTGCTGCCAGCTGCTACAGGTGGATGATTTGCTTTAGCTCAACAGGTGGAGCTGTGACTTCGTTAGCCTCTTGATTCAGGCTAAAATTCATCTCCCTGGGCAGGTCCCTGACTCAATTTTGCTCAGGTGTTTTACACTCTCTAAATTTGTACCTACATTTCCATTGCTGATGGAAAGTTTTAACCTCTTGACCTAGAAAACATTTCAGGTAATGAGACATAGGTGCTTATGTGTTCATCAAGAACAATTCTTATTTTGTGGGAATGTGGTGATTCTAGGGAGCTGCTGTGGGAGTTTTTTTCCCTCAGCTTTGTGTAATAATGGAGAAATTAGATGGAGTCTAAGATGGTATTTCCACTTAGTATTCTTTGAACAAGGTCCACCTTGCATGATTGATTTTTTGTGACCTGTCTTTTTGTTAGGTTCTCAAAGACTGTAGAGATGTTTGGAATAATTCTGTCTTCAGCATGTTTGGAGGAAGTGAGTTCCAGTGGAGTTTTACTAATAACTTTTATAAAAACAGCAAGCTCATTGCTCATACCTGCTAAAGTTTTCATTTCATAGACTACTTACAACTCCTATGGGCCCTTTATTGCCTTGATTTAGCTGGAGCTGATCAGTTGGAGGTTGGAATGAATGAAGCACCATTCTGTTGGGAAAATATGTCATAGGACAACGAGGGAGTGGCTTGAAATAAGTTGGGATAATAGCATGAAGTTCTATCTATAAAAGTTCTTGCTTCTCTAAAGATTTCAATTTTCTGTATTCTCATATTTTTTATTCATTTTTCAACATACCCCTGTGTAAACTTGTTTTGTCTGCTGAATGTTTAGAGCAAGATTGTTTTCCTATGGATTTGTGCATCCCTTGGTAAGTCAGTGCTTTGAATATACTTGATACTAGATGTTCACTATTCATGTCAGAAGTGTTCCTGATACTGCACTTACAATGGCAATGACAATTAGGGTAAAAAAGACAATACTAACTGAAGATTTCAAGTCACAGCAACTCCAGCAAAGAAATAATCATTGTGATTAGATGAAGCAAAGAGCTTCTAAACAAACTCCAGACTAAAATATGCTGAAAAGTTTTACTGAATGCTTATGAATAAAATAAGCAGAAATCAAAATGGGAGAGGCTTTTTAATGAACAGAAGCATAAGGTAAATTAATCAAATAAATTGTTTGCTATTAATAATGTGACCAGCTACAGTAAGATTCCAATAAACATGCCCAGTGGGGATGGAAAATCTACACAACTGAAATTACATTGATGAATTTATCCTAGTTTCAAATGCCTTCTGAGTATGTATTTAGGAAACAAAAGCTGTCATTAAGATAGCCTGACAGAAAATAGACTCAACTAATTTTTTATTTATTGAGATACTTCTCTTGACAATGGAAGTAATTTCAAGTTACTTAATAATGTTAAATGTATCACTGCTTAGGCAGAGAATTCTTAGCAGAAATACTAGCATAAAAGTGACCTCTATTTTTGCTAGAAGACTCATTTGGAATGGTAGGGAATGTGTGTTATTACCTCTCATGCCTGAAGAAACAGGAGGTTAGTCTTTAATGGAATACTCTTGGTTCTAAAATATGAATGAGTCACTGTAGTTGCATAGAGAGAAGTACAGTAATCAAAAGGCAATCCCAACACAAATTCCTTCTTAGAAATCAAAACAAAATCTCAAAAAACCCAGAATCTGAATAAAGATTCATCCTGCCCCAGTTGCTTAGCTTTGATGTTTGTTTTCACAAGAGTCTGTCTCTGACTCTGAGCCTGGACCTCTATTTCATTCTTGACTACTTAAGAATTGTTTACATCTTGCGTTGTTGGTGTCTGAGTCAATGTTACGCACAAACCTAAAACTCTGAGTTCAGTCACAGGCTTGGTTCAAGGCTGAACTCCTCATCTAGGGTTTTTTTTTCCTCAAACAATTTTACTGCCATTGAACACAGAAAAAACCCTCTCAAATGTCCAACAAAATGACTGTGCAGAAAGTTACTCTTACATGCAGTAATTTTGATTTTTCATCTCTTGTATGACAGCTTCTAGCTTTAATTGTTTAACTACTTTTTATTACTTCATAATTAATTCACATCAACCTTACATTCAAGCTCTGTCTCATGACAATCTGAATATATTCTTTGGACATTTTTCAGTGTGCATGTCCTCACTGAGCAATACCATTCCCATGGTTGGTATAAGTCAGACTTGACCATCCCAGGCTTAGCTGTCAGCTGCATTCACACTTCAAGCATCCTATTAGTCAGTTGTAAGAAACTAACAACATATAGCAAAGCTTTGCTCCCAAATAAATGACTGCACCTCACATTCAGCTATCACTTACAACAGAATTAGTGTCAGCTGTGATAGTTAGACTTCTGAGTTATTTAACTTAAATGTCACCACTTCCATCTAAATTACCACAACTTCTCTAGTATTCATTCTGTTGACTCACATAGGCACATGAAAACTAAAAAACAAAACAGAAAAACTAACCAACCAACCAAAAAACAAAACAAAGAGACAAACAAACAAACAAACAAAAAAACAACAAACCAAATCCAACCAAGAAAATCCCCCAAAAACCCCCAAACCAAAAACCCAAAAAAGGGAGTGCTGACCATCAGGAAGCAGTTCTAGCTGGGTGTGCAACACCCTAGACTTAAAAAAGATTTGATGGGGTCACAGGACTTTTCCACTCTCATTTTCTCTGTCTCTTGTTTATATTTTTCTCATCAGCCCAGTGACTAAAGCTTTTGTTAGAGTTTAAGAGATTCCACTTCTTTACTTATTCAGGAAATGTGAATCCAAACCTTACAGTTTGTGGTAATTGTTTTAACTACTGCCTGTTAATCCGTGGAATTTTCTTGATTTTGCTTGTTCATTTTATTCTGCTTGGTTTAATACAGTCGGGGACTGCTTTAATCTGAAACAGGATCTCATTGTAGGTAAATTCTGAGATACTTGTATAATTAAGTCTCTTTTCCTTATTCTTTGGCCTTATATATTTGAGCTCACTCATAATGGAAGCACTTCAGATTTTGAGAACCCTATATCAGAAAAAAGCTTTATTATCATGTGTAAGAAATTCTTAAACCAGAAAGTTGAGAATATGTTGCCTTGCCAATTCTATTTATTGGACATACTAGCAACAGCAAAATAAGGTACCTAATTCTAGGAGCATTTATGCTTCAGAAATGTTAGGAAGTGTTTAAGTTAATTCCTTTTCTTTCTCTGGTTGCTTAGTTTGGACAGTTTAGTAGCTTTTGTGAATTATGCTTTCAGGAAACATTTCCCAACAGAAATACGTGGGCAACTAATTCCAGGTTATGAACATTAACGGGTCCCTTGGACAAAGACAGTAAGCTTTTCACTGTAGTAATTATAAGCACCTTCTGGATCAAGCCTGAAGGATCTTCCAAGGTTGCCAACAGTAAGCATAAGCAGTCCTGATTTTAATCTGCTTGCTGAACCTCCATTATCTTCAAAGCTGAACTGAACAAGTCCGATTCTTGTCTTACATTTTAAGAAACTCTGTCAGTCTGACATAACACAGTAACTAATTAGTACCTAATTGCTTCTAGAAAGCTGTTTATGTGTTCAAGATCCTGAAAGCTTTTTTTTTTTCCTGAAGAGCAATATTCATGGTTGGCTGTGGATGCATACTGTTAGCTTGCAACAAGTTACCAATTTGGAGGCCACTAACCTCACTCCTCATCCATTATTTTTAAGCTTATAATTTCCTTTGTTTGATGATTTGTATCTATCATTTCTGCATAAAAACTGTAACAAATTACTGATTTGTAATCTGTCTTTATGCAGCTGCTTTTTCATTCTCAGTGCACCTGCAGGAACTGTCAGGAAAGGATAGGAGAACTTGGCTCCAGCATTTCATTTTGTTGGTCTAGGATATATAGAGCAAGGATTGAAGGAGTGTTCGTGCTTGGTGCAACTAGCTCTATGGGCTGAAGAAAGCAGACTCTGTTTTCCAGAGTTGAAACATATATATGCCATTCTGCAAAAACAGCCGAGTGTTAAAACAAGTAAAGAATACTAATGATTTTTAGCTGTCGAAACTGAGGTGATTCTGGGAAGTAGTTAAGGCTTGACATAGAAAACACTCAACAAATTAGCTTGTTTTTGAATGGCATTCCAGGAATCATAAAAATTGTATGCTTGACAAAAAAGCTGTGCCCTAACACATTTTAAAGGTTTTTCCTTCTCCAGAAATACAATATTACAACTTCTCGAAGAAAAACTGGTTCTGATTTTTATTCCAAAGCCAGGGATATTTTCCTGTAGTCTTGCTCTCTGAACAATTTTGTGGTAATCTTTCCACAAAGGCTAAAGAAATACTCAGGTAGATATCTTGGAGGGAAAAATTTTGCTCAAGGTAGTTGGAGTTCAGCAAACTTATAAGCAACTGAAAAAAAGGGTCTTATTACATGAAGTTTCAGGTGGCCTTAATCATAGCCATTGCTACCAGAACCATCTATAGTTAATAAACATACGTATCCTCCTAGGTGGTCTGTCTGACAGTACTTTGCAATATGGTGTTATTCTGTGAATAAGTCTTTCTCTAATGTTGTAGCTTTGGAGTAGCTCCAAGGTTAGCAGAATGATTAGAAGAATGCAGTTATTGCTGATATTTATGATTTCTTTATAACACTACCTACTGTATGGTGCTTACAAACAAGACTTAGTAATAATTTTTTCATCATGAGGTTCTTAGAAAGTGCAGGGGGAATACTGTGATGTAATGGACAGATTTTAATCTTTTTTTTTAATTGGAAGTGACAGGCACATTTGGTATACATAGGAAAAATATGCTGTTAAGTGTTTTAACATGCAGATTGTATCCAATTATACATAGCTTTAATTATTTCCTAAAGACTCTGTTCTAAAAGTATAGACATTATAGTGCTGTTGGCCCAGGAGGATGTGATATCTCATTTTGAATAAGGCTCTTTCAACCTGCCATCTCTTTATGGGTAGACCTTTTTATCTTTACTGATGAAACTAGCTTATTATAGCAGCTCAACCATAATGAATGATCTGTTTGTGCAGAACAGTTAAGGGACAAAGAAACAGTCTCTCATTATTTCTTATTTCTCCATCTTAAAATTAGGAGATTTTTTGACTGGCAAACAGAAAGATATCACCAGTGCTATAAGGTCTGGGTGAAACATACCAGTAGCAGGATTAAGAAAGTCTTGCCTCATTTCAAACTATATGTGACCTTGGGGGATCTCAGTTATTCCTTGGACAAAAAAGTTAATGTTTCATTTTGTAGTGGTACATCTTTCACCTTTATATGTATTTAAAAATGTAAATAAAATTGCTTTCTGTCCATGGGCTATGTGAAGGTCACAGTCATATTCACCACAAGAATTCAAAGTGCTGTTTGACCCATCATTGGTTCAGTAGATAACAATGCATTCCATTCCCCTCCAGTAATCTAATTTGCAAGTACTTTATAGCCCAACATTTTATGTCTAGTTGCTAAAAAGTAAGAAATAAAGCTTTAAGAACTTCACTGCAGATTTATTTACAGAATGTCTGTGTATCAAATGAGAAGATTTTAGAGTGCCAAGACATCTTGTATTGCAGTCTTGTAACAAGACTGAGTATTATAAAAGATAGTGGGAATGACTAGCAAAGGAGTTCAAGGGCTCTCTGATAGATTTACTTTAAACTTTTATGTGCTTATCTCACACAATTCTCTTAGATCAACTTTGCAGCAGGTTTGGCATAAACTGCATTCTTCTAAAATTGAAAACAAATAAAAGCTACTGTGCATGCTCTTTAGAGGTGGGGTTGGATAAAGCCACAGTTTTAATTAAATGGGATATTTCTAATTTTGACAATGCAAGATCTGGGATAAGTGTGAAGTTTGTTTGCCACAATGCAGACTACCCAAGTGCCCACAGACTTCTCTCTGGATTTCTGGAACATTTCTTGGCCAGAGCTTCAGCCAGTATTAAGTCCGGATGGTTCCCCTGATCTGGCCATATGTGACTATGCATACCTTCTGTTGTTGCTTCCTCTCTTGGCTAGCAGACAATTGTTCTGAAAGTGAGTAAACTATTAAGCTTTGAAACAGAAACAAACCCTTAAATGCTTAATGCTGGCATGAGACTTTCCTACACGCAGCTAATTCTGCATTTGCTCAATAGAAACAATATATTTTTTTTTTCTCCAGAATGTGAACAATATGTTTTTCTTAAAGAGTTATTGTAGAGAACATACCAGGGGCTATTAAAATCTAAGTGCATAGCCAGATGCAGACAACTTAGGTGCTTGGCTAGGCTGTCTTTTGAGCTATGTGAGCAGGAAGTATCCCTAGTCCTGAACATATGCAGCTCAGTTAGGAAATCAAAGTGTTTGAGCAAAAAAAGAGAACCTTCCTGTTAGGTGAACAGTTAGCGTGGGTGTAGCTGTGCACAAACATAATTGTCTTCATCTTGGAAATTACCCACAGGCTGGCAAAGAAAAGCTCTCTGTTTGACCATACAGATACATTGTTGAATTCTGTCCTGAGCCACAGCATAAATGAACAAGATTAATATTACAACTGAGGCACAGGAGTAAAAATCTATCTTCCAGAAATTGCCTCTTTCTTCCTCCTGTTGACTACTTAACCTTTGCTTCCAAAAGTATTTCTAGGCTAAATATGGGATATGAGGTCACTGTTTATTTGTAATATTCACAGCAAAACTCAGCTTGGAGTGAAAGCAAGCCTGGGAGTCTAAAGGAAATGGTTCTTTTGTTTATTAACCAAGAGGGAATATTTTTCAGAATGGATGTGTTTAAAAGAAGTCTCCCATTAAGCTCAATGAGATCTAAGAATATGTGCTGACTATAACCAAGATTACTACATGTTTTGGAGAAGTAAAGCTTGAGGGTTTTATGTTGATTTATTTTTCCTTTTACCTTTTTATACCATCTTTTTTGAGGAAAAGTACATGCAGGAGAGAGCCCTAGGGGTTATAAAATGTACTCTCAATATATTACAAAAAAGCAGCAAATATGTGAAGAAAGGTATAATATTTGCCTATAGTATTTGCTAGGTGTAGTCTGATCTAAAGCCCATCAATGAAACACGTGGACATTTTTCTGCACTACCTCTAGACAGGTTTAGCAAAGTTTTCCACAAAAAAGATTTCAGAGCTTTGTAAAAAGTACAAAACTCCCTACGAACAAACACTTCAACTCCCCCCAATGCCCCCCCCAAAAAACCCCCAAGAAACCTCACAACAAAGATAAATCAAAAGTGCAGAGGAGTGAAAGGTGCTATTTATTTTGGGTTAGTTATAGATGTTCTCCAATCAGCTGCATCACTTGTCTGGCTGGCTAACCACGAGGACACTGGTGAGGAAGTTGGAGGTGCAAAGCAGCTCCCTGCAAGTCACACTAACCACACATACTGCCCAGCAACAGTAATGCTGGATACTCAGTGGGACACCACACTACAGCTACAGTGTCTCTGTGGGAGGCAGTTGTCCTATCTGCCATAAACAAGGACATTCATATTTAACCAGGAATAATTCACCAGTTCAGAACAATTAATGGTATGATAACTCAACGCATTTAATCTTTAATTGAAGTTGCAGACCTTATGAAATAATAAAACTGGGAGGCAGAGATAGTATAAAATATATCGATTTGTCAGTAATTGATTAAAAAAAAATCAAAAAAACACCCCATGAATCCTGCTCTCATTATGCCATCTCAGATTGATGTTTTGGGATATTATGTGCTTTTGCAACTAACTCAACTGTAATAAAAGGACGTGAGCAGAGAAATATGACTCAAAAAAGGATTTAAAAGCACCAAACAAATCCAATACCTCAGAAATCTATTCATAGCTCATTGTCAATGAAAGAGGCCTTGCAGAAGAATGGTAAACAGTCTCTTTTCTTGGTATTATCAGAGCTGTGCAACAATCTTTAGAAGCCAAAATGTTTTGCTGTGTTTGACCTAAGGTGAATAGCTGGGCTGAGCTCCCTGCAAGTTTTTACACATCACTTATGTGCTTTCTATATTATTTTGAAGATAATAGCAGATAAACCAAAGGATATTTGCACTTGTCCATTGTATTGTTGCAAATAAATCCAGGCAGAGTTTTAGTGTTAGTAAATTTTTCACTACTATGATGAAAAGAGAATTACTTGATGTCGCTTTTTTTCTGATATGGAAACTCTGTTAGTTCCAGTCAATTGAAACAATAAAACATATTCTAAACTCTGAATATTCTAAACTCTGAATATTCTAAACTCTGTAACACAGGTTGCAGTGAGATTCTTCAGATATATAAACACTTTCTTCCATCCTCTGCTGAATGGAGGCATATCACAGAATCACAGAATATGCTGAATTGGAAGGGACCTACAAGGATCATTGAGTCCAACTCCTGCCCCTGCACAGGACATCCCCAAGAGTCATATCAAGTGCCCCGGAGCATGGTCCAAATGCTTCTTGAACTCTGTCAGGCTTCATGCTGTGACCACTTCCCTGGGGAGCCTGATCCAGTCCCCACCACCCTCTGGGTGAAAACCCTTTTTCTAATATCCAACCTAAACCTCCTCTGACACAACTTCAGGTCATTCCCTCATTGGTCCTGTCACTGGTCACCACAGAGAAGAGATCAGTGCCTGCCCTCCTCTTCCCTTCTTGAGGAAGTTGTACCTGCAATGTAAACCGCAACAATCTCTTCTCCAGGCTGAACAGGTCAAGTGCCCCCAGCCACTCCTCACACAGCTTCCCTTCACCATCTTTGTGCCCTCCTTTGGACACTCTCTAACAGCTCAATGTCTTTTTTATATTGTGGCACACAGAACTGCCCCCAGCACTGGAGGTGAGGCTGCCCCAGCTCAGAGCAGAGCAGGACAATCCCTCCCTTGCCTGGCTGTGATGCTGTGCCTGATGCCCCCCAGGACAGGGCTG
Organism: Toxostoma redivivum; assembly: GCA_013397375.1. Taxonomy (NCBI): domain Eukaryota; kingdom Metazoa; phylum Chordata; class Aves; order Passeriformes; family Mimidae; genus Toxostoma; species Toxostoma redivivum. The sequence continues at coordinate 1,876,357 of VXBI01013070.1, forward strand.
GCCCTCCTGGCTGCCAGGGCACCGCTGGCTCCTGTTCAACTTGCCACTGACCAGGACTCCCAGGTCCCTTCCCACAGTGCTGCTTTCCAGCCTCTCATTCCCCAGTCTGTCTGTACATCCAGGGTTGCCCCATCTCAGGTGCAGAGTCTGACACTTTCCATTGTTAAACTTCATACAGCTGGTGATTACCCTGTTCTGTAATTTGTTGAAGTATTTCTGCAGGGCCTCCCTGCCTTTGAGGGGTCAACAGTTTCTCCCAGTTTTGTATGGTCTGAGAACTTGCTTAGTATCCTTCCAGCCCTATGCACAAGTCATTTATGAAGAGGTTGAAGAGCACAGGGCAGAGGATGAAGCCCTGTGTAACCCCGCTACCATTACAAATTGGTGAAAGCAAGAGGTCTATTTAACTTGCTTTTTGATCAGAGTTTTGTTTAGCTGTTAATTTTCTAATGTAATCTCTGGTGCATATTGCAAAATAACCCAGCTCAATTCTAGAAAAAGATTATTGTCCACGATTTGGAAGGAGATAATGAGAAGTGACCTTGGTTACACCATCCAGAGTCTCATCAGAAACTCTCATCTGGTGCAGGTAGAGCCTACCTTATTCCCATGGTTGTACAAGTTGTGGCTAGGGCTTTTGGACAGAAAACATGTCTTTCTGCTTTACATGCTTTTGCTGGTGATAGTGGCCCAAATGTTGAGAAAAAATTAGCACAGTATTGTCTATCAGTTCTTGGAAACCCTTGACACCTGACATTTACAGTGGTGACCAGTGGAACAAATTCTAGCTTTATTTATGCAGGTACTTTTGCTGTCCATTGCTAGTCTGTGCCCATGCTTAAGTAAAATTCAGTCAGGAGTCCTGCTGTGAAGCTTTGTGACACCTTAGATTCATCTTCTCTTTCACTGATGTGTGAGGGAGGAGAGACCCTGTGCACAACTTAAGCCATCCAAGAGAATCCTACCAAATCAGGTGATTGCTCTCCTGGGAGCAGGTATGTGAGAAAAGGACTGTCTGTTAAGGTGTCTCAAGCACAGGGTGAGTCTTGAAGTGGCTCAGGTGTTGAGTGTTGGAAAAACATGGTGTGTGAGTGCAAAGGCTGGTAAGGAAGGCTGTATATCTTAAAGAATATGTTTTCATGTGCTGTTTTTTATCACGGATTTTCTTCTTAGAAAGTGGACTGCCTTGTATTTATTCTAATCCAGGTTACTATGCAGGATTGCTTGGCAAGGTGGTAACGAGTTTTGATTCAGAGATCTGCCAGGGAGGACAGAGCTTAGGCTCCTGTGAGTAAAGATCAATATTTCTTTGGTATAAGGAGGACATACATGAGCACATATTGATAGATCTAAATATATGTATGTGTATGTGACAATTAACTTGGCCTTCTTTTGTGGAAGTCCATACTAGCAGAGGATTCTTAGCATTGCCTGTCTTTGATGGAGCTTTCAGTTTAGGGTTTGGACAGCTGAGGTGTGGCTCTTCATCAAACTCCATGTTTCAAAACATTACAGGGTGTGCTAAAGACAGGGCCCTTTGTGGAAAGGGATGTACTTGCCTTCCAGATGAACCAAGGACACAGAAAAGCACTCAGGGTGCTGTTCCTTGAAGCAGGGCTGTCAGAATTCATTCTTTGTGAAGTGAGTAAAGTGTGGAGTAAGGTGAATGAAAGTCTTTTGTCTTGAACAGCCACAAAGGTTTTAGGAGGATTAAAAATGGTGTGACTTGCTGACATGTAACTAATTTGCTGTCTGTATGACTTGGGAAGACAACCTTGGCTTTGGTTCTGTTCTCCCACTACCTCCCTACCTCCTCATGTGAACCCAAGAATGTTGCATCCACTGTCGTGTGTTCTGTCCTGTGCGCTGTATTTCTAAATCTTGGGGACTTTTGATGATGTGGAAGGTTCTCACTGGGGGAAGAATTCTCCAGTACATCGCAAGATGAGTTATATCCAGAAAAATGGTGTAAGCAGGACATAAAACCTCTGGAGTGCTCTGGCCTGGCTCCTTGGCAAAACAGGTACTTGTTTGATACATGGCCCTTTTGGGTTGCCAGATACCATGTGCAGATATACTCAGTGAAAAGCTAATAGACAATTCCAGTTTTTGGTGTCCTTTTTCTTTGGCTATAAAACAATCAAAGGCTGAGACTCAGGCAGGGCCAGTTAAGTTGTGGTTGGTCTCAGGATGCAATTGTCAAATATGTGGAAAATCCTGGGAGGACAGCCTGAGGTCAAGATGTGGAGTTTGAGCACACACAGTGTGGTCAGGAATGTGGATATCGCTACAGAACATGAAAGTAATTTTATGAAAGTAATTCGTTTGCATGTGGTCCCATTGACTGGAGAAGTTTAATACCCATCGGAAAGTGCATCTTATTATAATTCTTTTGACAAACCCCTCATGAATACACTAACCCTTATCTGTGAAATATTTCTGTGGGTTTTGCCTAGGATTTGACCTTTGGCTCATGGAAGTCCAATTCAATAAGTAGAGATTTTTTGGTTGTTGTTCTTTAGTGTTTTTCAATAATCATAATTTTACAATGCCACCACTAAGTAGAACTTGTGTTTTACTTTTCTACATTCCTTAATGTTGGAAGAGCCCCGTCTCACTCTTTTGACAGTCAAAGGGATATTGCCACTAGGCAGTAAGCATGATAGAGGCATAATTTACAGTTACATCCGTTTTCTATCTGATCCACTTTTCTTTCTGCTATTTAAAAAGTAAATGAATGGGAAGATCAGAACTCTAAAGGAGTTAACGCACCAGTCTCGGGTAAAGCTTTATCTGCCTACCAAGCTGCCATGACTCACAATAAAGTGAATCTTCTCCCTCTATGCAAACAATTTAAAAAAATGAAAACCTTTGTAGGCCAAGCATTACAAGAATGCAGGTATTGCCAGGCAGAAATCTTAATTTCAATCATATGCAAGACCTACAATGTTAACATTTATAAGGAGTTTATGAATAGGAATCCAGAGGAAATTACCTACTTCTTATCAATAGTCACTATTTCCTCTGTCTGCATAGAAGCTTGGAGGAGAATAGCTGGTATCTTTATTATTAAAATGTCAAGTTATTTCTTTTGTAGATTTCTGGAGTGCATATGTTGTATTACAGCACAAAGAGTGCATGTTCTCAGTGCACAGGGAACACAATGTCTATTATAGTTTTTAATATTACCATTATGTGGAGAGTGGAACAGAAAAAATTACTGACATTCTTAGCTTTCTTCACATAGAGGGATTTCTCAGCTGTCCCTGGTCCTCTGAAGGAGAATCAGAGATTGGAGTACAAAGTTTGCAAAGGAGAAATTTGTAGGAACCCTCTGCTTACCTAGCCATAAATGTTGGCAATTCTATAATGGAAAAAAGAGAGGATGGGCTCAATTTCCTCTGCAATGCTCACTGAGACAGGTTTTTAACTAGGCCTGATTTGCCTTTTGTAGTAATTTTACAAGGGTACAACATGTGTAGAGTTACCAATGGCTTACACCAGTGGAAAGGAAAGGAGGTTTTTAGGACTAAAATGAGCCCATTCTTTTTAATTTTTTTCTTCTCTCTTTTTTTTTGTGGAATAGACATAGCTTTTTGTTTTCTGCACCTTAAATTGCTTGAGATGAGGTAGTGGGTGGTGATTTCCAGAAAAAATATTTTGTGGCTCAGGGAACTCTCTGAGACACAAATGGTTAGATGCTGGAAGGATATTATGGGGAAACAACATTACAGACTTACCTTGTTCTTGTACTTCACACTAAGTACCTTTTGTTAACTGGTGTTAAAAACAGACCTTTGGTCCTTTCTGTGTGTGCTTTTTCCTGTGTGCTTCTGTGGTGGGGGGAACTTGCCTCTCATAGTAATAGTTTCCTCTGAGTGGTAGAGGAAGGAAAATGGTTTTCTGTGCCACACCCTGAGACAGAGTACAGCGACTGAGTTTGAGTCTTCTGATGTCTAAAGCCAGCCCTTGAAGCAGAAACAAGTATCTGAACTGCTGCAAGCTAACTATAATCAGCTCTTTGCAGATAATTCTCTTTTCTGCAGCTAAAATACGCTCTTGCAGGTGGATAATCTAATGCAATTTGGCTAAACTTTCCAACTTAAAGGGAACAGGTGTGTTATCTAAGAAACATCTGCCTCTATTCCTGAGATTAAACATTCTCGTTCAGCTCATAAAAAATAAAATTGGCAAACTCTAAAAAAATTAACATTTTTCTGTGACAAACTTGAACTTGAGATTGGCCACCTGAAAAATGAGAAGCTCATTGGAGCTTAATTTTAATTTACTTTGTTCTTTTGCTGTTCAGACAGCTTCTTTTCATTAAAAATATTTATAAAATATGTATTGCTGAATATTCCCTGACACAAGTTATGTACTCTGTTTTCATACAATTTCTAGTTCTGATATGATATATTGTTCATCTACCAGATCTGTATGGTATTTACAATCTCTGTGGGTTTCTAAAATTGCTATGGGTATTCTCAAATGTACAAAATTCACTTCAATTTTTAAAAATTTTTGTTTTTTATAAAATAGTATCTGTATTTCAAAGTTTTAATTGAGGTTTCAGCCAGTTTTGTCTATGTAGAAGTTTTGATGTGTAACTCTACATGTGACTCTTTGCATTTTAATTTTCAGAGGATGCCATGTGTTAGAGGAAATGGTACAAAATAGAAAATATACCTATGTAATGAAAAAATTCAAATTATTTTTTTCCATACAATGTGTTACAGGTTTTTTTGAAATGTGGTTTTAAATCCATTAAAATAGATAGACCTCATTTTCTACCATTCACACCAATGCTGACATGTCCATTTGTTGACCAGAACAATGACTAGAAAAACACTAGAGTATTGCACTTACTTTCTGTGAGCATAAATGACTATCTGAAGCCAAGAATGACAAATCAAGGTCAGAGCTTATCTTGCAAATAGAAGACGAAGGAGCAGCTGGTCACCATGATTGAACCTAAAATGAGATTCTTCTGTCTGTGTTTAAACAGTTCAAGTTGTAAAAGGTAGTGAAAATCCACTATTTCCTGTTTTGTACAACAGATATTTATAAGTGTTAAGTGTTTTTGAAATGAAAATAATTTATCTAAGTATCTTTTAGTATCTAGGTCTCTCTAGGGATGTCTAACTTCATAATCTGTTTTGGTATTTTAGTACTCCTTGCAAATAAAAAAATAGCCCTTGGTTCTAACTTTCTCTTTTAAAAAGAAAAAAAAAAGGTTACTTTTCACAGTATGGAATTCTAAATGCAGCATATTTGCATTTCTCTGCATTTATAGATGTGCACTGGAAATTATGTTGAAAACAGTACAGAAAAGGATTACAACCATTCTAATTGTGAACAGAATAACATCTTTGGATGTGATGATTTTTGCAGCATGCATTTTTTGTGAACATAAGTATCAGTTGCAGGCCATCTGATCCAATTTTGCTTCCTTCATTTCTAATTATTAAAGGCAACTTTAAAAACATGAAGAGTGTATGTGTAAAAATGCTCAAGACTTGATGTCAGGATGTGTTGATATCAGGGCATGTTGAGCAATCACAATATTCATGTTTGTGGGAGTACAGAGGTGAAAACAGAACTATGCTAATGTGTGTGGGAAACTGATGCAGTAAATTCACTTCAGGAACTTATAAATTTTTGGTGTTGGCTCCCTCAATAAATGATTGTCGCCTTTCATTGTCCCAGGAAAAGAAGCTGCAGGGGAAAAACTTTTCTTCTTTCTCTCTCCCTCTGTCTTTCTATATGTAAATGAAAAGCTATGGGAAATGAAATAATGATTTTTAAAATAATGTGTACAAATTATATTTTCACAAATTAAAGCAAAAACACTTCATGAAAATTATTGAAGATGTGACAAACTTATTTATACTCCATTAATTTAACTCTGTTAGGGAGAATCACAGGTCTTGAGAAGTAAAATACAAAATTACCTAGATTTTTCAATAGTGCAAATATGTCTTTATCCTCAGTGGCAAAAAAAAAAAAATTCACAGTTCTGGCATTTTCACAGAGTCCTGAAAAGAGATGTGAATTTTGGGGCCTAATCTAGCAATTTCTTGTTCATGATGAGAAGGAGTCCAATTCTTGTTGTAGCAATGGAAAGGGACAGGCAGGTAATTTTAGATGATCAAGTGGTTTTTGAACTAGCTTGTTTATAGTGAGGAAGAGCTCTGTAAAAGAAGAGCAAGAGATTTTTGCTTGAATGTGTGGCTTCAACTGCACCTTCTAGACACCTACAGTGAATGTGATAAACTGTTTTGAAGAGTGTATTATGGTGGGCATTGAATCAGAGACCTTCCTTTCACATATCTTTGTGCTGACCTGATTGCTGGGAGAATTGAAACAAGGATCTGCCAAGGAGGAGCAGCAAAGGACAAAACTATTCAGTGAACAAGGACAAATGGTCTGAAGCATTCATGGAAATGTGTATTATGTTTTCCTACTTGTATACACTATATCAAATCTGCAAAACCTAAGAATTACTCCCCAGCTTCTGGATTTGAGAGTGTGACCTGTGCATTTCTTGATTTTTTTTTTTTTTCACCAGTTTTACTCTTCCCCTTCCTCTCTATTCCTATGCTTTTACCTTCCTAGAAGAAAGGGTCACATGAGCTTTGGGGTAGCTTCAGTCAGCTGTGGGTAGATCCCCAGGTGAGTGGTTGTGAGCAGGGACTGTACACTGCATGGCAGAGAGCATCACTGCAGTCTGTGCAGTCTGGGAGAGGAAGCCCTTGCTTTTCAGCTGTGTCACTGGGATGAGCAACACAACTCTGAGAGGAAAGGGAGTGCTTCCAAAGAACTAATCTCCCATAGTTTTGGAGATTGCAAGTTCCTCTGATTTCCCTACCTGTGGACAAAAGCCATTGTTTTGTTGTTGAGTTAAGGGATGACCTTCTATCCTGGTCTTTCCCCATGCATTTCCTTTATCTAGGATAAGCAAGGTGCTTTCCTTTGTGTTTCTGGAAGTTCCCCATTTTGCATAGTTGCCGCAGGAGAAGGCTGTGTTGTCTTTAGGCTTTCTTTGCACTGATGGTGTGGCAAATGCCGTTCGAGTACAACTAAGGATTGGAGCCATATGCTGGGTGTCAGACATGGTTATTTTTCAGAACTATACTCACAGAAGTGAGTCCTTTGATCATATCCCAAAGGCAAGAGGGAGAGGTTCTCTCTGGTCATATTAATATCATGCTGGTTTTCATTTATTTTTCAATGATGTTTTTTCTTTACTATGGTGAAAATCCTCATAAATAAATCATGGAGCATTAAACGACACAGTATGCATTTGCTTTCAAAAGTATTTGCCTTTTAATGTAAGAATGCTTTAAAACTTATTTTAGATGACTCTGTGCTGGTATTATATGAAGTGTTCAGAGTCCAACAGCTGTGACATTTTTGCTGGTTGCTTGCCTCTGGTGAGGAGATGCCTGAAACAACTTTCTTGTAATATTAATTTCTATAAAGAAGGTTGCTTACTGGTGAATACCTTGTTTTAGGCCATGTTGTAACTCATCAGTAGATCAGAGGGGGAGAACTCGTACTTTAGCTGCCGGAAGTGCTGTTGACAAAAAGATAAATGGTGTCTAATACTGTAAGGACCCCATGACTGAGAAGTTTCCACTTCGGAAGTTTCTCTTCTGACAGATACAGAAGGTAAATTCTTTAATCAAGAAAACCATGGCATCATATTCAACATTAACAGGTCCTGTGATAACCCCAAAGTCAACATCACTAACAATTTTGCTTAAAATTATGATTTTATGAGTAATATATACTCAGTCAACATACTTTCTTCATGCCAAATCTGGAATTATGGGAGAACTCTCCCTCTTCTAACAAAAATTCTTTTCTCTCCTTCATAAAGAAAAGAGAAATATACAGTCTGAAGGTAGTAATGAGTAAATAATATTCTTATGCAGCTGCTAAGCAAAATAAACTCTTGGTGCCTGCATTTTGAAACGGCTGCCAGCAAGTTAGTTGAAATGAGTTCAAAATCTATATGCAGATGAAGTTGTGTGTTGTGACTGTCTACCTAACATTGGATAAATACAGCTGGATGAAATGTTTTCCATGCAATTTAGATGTGTGTGTCACCAAGAAGGCTTCCAGGAGATGATAAGATTCTTGGGTGGAATGTGTGTGTCACAGAAATGTAAGATGAATCACAGGTGTTGATTTGATTTCTTCTCAATAGGAAACTATTAGAACAATTCACATCAACAGAAATGGTTCTTCCACATGAATATGGCCCATTAAATATGGGGGAGATTGAAATATTGGTTCTGCAAATATCTGTAACTACCTGCACATGATGAACTGCTATTAAAATTAATGACATAGTATATAGAATGTGTGTGCTCATGAATTTGTGTGAAATCAAACATGATGGATAGCATGAGTCTCTTACAGATTAGAAATTAATAAAACAACAATATTTTAATGCTATTAGTATTTTTTCTTTCTTTTGTTTCACCCATTTTCATTTGGAATGTGACTACTTTATTCCAGGGAATTTTACCAGTGTTTTATATTATGTTAGGTTAATTTATTTTTTACTTCTCCAATCTCTTTTTATTCCTCTAGAACTCTTTTCTGAGACTTTTTCTCCTAATTTAATTTCTTTTTGGTAGTATTGCTCTGTTCAAGGTTTACTATTGCTCTCTTTTTTGTAGTACTCCTTTTACATCTATTTTTCTTGGTTTCTGTGACTGTTTAATCCTTTCCCATCTATTTATTTTACTCATGCTTTCTCACACTATTATATTCTCCATGGCTTTGTCCCAGTTTTCATTAAGGGTGCATAGGAAATTGCAGAAAAGTTATGTATAGTAATCACTGAACACAGAATTAAACACATTATTTATGAGAGTCCATATCTTTCAAGAGCACAAGTAATAGATTTCTTACATTACAGTGATAAGAAAAGGCAAACAGAAAGATATGATCTGGAATTTTCATTCTGTTTAACAAAGTAATTTTTTTTTGTAATATACATCTGTTAATCCATAGAAAGTATAGTAATTTTGTATTAGAGCATCAAATAAATAGGATTAGCTTGAGCCAATTGTTTAGGTTTACAAATTGTATCAACATAAAAGAGAGCGAAAATTTTTCAGGATTGAGGAAGAATTGCTGATGAAAGCACTTTAATGAGGTTTGAAATATACATTCTTCTGAATTGCTTTGCTCTCTTGCATTTTTTGTAAGGCTGGTTAGGTGTGAGAACTGTGTCATTAGTCTTTAAGAAACGGTCAATTACTGGGAACTGCAAATTAGCTCTACCTGTCAGTGCCTCCAAAGGGAAAGCTTTGCTCATCTGCAATATGGGAAACAAGAGGGGAACTGAATGTCATGGGAATATCTAAATCAGCTGTGACAACAAGCAAATCTATCTTCAAAGAAGATCAAGACAATAGCCCTTCCTGCCAGAGTGGAATTAAAAGGAAAAATGGACAAGTTCAAAAGCAGCACTGCAGAATAAGATTTTAATATTACTAACAGATCAAAGGAAATGGACTAATAGGAAATAGATGAACTAGACAAACTAGAAGAACAGCCTGCCTCATAAACCTAAGCTGAACCACAGGTTACATTCCTAAACTTATATTTCTGTCTTTTCACTTGTCACTCGCCCAAATATTTTTCAAGGTTTATTGCCCTTGTCTTTCCTACACTCCTGCAGAGTGGCCCATGAAATTCAGGGATTCTACCTCATGTCAGGTATTTGGAGGCAGGAGTAGGAAGCAGTAGGAAAATCCTACATTCTTCTCTCATTTTGTCAAATGAACATTGTGGGAGCATGGAGTAGGAAATATGGGTCGTCTTCTAGAGTTTTAGCTAAAGCAACCAGGCTTACCCAAATAATTTGGTGTCTATTTCAGTTTGGGGAAAATTTCTTGAGGTTCCAATAATCCTGTAGGCTAAATCTCTGTCAGGCAGAATGAAATCCTAGACACCTGGTTCATGTGCACAGACCTATGTGCACATGAATCACTTACATTTAGCTCAATATTGTACTCATTAGGAAAGATTCTTTGAGCATTTGTTATGCCGTTTAATTTTGCCATTGCTTGTATAAAAGGACTGCTTTTCTTGTTTTGTTGCCTTCAGATGATTTTCTTTGTAAGGCAAGGTGAACAACTGGAGAGCTTTGTCTTGTGCATGATGTCACATCAGAACAAGTGATGTAATATTTCATGTTCACCTTGTTATTGAAGCAGGCAAAGTCAGATAAGTTGTTTTCCAGCTGGAGTATACTTAATGTAGTATGACTTAATTAGGTCTAACTAACTAAACAGTAGTTCTACACGCTTGCTGAGGAACTGACAAAGAAGAAAAGCAAGATTTTCAGAAATTCTAGTTGTTATTGTGGTTCCAGAATTTTTAAGAATTGGGACCTGGAATATGTTCAGCCTTCAGGCTGGAATACATTTTCTCTTGGGAATCTTGAATTTCCTTGCTGGAAGGGTGCTAGAGTAGCAGAGGCTTGTTTATTTGTTTCGCCGTCGAGACCGAGTATTTTGTGACTGTGCCTTAGGAGAAGCTGTTATTTTGAAAAGTTTCTGGCATTACTCAAATATTCAGCAAACAGTCATGTTCCATACTTGGAAATTATGCTGAGGAATATAATGGGGAGTTTGCAAGGTATGACTGGAAAGAGGACGTGACTTTTGTGCGCCTTCCCAAAAACCATGGGAATGTTTCATTTCTCTGCTGGATATGGTTGGGATGGAATTAATTCTCTTTAAAGCAGCCTGTATGGTGCTGCGTTTTGGATTTGTGATGAAAACATTACTGATAATACACCAATGTTTTAGCTATTGTTGAACAGTGCTTGCACAGTGTCATATAAAGTCATGTTCAGCAATAAAACTGAAGGCCAGTTTTTCCAAAGTAGACATTGTTCAGACTAGCTGGAGATTGGTCTGCTTGTGGGAGGTGGTGAGCAATTGCCTTTGCATCACTTGATTTATTTATTTTCCTTTTTTTTTTTTTTTGACTCTATTAAAAAAGTCTTTATTGTGACCCATAAGGTTTTTCTTGCTTAGCCCTTCTGATTATTCCCTTTGTCCTTCTGAGGAGAGAGTGAGTGAGTGAGTGGGTGGAAACTTAGCTACCACGTGGGGCCATCCCATCATAATTTCTAGTTAGGTCAGGACTGATGATAAATATTGAATGATATGTGAGCACTATTATCTTAATATTCTTATTTTTAAGTTCTGCTTTTTAATTTGGGTATTCTGGAACAGCTCACTTCCTCAACCACATGTAATGCTGAAGAGAGGGACTAGGAACCTCTACTGCTGGAAAAAGAAGATTCTCAGCTATAACATTTTCATTTTCCTAAGACAGGTGTCCAGAAAGACGCCATGGTAGAATGGTCCAGGAAATGGACCACAGCATAAGCCTAGCTGCATGCTGGAGAAATGCTGAAGTTGTATGCAGCAAAGTGAATGAATATGGAGTGTAGCTAATAGTATCTTTTAGGGAAAACTCCATACTTTTGCCTTTCCCTTTACTATTTTGATCACTAGAATTTGCAGAGATCACTGTTATACAGGTAATGGTAGTAGCCACTAATGTGCAGTTGTTTCTAGAAGCTGGTTTGGTATCTCAGTAAAACGGAAAAAAGAAGGTATTGAGGACATTGTCTCTTTTTGCTCACAATGAAATGAGTGAGGCTAGGCTTGGATTCAACAGGCAAATGAACATAAGTCTCTGAAAAACACAAGATGGGACATAAAAACGTCAATATACTCAGTAGTATTCTGTGTCCTTAAGACAGAGAGTGTGGGAAGTTCCCTGAACTGTTGCTCCACATGCGAATGAAAGTTTTATGTAGGAATATTGAGAAGTTGTTTCTTTACAGTAGCTTCTCATTAAAATTTCTGAAGTTGGATATCTTTTAGCTCATCATTGTATAGCACCATTTTTACAGGGATTCCAACTTGCTCTAGGGAAGGAAGAGCTAACCATCATTTGTAGCATCAATAGATATAGAAAATGAGGCTAGAAAACTAAATGTCATAGCCAAGGTCAAACAGAAAAGGATGGTAGTACTGGGATTTAAACCCACTTCTCTCCCAGGTGTCTTAACACAGAACTAATCTTCCATTCTTTGTCTTAAAGGTAATTTATTTTGTAAGTCAAATTCTTGGTATATTACTCGTAAGAAGTAGCAGGGTAATAAAGATAATTAAGCAGATGTTCAAATCACTAAATGAGTGTCATTTTTTGTTTGAAGGCTATCCCAACATGAACTCAGATTTTAGTCTCATGTGAAAATGTCTGATATAATGCTAAGTTTTAATAGAGTACCAGAGAGAAGAATATTTAGCTACCTTCATTCAATGTGTTCAGCTATTTGATTAATTGAAGGGCTCAGCAGTCAGCGGACATCTCATTAGCCAATTCACGTAGGCATGCTGTGACTATTTTGGATCACATATCCACAATTCAAATTGACAGTAAAAGTCCAATTAAAAAGTAAATGTATTTTCATACATTGTAGCAGGGGTGTTGTCATGTAGCCTGGGTTTTTTCCTTTTATTTAATTTCCAATTACTCATGTTAATGATGTGCTCCAGCATGTGAGAAACTAATGTTCTTATTTCAAGCTCTGTTTAAGAAATCGTCAGGCAACCTTTCCCATACTGTTCTGCTCAGCTGCTGCGAAGTTGTGTACTTTGATTATATGTGCAGAGGTTATAGTGCCAGATGGTGTGGTTGTTTCTAGGATGTGAAAAACCACAGAACGACCCCTAAATATATCCCTTATGACATAAAACATCATTTTAACTGGCTTTTCAGAGATAAGACTTATAGGTAAATTAAGGTGCAGAGAGCCAATGTATCTAACATTGAATATCAAAAGGTCAGTTGATACATTTCCAAAGGCATTCAATTGATCTTCAGTATTAGACTACTTTTTAGCAGTATTCTTTACTGACATTAGTTTCCTGCTTTAGTCTATTGTTTAAAAGCCAGAATGTTAATTTATCCATCAAAATAATACTCTAAGTCTCTATATTTATTTTGTTATTCATTATGCAGAGAAATTATAGAATGTATTTGCTGGTACTTTAAACTAGATAAGATTATATAGCTCTACTGAAGTAATACAAAGCTTCTACAAATATAGGTTTACTCTGAATTACATCAGAGCCAAAGCAAAGAATTAGGAAGTTGTGTTTGGTTTCCTATCTACCCTCTCCCCCATTCTTCAAGAAAACAAACTAAAGAGAATTTTTTCTAATGGTTTAGCTCCATAAACATTCCTTGATTTATATGAAGCAAATTTCAGTGCTGGAACAAGGGAGAGGGCGGGAGAGGGGACTCTTTCAAAGGTAATCATCAATTCTGCTGGTTCAAATATTTTATGAGTCTGAAAGTCCCCCACACCCCCAGTAAGAACATGCAGAGGAGGTACAACATACTTCCATTGCCAGTGAACTCTGCTAGCTGGTGTAGGTTGGGGAAATTTAGGATTCTACAAGTCTGTTTCTGCATAATTCAAGGGCAGCATTTGACCTCACTGACCTGCAGGTGAGTTCTTGGTCATCATGAAAGAGCTTTGTAAACCATACATGAGATCCCTTTTCTCCCTGGGTGCTTGTGTTCTACCATGCAGCAGCTGAGCTTCAGTTTACCAGCGAATTCAGTTTTGTGTAGCAGCCCTTCTTGCTCCAACTGACCACAAACAATGTCTGTGACTATGTATATTCTGGATTATTTTTTCCATATATATGCATTTCCTTTTCCCCAAAGGCTCTTTGAACAGCATGAAGACATTCCTGTTTATTTGGTTTCAAAAAGATCCACAACAGTTGAATGCCAGGCAGGCCAGCAATGAATCTTAGTGGGCTAAGTCACAGCCCTTTATTGAATATAAATTCCTTATATTTCAGTGAAAAGCCGCTAATATCTGATGTAAACTTCAGATCCCAGAAACTATTGCAGATCTTTATTTAATCTACCCACTCAGTGTGGGAATTTGAGCATTCACTTCAGCCTGTGCATTGTACGGGAAGAGAAAGAGGAACAGAAAAGATTTGCCAGTGACTGTAGGCCTACATTTGCAAGCTTTTCCCATTCTCCGTCTGGAATTCAAGCTTTTTTCCTCTGACAGTTTGTAAGTGTGTATAATTCAAGATCCTTACATTTAGATGTTGGCAACATGGTTGCTACTTCAATATTTTTGATGTTTCATGGTCAGCTTCTTTCATCTTTAGCATACTTCAATTAGCGACAAAGCCAGAACATAAGTGCTTTGAGTAGAAGCGTTTCATTTGTAAATCCCCACACAACGAGGAAATGAACATGGGTACTGTGAACAGAGTTTAATGAGAAGCAGCAGACTGATCCATTCACATTGGCACAGACTTCTGAAGTTCATAATTCAGTGCCTAAAACTAGCATTTTGCTAACTAACTTGCTATATAGATTAAACAAAAAGGTTATTTTGATTAACAGTTGTCATTTGTCATTTTGTCAGGTGAACTGAGAAAGCATAATTTTAATTCTACAGACATTTATTAACATCTCAAAACTTATCAGAGGGTTACTTTATTTCTCTCTTCCACATAAAAATACCTTGTTTTGAGAACACTGACTAGTCAGTCATTTGTTTCTACCCAGCATTCATTTAAGAATGATTTATTCATTCTGATTAGTAATCAGATCTGGGTAAGAGACATTAAAAAAATGTAAAAATATTCCTCTATCTCTGAATTATTTCTTGCTTTTAAGGCAGAGAAAAAGTAAAACAGGTCATCAAGAAATTAGATACATAAAGATGAGAGGTGAGATAATGAGCTCATTTGCATTGCATTCAGGGTTTGTTTTGAACTTCAAAACATGAGATCATAAACCAGTCAACATTTAAATACTGCCAGCTATATGAAAGGCTAAATCAAAAAAGGGCTTTTATTTTTTTTTCTTATCCTCTAACAATTATTCTCTTACTGGATGTTTTCTGTCTTTCCTTTGGTAATTTCTGAATGTGAAATACTGTCGTCTATTCTTTATTTCTTTTTTTAAAAAACAAAGCGACAAATCAAACTCCATAAATAAATTCTGAAGTCTACTGTAAATAGCAATTAGTGGAGATTAGAAGAATAGAAGGTATATTAGACATGCAGGTATTGGGTTATTCAGAGACGCTCTCCTTTAAAAAACGCTTTGCTGCTGGTACAGTTCAGAGCTTGACTTTGGGCAAATGAAATTTGTTCTACATAACAGATAAACAGAACTAAGGAAATGGACCTCAAATACACTTTTCCTGTGCTTTATCTTATAGGCCTTTCACAGTAGTGCTTATATCTAGTCATTTGACATGTATACTATTCAGACTTCTGTGAGGGCAGAAGGAAGAGGAAGGGTTTCTTTCTATGTTGGGGCTCTGCAATCTGCCACAGGGTGGTGGAGAATAGACAGGACAGCTGTACTTGCCCTTTTTCAGGGATAAGCCAAAGGACAATCTAAGCTTGCAGTTAAGATGGTGGGAGCGTATGTTAAGGTGTTGCCAGCAAGATTTCCATCTTTATCCTTCTATTCCTCCCCCATTTAATTTCTTTGTAGAGAATAAGTTGCTTTTCCATGTTTTACTGATTAGATTACTTCTCATATCCTTGGTAAGTCTGGACATGGGTTGTACATCTTTTAATTCCCTTTTTCCAATTACTTGGATGAAGCCCTCTTGCTCTTCTCACAGCAGAGAAATTCATATTCTGAGCAGAACCAGGCAAGACTATGGTTTCGTCAGGAGTTTCCTTTTCTCCCTTTCCCAGAACAGTCAGAAAAGGCTGTGACAATTTTAGCCTGCTGTGATAAATGATAGCTCAACTGGCTCATCGTTATAGTGGAGGAGGGAGCTTAAAGACATAAGAGGATAACCTTTCAGAGATGTACAAATTTGCTCAAATAAATAACATCAGGAAAGGGCACCATATTTTTCCTTAGTTGTTTTTTTTCTAGTGTCTGAAACTAACTCATGCCCTAGCTACCATGGTACTCTAAAGTAATTTGATTTTCCATTATCTAGATTAACTGTTCAAATTTGGTCCAGGATGTCACTTGGCCCAATCTTCTGTAAATTAGATATGCTTGACTAGGGCTACTGTCATATACTCAGTAACTGTAAGAGGAAACACAAGCTTTGCCAGTATAAAAATGGAGACAAAGACAAAAACCAAAGTGATGTGAGTAAAAAGCAGTGCAGGTGACTTTTTGCAGAAAGCCTATCAGAGTCTCCAGTCAGCCTCCTTGATAAAGCTGCTATTCCTGCTTACAATCTATTTTCCACTGAATATAATCAGCAAAACAAACACAAAATAATCTTGTTAGTTGCAGACTGCTGTGTTGGCACCTGAACAGCTCCTAATGTGCCAGCTGCTGCTTTGTTTTGTTTTGTTTGTTTGTTTGTTTCTTGCTGTATTAATGGATTTTACACCACTTTTATTATCCAGTGAAAATATAAAAAAGACCATTCAGGTTGTGTGGATGCCAAGGTGGTTTTGTGGAGAAATTTGGCTGCATAGTATCCATTTTTGGAATTGGTGATTATTGCATATTTTCACTTGATTACACATGTACAAAATATGTGGCCTGTTAAGTGCTTTGAGTGGTCATGAGGGATCCACTCTGGGTTTTGTAAGGATACCTGTACACTGTACACTGCATCACTTTACAGCAGGTACTCTGGTGAATTGCTGCCATCACCCTGAACAATCATACAATGCCTCTCTTAATCCTATCTTCCTTTACCCAAGAAAGACTGGTTTCAAACATGCAAAAAATTTTTGTGGTAAGATGAAAGAAAGAGAAAAGTATGAGATTTTTATTGGCTTCAGCATTTCAGATAATTTTGTTTTGGTTTGCTTTCACCTCCTCAATTGGCTTTCTCAGATATAATAACATCTTTCATTTCTGGACAATGAAAGTAGTGTGAGAAAATAAAATATTATATTATTTTGACCCTTAAGAGACTAATCAGAAAAAATACTCATAAATGTGAAAGCCAAGATATTAAGGGTTTTGTTAAATTTAGTTGGACAAGCTTGGTTTACAGACCGTATACTTTCCCAGGTGAAATTAGTGGTAATTTCTGAAGCAGGTAAGGGATGCATTTTAGGACTTGGAAGAATTTTTTGATAGCTGTGAAGGAGAAAATCTCTGATACCTAAGCACTAGTTATGGCCTTTGTGCACAAATTACTATTGCTTATCAAATAATTCTCATAACTCTCACATACATGAAAAGCATAGATCTTCACATACCTTTTAGCATTTACAGTGTCTATGGGGGTTTTAAAAATCATAGCACAGTAATTTAGATGGGAAAATTGGATTTATTTTTATTTTGTGTATTGTCCAGAGGCCTTCCCTCAAGTAATAATCAATTTCATATTTCTGATAAAAGCTTCATACAGTATTTATGGTTTTTAAGGGTTTTAGACTGAGAGTGTTTATGAAATACTTTGGAAAAATCCTTGTTTAGAAATGTTGAGATAGCAGTTGTCCATTAAACCAATAATGGTATTAAAACAACAACATTAATATTGTTTTTATGTCTTCTAGCCTAAGTCATGAAACTTAACCAAAGCAATCCCAACCTTTCATTCTCCACATTGTTATTTTTTTTTTGGTGAAAAACATTTCAGGAATAAAATAGACAAGTAGTTTATGACATGTGATTAAACATGATCAGTAACATAAATAAATATATATGGAGCACAAAAATATAGACAAAGCTATGTCAACAGAGACAAACAAATAGGCTTTTGGGTACATACACATAACATGGCTTTTTGATATAACAAGACACGGAGCTTTTATAATCATTAGTACCCGTGTTTACCACTTGCTTGCTTTCCAGTCTGCATGGTTTATTGCATATTATAATTTGAAAAGATTATGTTACCAGGGTAATGAACAATAAAAAAAATTGCAATTCATCCTAATAAGCTTGAATGCTAACTCACATGCCTTGGACATTTCTAGCCAGGCATAATTTATCCACATCTTTGGCTGTGAAACATTGTGGATCTTCTTAACTGAGTCCCTGACAGATGGTTTAAGCTTTTTCAGGACTACATTTCCAATCACTTTGCCCATATTGCAAAATTGGCCTTGAAAAAGGGTAAAGAGTTGTTATGCTGCATTAACATCTCTTATGAATTGCTTGCTGTGAAGGACATGAAAAAGAAGGAAATCAGAAAAGCAAGTTTCAAAAATACACTTTTGAAAGTCACAAATGTTGGATAAGATGATGATCTTAATGTATGTCCCTCGCCTCAATTAGAATTTGAATGTGGTCACATTATGTGTGATAATGAAAACATTATAACATAACCTGCTACCTTGTTTCATAAATGATTCAGATTGCATTAATGGTATAATTGTTCAAAGTGCTGTAATTAGAAAGACTTCTTATAGTCTTAAACTCTGCTGATGGATAGCACAATTGACTGCTATTTGATGAACTGGGATTTCTATGGCACTCTCAAGATTTTTGCAACTCTGAGTGAAAAGACTCAAATATTTGCATTCATTTCTACATGAAACATGAATTGATCACACATACGTTGCCAAATTTTCATTTTCTTTTGCAACTTCAGCTGACTGGCTTCTTCATATAAACTGCTGTTCTTTTCTTCTTGCCACCTTTTAGTTTATGATAAAAATCAATGAAAGCTGAAACCTTCCACAGTCATCTATAAAATGCAATTACTGTATACAACACACAGTAAAGCTCCTGTGGTGTATATGTTGAGACATAATTTATGCCACTTACCTCCAGAGAGGTATTGATCCTACTCTGTGAATATCTTACAAAAGAGCTGTTGAATGCAGGCTCAAGGAAATATGTGGTTATTGGGACTGATCTGTAATTTGATTAATAATGACCTAATTCTTGAACTCTGTTCCTTACTGCACTGTTTTCTCTGACTGAACCTTTTATTCTAGAATACTGCCCCTTCTGATCCCCTCCAGAGGCCCACCCTTCCTTGCTGTCCCTTGGAAGCACTGTGGTCTCTATGATACACACCAAAGGATCCACAGGAAAAAGCTGAAGTAACTTGACAGATTTGGTTTTTCATTTTTAAATGGTTTGTGATATTTTCTAACCTTGATAGTGGTGGTTGTCCAGCACAGCCTTCACTCATTCTTTGATGGGGTCCAGTTCCTAGTTTCCTGCTGTGCATAGGAAGGAAAAGCAATTCTGAACAGAGTACAGCAGGGATTCTCCAATATAGTAAAAACTCAATAATTTAATTTAACTCATGGTTTTGAGACCTGCAATCTAACATATAAATTATAGAATTCTAGAATAATTTAGGTTAGAAAAGACCTTTAAGATCATCACATCTGACCATTGCCTTAACACTGCCAAGTCCACCACTAAAACATATATTAAATGCCACATCTGCATCTTTTAAATACCCCCAGGGATGGTGACTTAGCTGCTTCCTTGGGTGGCCTGTTCCAGTGCTCGACTACTCTTTCAGTGGAGAAGTTTTTCCTAAAATCCTGCATAAACCTCCCCTGACACAACCTAAGGCCATTTCCTCTTGTTCTGTCCCTTGTTACTTGGGAGACCACCTGGCTTCACCTCCTTTCAGGTAGTTTTAGACAGTGATAAAGTTTCCCCTGGGCCTTCTCCTCTCCAGCCTAAACACCACGAGCTCCCTCAGCTGCTCCTCATCNTAGCTGCTTCCTTGGGTGGCCTGTTCCAGTGCTCGACTACTCTTTCAGTGGAGAAGTTTTTCCTAAAATCCTGCATAAACCTCCCCTGACACAACCTAAGGCCATTTCCTCTTGTTCTGTCCCTTGTTACTTGGAAGACCACCTGGCTTCACCTCCTTTCAGGTAGTTTTAGACAGTGATAAAGTTTCCCCTGGGCCTTCTCCTCTCCAGCCTAAACACCACGAGCTCCCTCAGCTGCTCCTCATCATACTTATGTTCCAGACCCTTCACCAGCTCTGTTGCCCTTCTCTGGACACACTCCAGCACCTCAGTGTCTTCCTTGTAGTGTGAGGCCCAAAACTGAACTTGGGTTTTGAGGTGCAGCCTCACTGGTGCCACAGACAGGGGGATGATCGCTGCCTTGGTGCTGCTGGCCACACTAATTCTGCAATAAGCCACGGTGCCATTGGCCTTCTTGGCCACCTGGGCATCCTGCTGGCTTATGTACAACTGGCAGTAGATCTGTGCCTTTTCAGCCACTCAGGTGGCTTTTCAGCTACTCTGCCCCCAGCCTGTAGTGCTCCATGGGCTTGTTGTGACCCACGGGCAGGACCCAGAACATTTTCTTGTTGAATGTCATACCATTAGTCCTTGACACATCAATCCAGCCTGTCCAGATCACTTTGCAGAACCTTCCTGCCGTCCAGCAGATCAGCATTCCTACCCAGCTTGATGTCACCTGCAAACTGTCTGGAGGCAAACTCAATCCCCTTGCCCGGATCTTTGATGAGGATATTAAACAGGATTGGCCCCAACACTGAGCCCTGGGTAATGGCACTAGTGACTGGTTGCCATCTGGATTTAACTCCATTCGCCACCACTGTTTGGGCTGAGCCTCTTTATTACACAGTGAACAGTGCATCCATCCAAGCAATGAAACACCAGGAAAGCCGTTCAAGAATTATATAAAACAAAAAGTGGGGGGAATTTATGTAAACCTTTCAGTGTTCTGGTGTTGGGTAATATTTGTATAGCAAAATAATAGCAATATAGAGAAAAAAACACTTCTACAAGAATAAACCTCAGGTTACTCAGAGTCTCAGCCCCTTGTCTCAGGTAAATTCCTCAAATAAAGAGTTGTTGAGTGGTGTCTCTGACACAGTTTCTATTTCAAATTTCACGTTCCTTGAGATACTACAAAAATCCTAGCAATTTGCTGTACAATATGTAAAAACCATGTGTATTCATAGAACGAGAGTTTAGGAGAGTTTAATTCATTTTGGACAGAGACCTGGGTAGGAGGTAAGCTTCTCTATTACATGATTACAGTGAATAGTACAACCTTGTTCTGACATAAATGTCCTGGTTTGGAATTTGACAGAAGTTAGTTGTCTATTGTGATTGCATTGTACTTGTTAAGTATTACAATGGGACATGACAAAATAATATGTATTGAAAATGAGAGAAATTGCCCTTTAAGGAATGCTAAAAATATATTTCTGACCCAGATTGACCTAAATTACATCAAAGTATAAGGAGCATTTTTCTCTTCATCTATTTATTAGTGGGGTTTTCAACAAAGCATAAACTCATATCATCGGTTCTGAAAAACTTGAAGTGGTGCTTGAGTAGCAACTGAAGGAAAAGTAAACTAAACCTCATCACGCATACAGAAAAAACGCCAAAACCACTAAAAAACCTCAAAACTCAGCCTAAGAAATCAAAACTAGAAACCATTTTTGAAATTCATTCAAAAGTGAATTTCATTTTACAATGCTTTTTATCAATCATATTATAATGAAAACTTAGTCTCTGTGAAGCAAGTGCTGGTGTCTTTGTGCATTTCTCCAAGCAAGGATTACAGCTGTGAGTTGTGCAGCCAGCAGTGTTATCTGCTTGGGCAAAATCTCATCATGGCCTTCTGCATTGGCTTTTCCGTCTATGAGATGCTTTGTATCTCTGCTTAAAGATAAAAGTCAAAATTCCTTTGAAAAGTACTATTGAGACTATGAAGCTTGACTGTGTATTTAATAAGAGATATAAGAGCCATCACTACAGTGGTAAGCAATTAAACTCCTAATTTCTTTGCTGACTTCAGTTTTTTCCCCTGAAATGTATTTTGTAAAGTTTTGTTCACTCTAGTAAAAAAAATGTCCTTTTGATATTGCAATGATATGAATAATGAGTAAAATGCCTGACACAGAGTGGTAGTCCAGCGCAGATATGGAAGTCCAATCCATGCAGTCAAATCCAAATGCAAAGTTCTTACACCATGAGTGAGTGTGACTTTTTGTTTGAAAAACAGAGAGGAAGAGTAGTGAAGTGAACATTTTTAGAACTCAGCCACTGCATCTTGGAATTTGTAAAAAGAACTTATTTGGTAAGTTGGAGAAATCAAGTTTTGGATATTACTAAGAAAGTAAGGAAGCTTGGTTGAATCAAATGGTCACAGATTGACCAAAATATCTCAGTAAGATTTAGCCATGAAAAAGATCAAATATTCTTAAGGCAAGTCAGGTAAGGTACTTCTAGTGATGTGGAAAATTATATTACTGGTATTTTATCTGGAAAATTATGTGCAATTCTAGTAATTCATATTCAAGTAAGAAATAAATGACTCTGGGAAATACCAGGCTATTTTATTTTTTTTGAGAGGATACTAAAAGACGGCTTGTTAAGCCTGGGAGAAAGGGGTTGTGTTTACTATAACTGCTCTGTTTGATATATCCTGGGGTAAGGGAAAAGGAAGTAAAAACACTTCCTTCAGCTGAACAACAACATTGCCATAACAATCAATGTGTTGCGATTGCCCATATGCTATGCAAATTCAGGCTAGAAATCACCTAGCAATCAGAGAAGTGGGTTCTGGAGCATCTGACCAGTTGGGAGAGCTAAATGAAGACGTTAATTAGCATTAATATGGATTTTGATCAGTTCTGGAAGACGTGATGGCATGTGGTGCCTGTAGTAGCTTATCAGAGTCCTTCTTTTGCAACTAACTAACTTTTAACTCATACAAACGAAATCCACTCATTGAAAAGGATGTGATGCTGCTGACTTCAGTTTGATTGCAGAGTGATATTAAGTGTAGCAGTACTTTACCTTTAAAATGCAAATGATGCTTTGTAGACAGTATAGGAGATTTTAAAAAGTCCTAATTACAACCACAGCTAGTAGATTCATATGAACTCACTCTCATGGGTGAAGTCCTAAGAGAGGGGTCAGGGAACTGTGATTTTTCTGAAGCCAGAAATTCAGCTAGAATAGTTTGAAGCTGAAATCTCTTGAGAACATTTGATGAACCAGAGAATGACAAAATGCAACCATTTTGCATTTTTCCTTGCTACACACACTGCCCAAGGAGTGTAGGAGAAGGCAGAATGAAGGGTATGTAGTGATATCCTATTTGGAAATTTCCTATTTAATGGAAGAATTGTCAGGTGCCGGTTGCCTCTGCCACATTTCCAGCTTCTTTAATGAAACCCAACTTCCTGAGAAATTTGCTCTGAGTTTTCATTTGTATCTGGGTTCAGTAGATACCAGCTGTGGCCAAGGTTACTGTGATTCCAAAGCAAAGTTTGGTCTAGCTTGAATTTCCCAGAATGGATCAGACAATACAGATGTTGTGTATCATCAATTTGATCAACAGCTTATCAGACTCTGCCTAGTCACTGGCACACTGTCTTGTCTACAACTGAGATTCACTGTGATGCTACAGGAATTCAATGTGATCTACAGGGCCATGACACTGGGAGAATGAACCTTTACATCTGACCAGTGCCTGGTCTTGAACAGATAAACACAATTCCTGACTGGGAACTTAAACCTCATGGGAAGTAGTATTTTACCTACAGCATATAAAATCTTCACAGAAACAGGGGATAGGCACATAATTATTTTGGTCTGTCATTGTCCCTCTACTTTCCCTTTCCCTGCTTTTTGACTATTACATAGCGTTCTGGCAAAGGATTTGAATGAAGGTGCTGGGAACTGTCCCAAGAGAGAGGGTAGCAGCCTCTGCAGTGTGATGTCTGACATGATTCCTTCCTTTGCAGAGTAAGTAACTCTGTAGGCAATGGAGAGCTCTTGGGAGGCTTTGAATTAACTTCACATCTTGAACTTACCTCAAAAAAAACCAACCGACCAACCAACCAAACAAAACAACAACCAACCAAAAAACCTCCTATATTTGCATGCGAAATAATACATCAAGATGAAATAGACATAGAGTACACACTGACTGCTTCACTGGTTGCAAGTCCTACCATGTTTCCTCATGCATGCTTTTGGGAGTTAGATTTCTGCTATAAAAACATACTAAGGCTAATTCATTTGAAATCTTGGTCTCAGACAGGACTTAGCTTAGTGATCTAAGAAGCACCTGGAACCTGCTTTGAGCATTTATTCTTAAAATTCCATAGGCTGCACATTTGATGTGGAATTTAGTTCTTTGCAAGATTTCTTGGGCTATCATGATCTTTATCTACCAAATCTATATTCATATTAATTTGTGTCCTATCCATTTCCATCTCCTATTTCAAGTGCAGACTCTGGAATTAAAGAGTTTTTTAGTGCTTTATAAAAATTTGGGCAGCCTTCTTATGTTACTTTGGTTCATCCAGGCTTAGGGTGCTGACATAGTCTGTTAGTTGTTATGCATTTGCTGATGGGTGATAATTAAATTTTATTGCTTTCAAATGTGTGACTGTATGCAAAATAATCTTCTGTGAAAACTGGATCAGAAAATAAGACAGATATAAAATCTTTGCCTTGTATAAAAGACTCAAACACAAGTGATTTGCACCTCTTCAGGTACGTTGTGGCAACAAGAAATTTCCCAGTGTGTTTAGAATGGTATTAACTCTGTAGTTGTCTTGAATACCAGATGCAGCCCATTGGTTTGTTTGCAAGTGTGGCAGCTACTAGGAAGCATATTTTCTATTTTCAAGGTGGGCTCAAAGGAGGGCAGGATGTGAAGGGATTCCAGCAGCAGACTGGTCCTGCACCAGCCTGAGGCTGTTGTGCTGCTGGGAACAAAGCCAGGGCAGAGGCCAGAGGAAGGGCCAGTCACTGCTGCAGATGCCAGTGCTCAAGAAATATAATCTGGAAGTTAATAGCTGCCAAACTAGCCCTCAGAGTAGCCAAGCTGCTTGGCTTTTTTTGGAAGAGATGACAGAAAGTGGCCAAAGGGACCAGTAGTGGCAAATATCCAACTACAGGACTGAAACAAAGCCAAATAAGTACTGTGATTGTACTGGTCTTTTCAGAATAAGAGGTACTGTCAGGGGAATCCAAATTCAGACATTTTCTTTTGTTGCATCCACATCCTGGAGGATCTGCAATTAAATAGATCAAATGCAAGAACAAAATGGAATCTTCTTCCCATTAAAAATAGACACTGCAGCCCCTTCTCCAAATGTCATGATCCATGGGTCATTTCAAATTAGTAACTCAGCCTTGTGTGTCAGTCAGTGGGCACTGGCTGCATGGGTCACCCCCTTTAACAGGGGGCTCACTTGGTATTGCCCAGCCTAAGGTAGGAGTTGTTTAGAGGCAAATGATGATGCCTCAACACCTGCCTGGAGTTTATATAAAGCACTGCTAATTCTTGCTAAGCTCCCTTTGGTCTGCTGCTGTGCCTGGTCCTCACAGCTGACCTGGCAGCCTTCCATGCTGTGGCTGCAGAGCAACCTCCCTCACCTCAGCACAGGAGGTCAAGGGCAGAGATCCTCAGTCTGATCACCTCTGCTAAGGAATGCCTAGCTGATAACACTCCTGAATTGTGTTGTGGTCCCAAGGAGAGTATTGATTCTGCCACCTAAACAAGCCATCCTTTCTCAGGATTAGTCAGGTCTCTCTAAAAGCTCGTGCCACAGTTAAGGGTGAGACCTCATGCTAGGAATGAGGGCAAAAAGAGATGGGAAGAGAGAGAGATATTTGAAGCTAAAGAGATTATATTTTTGAAGTAAGGAAGAAAACCTCTGGGAAGCAGACCAGGGGAAAGGTTTCATATTTGTGAAACAAATCTAGTGTGAAAGGAGATTGATTTCTGGGGGAAAGGCAATATGAAAGCTGTTACTTGAATTGACTTTTATTCTAGCACATCTGGAGAGATCCTTTTCACTTTATAGATGCAGGATGGACCATGTGGTGAATTATAGAATCACATGAGAGCTGAACAGATCATATTCCTATGGCCATCTTCATTTATCATACAACATTTGTCAGGCAGTTCATCTTACAACTGAGCCATCATCTTAACATGCTAAAATGTAGAAGGCGAATGTTTCCTGTTTCTGCTCCTAAATATAGAATGTACTCCATAGTGGCCTCAACCATGTTCTGAGAATGGCCAAGTTACACCCATACTTTTCTATATGCAAATATGTAGCTTCAAAGTACTTTGTTTCAGATCCTGGGTTACAAAGGGAGGAGTTGGAAAGCTCAGATTCCTATCTGATACAACCACTCCCAGCCTGGGAAACAATGAAATATAGCTTATGTTGTACACCTTAAGAGGCAAGGTTATTCACTGCCTAAACATACCTGCTTCCTTCCATTGACTACAAAGGGAAAACACTATAATGGGTTATTATAGTTGTTTACTTTATAGTCATCTGTAGGATGATCAGGTGACTCAGACTCAATAGAGTCATTATAGCTTGATGGGACTTTGGAGCTGAGACCCCAAATTATCAGCACAGTCCCTTTTTAGGACATGCCTACAGCTCAGTAAGCAGGAGACTTAGCTACTTGGAGACATTTTTCTCATTGTCTGAAAAAGCAGAGTGCAAATTTTCCCTGTCTGTATGTTTTACTTAGAGGGTAGCTACACCCTGGGGTTCTTTGCTATAAAACACAGAAGAGAGGCATAAGGTGTTATTATTTCAGATATTATTGCAGAATCTGATAAAACATGTTTGGAACCTATTCTTAAAAAATCCAATGATATGGATTTTGCAGTCTTTCCAGGCAATCTGTTCCAATGCTTTGCTCTCATCAACTTAGAAAGTTTTTCTAATGCCTAGTCTAAAGTTTCCACATTCTATTATTTCTTGTTCTAATCCCTGTGGACATGGAGAACAATTGATTCCAATTCCTCAGCAGGGTACTGTTCAAGTCTGTTATGACATTTCCTCTTAAGTGTTTCACTCTCTAAACTGAACAACTCTGGTTTTGTTCAGTCTTTACCTGCAGATCATTTTTCCCCAGTCCTCTAATCCACCTTGTTTCTCTCCCTGGACTGCTGCAAGAAGTTTACATTTCTTTTAAAGCAGACTGCCTAAAGGTGCATACAGTACTTCAGCTACTTATTGATTCTGGAGTAATTACAGGCAAATCTTACACATGATACTGCCCATATAACCTCTGCAATAGTTTTTGCAGGGAGGTGGGAGTGTTTATTTCTGTTCAGCTTGTGATCCCCCATAGGTCACAAACTTTTCCCTACAGACTCATTTTCCACCTTCTATTTGTACAGTTGATTACTCTACATAACTGTAGCACTTTCACTTGTCCTTACAGAATTGCATCCTATTGATTTCAAACCACTTCTTGAAATCGCCAAGTTCATTTTTTAATAGTGAAAAATGAGGTCTCCTACCTCAGAGCATCTCTGTGTTCAGTATGGTAGTGCAGGAAAGGAACACAGGTTTTCCTCTGCTTTTATTCTTATGGGGTGGCAAGGCACAATGGCCACAACTCTGCTGACGTGAGTCTAAGCTTTGGGATAAGAAGAAATAAATATCCTTTGTTACAGTGGAGCCTGAAGGTAAGACAAATTTATCTTACTGTTACTGTTTTCCAGTGCTTCATATGAAGTTTCTTATTCCATCACATGTATTAAAAAGAAGAGGGAGAAAAATATGCTCTTATTCCTCAGCAGGAGGATCTTTGTTTTAGGTACTATATTCAAGTGAATCAGTAAATGATTCCTGCTCTGCTAAATTTGTAACCTAAACCCAAGGACCTAGAAATAGAGGTAAGGGCTTTAGCAGGTAATGGAAAGGTGGCAAACTGTATGTTCATTTTTGGCACTTTCTAGGAAAGGTTTTAGTCATGTTGATGAGAGAAATGGAATGCAAAAATGTAGGGGAAGCGTACACTGAAGTGAGGCTAAATGAAGGGGACCCAGCATGCTAAGGGCAATGTAGTGGGAATAAAGCTAAAAGAAGATTCTGGGTGGAGACTGTAGAAAAGAGTCAAAGATAAGCCAAGAAATTCCAAACTAAACTGTATAACACAGTCTGTCTACCAAGAGATCTGCATTTTGTTGTTGTCAAGTAATACATCTCTAGCTGAACAAATACGAGAATTTGTCTTTAAATCCATAGAGCAGGAAAGGAGCAGACAGAGGAATGGAAAGGAGTGTTTTGTCAAGGATCTCTGTGTGGATACAAAGGGTGTGTGTCTCAAGAACAGTTTAGGGAAGTGCTAAGAGAAGAGGTGGCACCTTTCAAGATATGTTCCACATTGAGTAGCATGTCTGTCATTGTGCAGCAAGCCCTTCACAAAAGAAATGGATCCTGTAGACTGGAAGAGGATGATGACACAACTGTATTTTTTACCTGCTCCAAGGACAATGCCTTCAGGAACACTTGCTGTGGTGCTCTTCCATGCTGAGTTCAAAGCATACTCCTTCTGTGCACCTTTAAAACTCTCAACATCAGAAAATTGCAGTCTATTTTCACTTGCTGACTGGTTCACTGTGAATTAAAATGGGGTGTTCAGAAGGGTGAAATCAGAACCATTTATAATCTAAGTTCTTTCTTTGTTTTTTCATTTCTTCTTCCTCCCCTCTCTCCTCCCTGACATAATTGGGGCACATTAGCTTCACTGTCTCAGTTCATTAGGTCATTTCTGAAAATCGAAAATCACAGTTTTGTGTTTATTGGTGTCTTTTTATTTGTAGGAAATCATTTGCAGTGAAACTACTTCTAAATTTCCTACTGTGTAAAAGACTCCAGAGCTGTTTGCTTATACTTCATCAGAAGAACTGCTGGAAATAATAGCTCTGAGTTATGGAATGATTTTGCCCAAGGACTCTAGCTTTGATAATTAAAAATACCAGTCCCTCATGATGCTGAAAACCCTCAGTTCTTGTGGACTGCAGAGGGTCCTCAGCCCTTTGCAACCTCATGACCTAATTCTGAAGTGATGGAGTAAGCTTTTCAGAACATGCATAGGGCAAGTTTATCTCTGGTGCAGTATCAAAAACCAGTGCAAGAACAGATGAATGGCATCTATGGGATACCCAAGGGTAGTTTATTTTAACTATATTTAACTGAGGAGGTCTCTTTAGCCTAAGATATTTATAACAGCTAAGATCTGGTCTTTTTCTATTTACAACTGACAGAAATGGAAAATATTCAGAAACTGAAAATTTAAAAAGATGACATGTAGAGAAAACAACTTTCAGTTTACATAAGAGATGTTTTTATTGAATCTTTACATGGCCTTTAGAAAGGAAGGAAAAATTCAGGATCATCTCTACAGGAGAGAAACAAATATTTTAGAAGATTTCTGGTAAATGAGAAATCTCTTCATTTTGCCTTTCACAGTCTTTTTGTCTCTGTGTCACTTTATTCTTTTCTTTCCTTTTCATTTCCCTTCATCTTTTTTCCAGTCAATAATATCCCTTCCCTAATTTTTCCAAATTACATTTTAAAATGTCAGCCTTACCTATGGCAATAGTAAGCTAGTTCATTCTATCTTTAATGGTGCCTTTGACTCCAGAGGAACTTTCCTTGTCCAATTTTCCTGCTTACTTAAAGATAGTCCCTAAGAGTCACCATGAGAGGCTGTAAGATGCTATCAGGCAAGCCCTTAACTAGGGCTTGCAAATGGGGAAACTACTCTGAAGTTTCAATGTGCAGAACACTTTTGCAGAACATTTGCTTTATATTCTAAAGTCAGCCCTTGGCTTACTTCTAAGACTGACTACAGCCTGAGTGGGAACTGTGTTTGATTCTTAAATATGACTTTGAAGGTAAACACTTTCATTAGGACTTCTGTTATGGACTTGGAAATCTTTTAATCCAAAGTTTTGTTCCTGGAATGATTAGCTGCCTGTGCTCTAGCCTGAGGCAAACTGCCACAAGGAAAAATAATATGAAAGATAGGTGTAAATGGAGAACTGTGCCATTACCACTTAAAATTCAGTTCCTTGTCTGTGATGCTTTCAGAGGATATAAAACCATTTCTATATGAAAAAAAAATTGCAAACCATACCAGTGATAATGTATTGCAACTTCCTGAAAGAAACACTTTAGAAAAATGTTTTACATATTTTGTTTGTTCATTCATTGTAACTTTTTTTTGTGGAAATATTCAATGATGTCAGGAGTTCAGACTAGAACTGGTGGTGATATTGTTACTCCTCTAACACCAGGAGCTGGAGTTGTCAGTGGGAAATTCAGTTATTAGTCTGAAAATGTCTTTTACTGGGTAGGTGATGGTTGGGAAGGTCTGTGCAACAGGTGTGAAGATGGATTGTTTCCTGGGATATCAATAAAGTTCTGACAAGACCTGAGAGACTCTTCTGGCCAGATTCTGAACTTTTACCTATGAATTTGACAGTGGTAAGGGAAATTAATATTTTACAAATAAAAATTATATTATCAGGAAAAAGATGCTCCTCTAACCAGCAGCTTCATGAAATGTACCCTAACTTACCAACATATGCAGTACAGGATGAGGTAAAGACAAAGAGTTAAAATATACTTAAAAATTGTAGGAAGTTTTGCAGAAAAAAATCCTCTACAGAAAGTGATTCTTTCTTTTTCTAACAGGGCAAAACTGCTACCCCAGAGAACTAAAAATATTTATGGAAATTATATAAAGCAAGAACAGGAGAAGGCTGACAGGTGCTAAAGAGTATTCAGGTCAGACAAAGACATCTGCCAATGACATCAGTCATACAAGATAAGGAAAATTACAATTGAACTGCGGGAGGAACAAGTGCTGTTCACAAAGGAGTATCCTGAAAACTTAATGGCATATCAAAACACAAAGCTAAATAAAAAGGTCAAATATTAAACCAAACTTATATGTCTTAGTGAAAGGCTAAAAAGGCTAGGAACTTGATTACTTGGTAATGTGGCTAGAAGCCTTCTATAACCTGGAAGAATGAAAGATAGAAATAAAATGTTTATAAGACTGGATTTGACTATTCATAATGACTAGATTTAAGTCATTGAATAGTAGAGTAGTGCACCTAAATTATTTGATGTTCTTCAAAGGGGTACACTTTCTTTATACATGGAAATGCCTACAGAAGCACTGTATGTATTTCACAGATTGTGACATTTATTTCATTACCAGTGTCCTGACCAAACTATTTTCCATGAAAAGACCCTAAGGAGATCAATAAGATATAAGATATAAACTGGTTAAAGACTCCAAAAGGGGTGACTTTGAGTATCGGTCTCTAAGCTACAATGAATAAATAATACTCTTTTTGTAACATACAAGGCAGTCCAATTGGAAACAGCTGAAATGCCAGATGTGACATTGATATAATTAAGCCCTCTCTATTAAGTGACTGTGGAGTTGGAAGTACAGTATTGGATGCTACTTTGGACAGCTCACTATAAATCTCTGAAGTAATTTGCAAAGAACAATAGTGTAACACAGAAAAAATGGAAAGATATAGTACCATCACTTTATTAACTCCATACTCCAGCTGAAGCCATATACATATAAATGAGAAGAGGCCAACAGGTACATGGCAAAAACATAGAAGCATGAAGCAATTTTGATCTGAAGAAAGAGATGAAGTAATGAATTTTAGAAAAGAAAAAAGGACACAATGAAAGTATACAAGAGAGTTAATATTAATAAGAAGCTAAATCTGAAGCTTCTATTTACTTTCTGAAGATTTCATCAAAAAGGGACTTTAGTTTGAAATTGAAAGCCTCTGCAATTAAAACTGATAAAAGGAAATACATTTAAAAATAATACTTAATTAACCTGTGGCATCTATGTAGACAATGCAAATACCCTCAGGACATTAAATAGGAAACAACAAACAAAAAAAATAATCAGTAACTTAAGCCCTCTGATGTCAGCATGTTTGCCAACCTGGAAAAAAGTCTGTGAGCAGGTTATTTTTAAAAAATACCACTTATTAGTTTGATTTTTCACTTTCTCTCATGCACTGGTTACTGTCTAGGTTACCAGAGCATCTGTGTATCATTTGTTTTTGAAAAGAGGTGAAAAGATAGATGCAAAAATACCCCTTGCAAAAGTGGCAGTAAGGACTTTGACTTCTCAGATGCTCTCTGAAGTCTCAGATTTCAAATCTTGTAGATGGAATATTTTAAAAACCCCTATAAAATAATATGGGAGAATCGGCATGTATTTTCATATAATTTTCTTTATTTTGAAAAAGGAAATAATTTTCTGTCCCAAAGTATGGGTCTGTAAAAATAGGTAGTAGTAGGCTTGTATGTATTTTCATTATTTGTATATGTGGGTGAGGGATGGAATGAAAACAGAAAATCTTATGCATATTTTGTTATTTATTTGGGAAATGGGCCAACATGACAAAGAGAGGAAGTGATGGCCCTGAACCACCTTCCCTGAATCTGAGCACTGTGTGAGGTTTTGAGGTTGCAGCTCCTGATTAGGATGGCTTGCTGGGCGGTGTGGTTGAAGCATACCAATAAGAGGCAGAAAGGTGATGTGATTAGTATCTTATCTGTCTGCCCTTGAATCCCCCATGCTTGTGACCTTGTCTGCATTAATATAGACTGGCTGGGAAAGTGTGTGATTACAGCAGAAGTCCATCAGGGAGCAGACTCATTTCAAGTGCAACACCAGGACGCTCTAACTACTCTGCTTTTGTGCCCCATGATGAATTCCCTGGTAATCTCTTTTCGTGTTACCTGCTGGCAATGGCTTATTTGCATATCTCTTAAGGACATTTAGGGTTAGGACTGCATTTTAAATAAGTTTTTTTAGAAGACCGTGTTAATTTTCCGCATCCAAAACCAGATTGCCTTTTCTCATGGAGAGAGATATATATATCAGTTCTTTCAGATTTGGTTCACACTCTGAAAACTTATTCAGAGATCACACTTAATGCACTTTAAAATCAAATCAATGTAGGTCATCATTTGGTTCTGTGAGGGTACTCAGAGGATGAGGAAAGTAGAGGAACTCATGCCCACCTCAGGTGTTGTGGAGGCACAAGCACTGGGGTCTACTACCTGGGTACAAACTGTCTGGAGGTGGGGAAGCCTTAGTTGTTCCTCATATAGAACCAGTTTACAAACTGTAACTGACAGGGGATATGTGTGTGGGGGACAGAGGAGAGGGGAGACAGTAATCTGCCTATGCTGAAAACTGTCATCCCTGAGATGGAAAGGGGCTAGAAAGGGAGCTGTGATTCTTAGGCAATACTGTAGTGGAAATAAAGTAGCCAAGATTTTCCCATCCACTGACAATGAGAGGAAATTCTCAGTTATTTATTAGCAGAGAGAGTATTTTTCTTATGAAATAATTTTTTTCCAGTGCATTCTCTGCATGCTTTCAATACGTATAATTACATGCCCCTGCTCTAAGCAGCTAATGATTTACTTTCACACAGGGTACTCTTAGAGGGACAACAAAGGAGTGGGATGGGGAGTATCAGGGCACTAAGGCTAGGAAGATAATGCAGAGATGATATGGACACAGCATGGAGAAATGCTTATTTTGCATTTGCATCCATTTTATGACTGCTCCATGTTGCTAAGCTAACATAAAGAGGCCTCATGTAAATGAGTCAAACATCCCTGGGTAAGTGATTGAATGGATTTTAGTGGACACACATTCTTGTAGCAATTATGGTAGAGTGGTTTTAAACAGTAGCTGGAATCTGAAATGAAACTGCCTAGTTTGATATTGGCATGGGAAGTCTGGTTGCCAAAGGGATTCCCCTGAACCTGTTTGAGCCTACCACAACAATTCACAACAAGGGATCCTCCAAGATGACTGATGGCTGCTCCAAAACCATTAGCCTCATGATGTTTCTGTTACCTTGGATGCTTTGTGGGAAAAAGCAGCAGCAGTCTGCTGCGTGGAAATGGGACATATTTCCATATTTCCAAAACATCTGTTGACATTATATATGCCGAGTAATTTCCTTTCAAAATTGTCATATTTTTCAACATAGGACATCTGTGCTGGTAGGCAGTATCTATAAAGTGCAAACAAAGATGGAATTAGATGTACAATAAATATGTTCAGACAAACATTACTTTTCAGTAGAGAAGCAAACATGCAGTGTAACACTTTTATTCTCTTTTGTCAGAGAATGCTCTTTCTCCATTCAACAGTGTAGCAAGAGACCAATATATAGGTTATGTGCTCCAAACAATTCTGAGACTATGAAGGCTTTCTATCCACATAAACAAGTTTGTCATACAAGCCCTAGCTTCTAAATTCCCTTGGTACTTGGCCTTTGCTGAGCAAGGTGAATTCATAACACTGAAGTTCTCCATGCACACAGGGTGAGGCAGGTTTGGTACCTAGTCTGGGAGTCCCAAAAGCTCATGTGTCCAAGTTACTCAGTAGGTTAGCACCAAAAAAGGGGCTATGCTCCTGTATCAAGCCAGGAATCAGAGCTTGGAGTTGCTGTGTGTCTTTATGAGGCCAAATGTTGACCTCTCATTCGCAGGATGGTACCTTATAAATTGTGCAGTGTTCCTGTGCTGTTATGGAGTCATGAGAGCTCTCACTTGCATTATCCTAATGGGTTATGCATTCTAGGCAGTGCCTTCAACACCACCTTTTTGGATCAAAGTACTCTATGCCCCTTCTATTGAAGCTAAGCTCCTGCTTTTGAGGCAAGTGATTCAAACACTCAGCTGTGATGTAAAAAGTGAGTGCCATTCATACCTGCCACAGCTTTTCACACAAAGCAGTCTGAGTTAGGTTTGGTCAGAGAATGGCTAGAAATCTAGGCTCCTCTGAGGTCTCAAACATCAGTGCATCTTTCTGAGTTGTTAATGAAAGGTGATTTATCTAGGCAGCCAGCTCTGTAAAGAGAAAGATGCCAAAGAGTTTCCTCAGTAATACATCTATAATTATCAGGGACACATATCCCTGACACCTAAGTGGGTTAGATAGGGTTTTCTTCAATTCCTTTCCTGATTTGAGTTAGTCAAATTTTAACTGTGCTGTATTTTGAGATTGAAGAAGATCTGTCCATGCTCCATGTTCCAGCTATCACATAGTGCCTAAGGAAAGACACCTAACAAGGGAGTGTGAATATAGACTTATGAGAGACCTAGGTAGAACTGAAAGCTTTTCTGCATCAATCCTGGTGCTCTGCCTTTGCCCCAGTGTTGTGCAAGAACGAGGGGAACAGTGAATCAGGGAGAAGGGCCAGAGCATGAGGGAGGTTGCACTACACAGAGATTGTAGAGTTACAGAGAGCTTGATTTATCAGTCTTGCTGTCAAAACCAATTACTGAGTTGGTGGAGCCTCTTCTACCAACCAAGAGTATTGCCTGATGCATTTCCACTTGTCCTTCAACAGCATCTTACGTTTCCTGGGCTTTGCTGTCAAAAAAAGTAAATAGGTAATGACCTATGACCTAGTTTTATTCCATAGGGATTGTCCATTTCTATTGGAAATTTCAGTGAATTTCATCACAGGATTGTTTTGTTTTTTTTTTCCCTTGTTTTTTGGTATTTCTTTTAATTACTACAGTAATTTTGAAAATTGGTATCCTTATGTATTAAGAGATAGAGTTCACAAAGTCATTTGCCTACTTGCCTAGTGCTTCTTAAATAGTCATTTCTCTTTCTTTCTCTTCCCTCAAATTTTCACTAAATCTGAGAGATGACGCCTCAGTCTCTAAGGCAATTAAAGCTGCTTTCAGATCTAAATGTTTGAGCCCTAAATGAACACTAAATACAAAACTCATACCTAAATAGGCATTAATTTGTCTATTTCACCTGGAAGACTCTGTCAGATCCTTCAAAACAGGGTCTTCGTAGATTCATTCACCATCTGTGGAATGTACCAAGACCATGGGAATCTGGGGTTCAGAACTTTGTTTACTGTTGTTTCTCAAACATGCATTCTTTGCCGCTTCATAAAGTTCCTTTGGTCTGTGGAAGAGCAGCCAAAAAGTAGTCAGATGTTCAGACTCATGGTGTGCCAATACTTCTTGACCTGAAATATCAGCTTTTGAAATATTTCCTCCATGAAACAGCTTTTGTTTTCCTTTTTATTTTTCTTTTTAATTGTCACTAGCTTATTTCTCTGTTGTAAATACAATTGCACTCTGGAAGCAGAGGGAAACAGCTGAAAAATTTAACAGGATCTTATAACACAAAGTGTTTTACAACTCCTCAAGAGAAGGAGGCATGGTGACTTAGATGTGGAACGAATAGCTTAGAGAAGTGGTGTTTCTCATCTGAAGTACCTGTACAGCTACAAGTGTTTTGTTAACTTGGGCCGTAAAGAAACCTTGTCACTTGTAGTCAGAGAAAGTTTGGCAAAAGTTATATCTACCTTGGCTAGAGAGTATAAATGTCATAGAGTGGGTTTTAAGTTTGCTGTTGCCACTGCATAAAAACATCCATATTCAAGATGTGTTCTATTACCTGCAGTTAGGCTCATCCTTGAAAATATATGTTAGCATAGCTCTGTGGTGTGCTGTATGTCAGGTTTATTAATGATGAAAAAAATGCCCTTGATATAGCATTTGTTCCAATTTGTTTAGGTATCAAATCGGTTTGAAAACTTATGTTCCAGATTTGACATAAATATTTCTGCAGATATTATAGAAACGATCCTGCACTTATAGTTCCCAGGAGTTGTTTGTAATGCAGCCTATTCTCAAACAAAATCTGGCTAAGAAGCAACATTTATTTGATATAGCAAAGACTTCCATGCATCTTTCACTGTTTTATGCTCTTCATTGATAGTGTGAAATGTATTATTGATTGCTACAAGGTATTCTGGTAGAGTATTGTGCAAGTATTGAAGGTTACAGATTCATTATATTACTGTGAGATATTTTTGGCATAATATCTACTAATCGTATATTATTTGGAAGAGAAACATTAGTTTATGAGTTTGAAATAAGGTATTGCTTTAGAAGAATGCATATAAATCTTTATATGGAGGATATTAAGTATTGGTATACAAAGGATCTCTTTTCATGCATTCTGGAGAAATGATGTTTATCAAAGATAATTAAAGTTGAAAAATCAACCCTTCAGACTGGTAGGAAATACCAGACTGTGCATATACTTCCAAAGACCTTCAATCTTTATGATATGTTTCAATAAATTGTGGTAGAATATGCTGATACATTTTAGGTGGTCTTCAGTTTGAAACTTCTTTATTGAGATAGCAAAATGAGACATGCTCAAAGAAAAATGAAAATTCAAATTTTAAAACTCATCATATATAAAAATATCCTGGATTGACCTTCAGAGTAATTTCAGTGGTTACAAAAGCTGCCTGTGGGTTTGGGGACCATGTCAAAATTAATGACACTCAATTGTAAAAGTTTCATTGCTAACCTTTTTTTTTACACTTTCCTTTTATTCTTCAGTAGGGAAAAAGTGAATTGTTCAGTGTAGAAAGAGGAAACTTGCTTTCTTAGCTCCACTGGAAATCTACTGCAAGGAACAAGCCAGTTTTGAAAACTGTCGGGGAACTAAGTTTGCTAACTCTCTAATCCAAAACTATTACACTAAAACTCTTGGCAAATTGACTATATTTACAGGTGTGTTTTTTCACTTGTCATAACACACTGAAACTTAGAAATATAATTTTCAGTAATGGATGAGTCAGATTTGATCTGAATAAAATAAAAGATTTTTTGAGACATAAAAATTATTAATGAGAAAATAATTTCAGATGCATAAATAACTGATAAAAATAAAGGGGACCAGAATTCCTTCTGCACATGGGAAGCTTTACTGCCCACCAGAATAATGAAGCAAATGAACTTCAGGTGCTGGAGCTCTTATAATATGCTCTCTAGAAATAGAGACTTAAAGGTAAAGTAGTAAACAAACTTCATATATGCAACAAGGTGATTTGCTTTTGTGAAATTTCATGGTAAGCTGGAAACTGACGTTTGCAATAATATGCTCATGAAGACCACAGCACCTTCATGCAAATATAAACCCTTCATGTAACTAAAATAGTAAAACTTGCTGTCTAGTACTTTTAGGATTTAGCATTAAGCGTTTTGGAGTTTCAGCAAATTATCACTAGAAACTATTTTTGGCTTCACAAGTTATTCTTTAAAGCTTGTTAAAATGAAATCCTCTTTCCCTTCATGTCTAAAAATAAGCATAGGAACTCCAATTTTCTTGAGGTTGTGACGAATGAGTGAAATCCCCATAAAATCAGGGTTAGCTATAAGAAATCTCAGACTTGATACAATTTTTGGGTACAAGGATTGCTATGAATTTTGAATGCCAAAGGCATTCAGGGCTTAGCTGCATTTCCTTACGCTACATGAATAGTAGTGTTTATTCTTTATAAGGTGAAATTACTGGGCTTTGTCCAGTGGGCTTTGCTCTGACAATAACTATTATAGAGAAGACCCAGGCATTTCCATCCCCTCAGGAGGCATACAGTGCCTGGATAATAGCAAAATGTATGTGGCTTTGTTGCATGTAGTGGTTAGGGAACAGTGAACAGAAATCTCATGCAGAGATGGAAGTGAGAGTCGTGTGTACTTAGAGTGGTGCTCGTAGGGTCTCTGTTTATCGTGGCAGAGGGAACGAGGGCTTTAGGGCCTGGGGGAAAATGTGGCAAATAAAGATGTGGTAGTTAACCTCCTGACAGTGAGGGAGTATATAGGGAGCAGCTGCTAGGGAGGGCTTAATCATAAGCTTCCAAAAGAGTGTAGCAGGCATGCTGAAAGCAGGCTGAAGCGTTTGGAAGGATTCACAGTCTAAAAAAGGTGGTTAGAAATCATTAGTAAAAGGAAAACAGCTGAAATGTCTGTCTTCTTCTATGATGTGGCCATACATGCTCTTTACTGCATTCCTGATAAGCTTTTATTGGCGTATCAGAAGTAAGATAATCTATAATATCACAACACATTGCTAGCACACTTGAGTCAAATGAAACACCTTTCCTGGCAAAGTCAGGATGAGAATGTGTAAGAGGCAAGACATTTTGGCAAATCTGCTCCAAGTTATGGTAGAATCTACATTATAATAAACATCATAAGGTCTGTATATATAAACAAGCTGAGAAAAATCCAATTTTTAAAAAGGTTTAAATATCTGAATAATCATTTTGATAGAATAAGTATGTGCAAGGTACCAGTTATTATTGGATTGTGTATAAATATAGATATGTATATATACATATATCTGTAATACAAAAAATTGTGAAGTGCATACATTTGTGTGCAAACATCCCAGTTTAATCAATGTCTTTGATTAAGCATTAAATACTGTGTTTTAGGAAAGAAATGTGATCCTAATGATAACAATGGCTCCAAGGCTTAGCCTCTAACACAAGACCACATGTCTGTATGGGCAAACTGACTTGGAAAGAATGTTTAAAACTTTTCCAAGTTTCTAAAGAACAACCCTATGGGCAAAAATCTTCTTGATCACTTTGGTGTCCAGAGTGTAGATGAGATTCTGGGAAGCAAAATTTTATATTGTAGATTTCTCTGTATTTGAACAAAAGTAGCAGAAATTATAGGTGATTGAAAGGTAGCAAAGCACAGCCAAAATAATTTGGACATGATATATTACCTTTGTAAAAAGGAGCTTAAAGCAATGGTAGGGAGAAAGGAGTCAGCAACTGGTGAAGAATATTTTGAAGTCACATATGAAAATAATCTGGTAGGGAATAAAAAAAATCTGGAATACCAGATATGAACCATGTACTGCTCTGGAATGTTGTTCCCAATGTTGATACTGTTTTTCAGTGCACATAAAAAAATAAAGTGAAAATAGGCTTAATACAGAGGAGACTTAGAGATTTCTTGAACTTTCAATATTTTCCAGTTAACCAAAGAAACTGGAGAATAAAAGAGAATTGGGTAGGACACCATTTGGAAATCTTTCTTATGTTATTATATTTCACAGGATTCAGGTGTTGCTCTTGAGAAATTCTGAAAGTTCTAGTTATCCCATAAAGTACATTTTGGTACCAGTTCTCAAATGATTCTTTTGGGAATTGACAAATTATGAGAAATTTTAAGCTTCTGCTCAGTGGTAACGCCTTTTATGTTGCTGCAGAATATAGTGCCAGAAAAAAATTAGGGGATTTCCTAGACACGTTTTTGATGTGTCCACCTGTTGTTGTTACCAGCTATTTGTGTTGTCCAGGACTCCTTGAAATACTGGAGAAGGAACAGCAAGAAATTACATACATGTCCCATCAGAATATAAAGCAGTTGAAGTATTAAGCACTCAGAAACAAACACAATTCCCCAGAGAAAA
Organism: Toxostoma redivivum; assembly: GCA_013397375.1. Classification (NCBI taxonomy): domain Eukaryota; kingdom Metazoa; phylum Chordata; class Aves; order Passeriformes; family Mimidae; genus Toxostoma; species Toxostoma redivivum. Next base: position 1,916,493 of record VXBI01013070.1, read on the forward strand.
CCAACAATTAACATTTATTTATACCTGAGTGTATGTATGTAAAATTAGCAACTGTGCAGAGAAGATGAATAAAAATTTTCACAGCAGAATATTTCTGAGCATTAGATTCTCTTTTTGCAGCAGAAAGAATACCTGTCGTTTATGTCCAAGATGTATCAAGAGCCCTGGAGGTATTAATATGTCTAGTGCTCATGATGAGAGAAAGAGATACTAAAACGACATATGAAATGCTGAGATACTTGGAAATAAATTTAACAAAATTTCCAGAACCAATAACATGTATGGCAATACAAAAAGTAAAAGAAATCCATTTCACACGATTGGTACTGTCGAGATTGTTTGTAAATTGCTTTTTATAAACATCATGCAGAATAGGAGGGCACACCAACAGCTCTTTCAGAAAGGTTCATTCTTATTAAGGAATAAGCAGAACAGAAAAATTCCTTTGGAGATATTTGATTTGGTGTACATGGACTGTGTAGTTAATTCCCTAAATGGCTGAGCAAGACACTGTGAGGGAAGGAGGAGCTGTAGAAGTGTCTCTTTGATGTTCATGTCTTAATCCAGAATTGGTTTTGATTTGATGCTTGGAGTGGGAAGACTAAGCCTATGATTTGCAGAATTGTAAAATCTATACTTGTACTGGTGTAATAGAAAAAGAAACCAAACAGGTGGATCTGCTCTCTGTTGTACATCAAACTAATTCAATTTACATTTTGTTGCTGTTTCTGATTCAGACTTGTGAGGGTTACAGGAAAACTGGGCTCTAGAAGAGGATTTGTCATTGGACACAATTTTTGGATTTAGTTCCAGATCAGATACATAAAAATAAGGGTCTGCATTTCATCTGGGGGTCTAAATTAATAGTATAACAGCAGGGCTTGATTCAGTTGCTGAAACAGGGTTATCTGGTGCCATTTAAAACTCAGATTTCCTGCTTCAAGCTGTCCAGAAGGGCCCATATTTCCCATGTCTTATGTCACATTTACAACATATGTGTGTCATAATAGCTGAAAGGACCAATTTTAGGTGACTGAATTGAATCTGCAGCAAGTACAGTTACTGGAGTCTAAGATATGTTGAGCAGATTGGTAAGAAGTCTGGTCTCCACCAGTTTTTTTTTACTATCTCTCATTGCCTATAGTAGGAGCTTGGACGCCTACTTTTTGTGTAGACACCTAAAACATGCCTTTAATTCCAGGCTGAATTCTACCCTATATGGCTGGACCAGTGCTTAGGGACTCAAGTTCAATTTCCCACACCAAGATGCCCCCTGCCACTGGAGACACTGCAAGCATCTGTTATAGCAATGTGGCTTTGGCAGGGATGGCACAGGACCTACATTGTACCCATGCCCTTCTGGAGTGGTAGCTGGATGCAGGGCAGGCAATCCTAGGCTGTCCCAATGGCAGTAAACACTTGTTTCTAGGCAAATAAATATTGTTTTATCTGCAAAGATCAGAATAAAAGAACCTTCAAAAAGTTCCAGGATGGAGCTGGGTTATTAGGACACTCCAATTCTCTTTTTAAAAAGAATCAGTTCTGTTAAGAGATTTAACTAACTTTCAGGTCTTTTTTTAAAGGAAGAAAATTAATGTACTAATATGATACTTTATAAAGATGCAGTTTTTAAGTTCGTACAAGAAAGAACTCTGAAAACGATTACTCTAATGGGATTTAGCTCCAGGTGAGGTCTGAAACCAGAATGTCACAAGTTCAGTCAGTATCAGGGGTTATAGCTGAACTTGGATCAGCAGCACCCACCCACTGCAAGGAATTTAGAATCAGAGTGTTTTAAATGGTGCAATCACTGAGAAGCCAGTTGTTTTATGTGATTTTTCGATTCCCCTGTGCTTAAATAATGGGAAAAGCATGATTTTACTTCAAAGAGGTCCTAAACAGAAGGACTGCCTTAGGACCCTAGAGTGGGTTCAGATTTAGACGTTCAAAACTCTGTAATGCACCGGAATGTGGGCAAATTAAAATTCTGGAGCTGACTGACTCCTAATATAATTTTATAACCAATACTTGTTAAGTGTATTTTTAACAATAAAAGATAATGCTGAATATTTCTAATGGATGTTGCTGATATTGAGCTTGTGGCTTGTGATTATGAAATCATTATATTTCAAAAGTCAAACTTTGTTTTCTCTATGGTATAAATACGCAAGTTTCACACTGTCTTTTTGTCACTGCCTTAAAATGTGGTCTCATGATTATTTTGTGCATGTGGTAAAATTTGCTATCTTGTGCCAGATCATTAAAGTACCAAGGCATATGCTGAAATAAGCGTTAGTATCATGTTACCTAAAATAATAGAAAAAGATCAAAGTTGTATTACATGTATTAAAACCCACAGAGTTACATTTGCAATGAAGTTTCAACTGATGCTAAGATACAATATTTTAATGTTATTGAGCTTAAGGAATGTGCAAAGAACATCCTCTTATCTCTCATTGCTAGGAGAAATGACACTGCTCTAAGATCTCAGAAGGTGATTGCAGGATATCAAGTATGCAAAGACAGGCCAAGTTGAAAAGTCTTCAGAGGTCCCTGCTCTCAGTATGCAACTTCCAGATAAAGTTGAGAGAAATTAAATGCAGTGCTTTCTGTGGATATAAATCCAAATTTCATCTGATGGCAAGTTTCCCTTATTGAGTGGTTTTAGCAGCTTTCAGACCTTGGTTCAAGGAGAACAGAAATAATCTGTAAATTATGCTGTAGCTATTATGGCTATTTATTCATACAGTAAAAAGGCAACATTATTCTGTCAGTAGATCTCAGCATCCTAGAAGGCCCAGAGAAGTCCTTGAAAAAGGGAATATATTTTCAGGAAGATTATTTATCTCACTCCCCAAAATAATCAATAGGTTAATTAATAGCCTATTCCAAAAAGTACTAGGATTCTATACTATTGATTGCTTTCATAATTAAAAGAAAGGAAATTCTAAATATCAACAATTTTAGTGCAAATGGCTTCATTAACATGCAGCAGAGAACATACGCCTACATCGTTGATACCATTTTTCTTGTTTAATCTATGGCAGCTACGCAAACTGGCAGCACTTAACATGATTATGTCAAGATCTCGCACAAGTTAGCTCACAGCCAAGGGCTGACATCTAGAGTCAATATGCCAGGGCTAATTATGTTGATGTCAAAAGTTACCTTTCTTTATGCATGTTAAATGTTTCACATAGATGAAAACATGCTTGTGTACTGTGAATTTTACCCAAAAGATTGCACCAAAAGGTCAGCAAGCTTTGATGCGAATTAATTACAATATTGTTGATTATATGTGCCTTGTAATCTGATATTATGATCAAAGTCAAGTGTGGGATTTGGGAAAAAAGTTATGTATTATGACTTTTAATTATAATTTTTTCTGGATGATTATGCCTGGGAGGGCTAATAGAGTCTGCACGTTAACCTTTGAAAGGAACGTTTCTACTCTATTCACTGTACTTTGTTTTCAGTAGTTCAGAGATGGAAGGTATTATCATACAGTGAGATTTTGTGTGGTCTGAGGCATGCACATGTCAAGAGAAACATGCACATGTAAAGAGGAACAGAGCTCCCACAAATCCTCTTCCAGTCTCCAGATTCAGACTTTTAACATTTTTTATAGAAAATAAATCTCTGCTCAGATTTCAGTGTTCCCTTACTACTGATGAAAGGCATATTGATTATTTTCCAGTACTTAGAATCCTCTCTTATCTTCTTCTGTTCAGATTTTAAACTAACATAATTACTTGGTGCTACAGGTGTATGGCTTAGCTTCTGGGACAAGCATGGATATAAATGCATCAGAGGATAAACTCCTCCCTCCTTTTTCTGGTTTTCTTCAACCTTCCTCAAAATTGTACAACTTTTTGGCTTACCTTTCCAGAGAGACCATCTCTGGGCAAGGTAATCCATAACTTTTCCCTCCTTATCTATTATCAATATGTTTGCTAGTTTATGGAAATTATAATCATAAGGAGAATTGGTATGAAAACACATCACACGTCCCAAGTAACCTTCAATTTTTGCTTGATCATATTTTCATTGTGAAGTGGAAATGCAGTTTCTGTAGGTTTAAATAGTGTAAAATTGCTCATTTGTCCCTTTTTTCTTGCTGTCTGCTGCTAGCAAAGTCACCATATTAGTTTCTTCTAGGAAAATATCTGCCAGAGTTTGGAGACATGCAAGTTGCCCGTATCTTCTGCTTGTATGTTTTTGTATGTTTTCCACATGGTGGAAAGAGATACATATAACCGCCAGCTGTCATGCATACCTTGGACGTATGATAACTAGCATTCTGGAAATAGAAATGGCTTTTTTTTTTCCAGTGTAAGATTGATTATCAAACCAGATTAATGAACTACTTTTTTTTCTTTTCATGACAGAGAAATCAACTTTTTATCCTCTTTTGATGGATAAATGTGTTGTGGTATGGGTGAATTCTTTAATCCCTCTTCCCATTACTCTCCCTCCAAGTACATTTCTTCAGTAATGGCAGCTCACAGAAAAACTCTCCAGAGGGATATAACATCCTGGCATAAGTATTTCTTTTTGGAAGCAAGTATTTTGAAGAGCTCTTCTCGTTGCCTAATGAACCAAACCCCAAACCTTGTATTTCATTATGGTTATGATTCCTTAACCCACTAGAGTCCCTCATCAAAATGTGGTCTCATTAAGTGAAAGAGGCACTGTGCACCACTCCATTAAAACGTGCTAAGCTAATTTGTTGTCTGACGTGAGATGAAATGAAATATAATTATTTCAGATCTGTTCCTAGTGGGCTGTAGCATACATCATAAGCTGGAAAAGTATGTAAGACAGTTTGATATTCCTAGTTTTGAGGGCCCAAATCTGAATGTGTAAAGTAATGAGTCTAGAGAGGTATTTTCTTTTGTGTGTGTAGAACTGGAACTTAGTGTTGTGGTCCAGGCCAAGACTGGACATCTGTAGCTTTGAAAGAAATTTGCTGCAGCTTGCATTATGCCTGATGTTTGCACATATACTCAGGAGGTGAGGGAGCAAGGAATCTTTCTCCAAATACACTCCCTGCTTTACAGACTGTGGGCAGGAGGGCAGGCTCTAACTTCTTTCCCATGAGGGTCTGTTTTTCGCACTGTCAGCTGGGAGAGCTACAGTATGATTCTTGTACTTTTGCAAATAGAAATATCAGGTGAGCTGCAACATGCTTTGATATAGTAAATAATGTATTTGCCCCAAGGAATCTGTGATAAAAGTTAAAGATTGGAAAGAGAAAGAAAATACTTGCAACAGAGTGGCAGAGGTGCTTTGGGAATATTTCACAGATGGAAAATCCAATAAAAATCAGATTTACAAACAGAAATCAAGGCTTTGAGTATGCAATTAAGTACCTGATTTAAACACAGAATATCTGTAACTGGGGCATGTAAACTTAACTCATAAGTGGGTGTTCAGCTTGCTGCCTACATATAAGCTATCTGAACATATATTTGTAGTACCTGCATATGCATATAAAACTAATTGTGGTAGACCCCTCTTCCATGCAAAGCTAGTAGGGCTTCATATTTCTGTAAAGTGCTAATATTTAAAATATTCCTAAATTATTTCTTTGGTATTCTGAAATTTCTTTGATAGTTCAGAAATGGTATTCTGAAAAGACACATTGTAAATTACTTTGTGGGTTTCTAGAAGCACTAACAATAATCATTGAAAGGGCACAAAAGGATGAGATCTTTATACTGAACTGCTTTCCTTCCTCATCTGGGAAGATGGTATCCAAGCATCCCACCCAACTGTTAGTACTTTCAATTGCAGTCTTCCACAGCTGTAAATCAGTAAGTTGGTTCTGTCGTCCTGTGTTACGTCTCATACAATCAGTAGGATAGGGAAGATCACAAGACAGAATATGAAGGGAAAAGATATGGAGAATTAGCATGCTCTGTAGTATTGAGCCATTTCCTTTGGACTGCATCATGGCAGGAGTCAGGAAAATACACTGGACCTTTCTGTAAAGAATTTGTAATGATGTTGACCTAAGCATCATATGGGTAAATGAAAACTGGAATAATTATTGAATATTTCAGCCCATTTAGTTCCTTAAATGCCACTTTAAACATTATATACATGGTTGATACAACTGCATAGTGAGTTCCCTTGGGTTTTTTGCTCACTCTGAGAACTAATTTGACTCTTCCTGTGACTGGGAACAGTATTCCTGTTTGGCTTAAATGCAAAGATTTGCAGGAAAAGAAAAAACTAGAGAAAGGTTTGTATAAAGCTACAGGCGGTCTGAGACCCAACTCCAAAAGTGACATTGCTTACAATTTCATAAACAGTATTCCCATGCATTTATCCCAGTTATAACCAATAGCTAATAACAAATTATGGAGACCCAATGTGATTTATGCACAGAGGTTTCTATACAAGAATTTGTGTGAACAAAAATTACTATTATTTCCTTTTCTATCCAAAGAAAGGAAACAATTGAATTCTTGTGGAGAATATAATTTTCTTCCATTTAGTTTTAAATGGCATTAGCATAGCAATCAGATTTTGAGATGAAAGATAAATACTTCTAGGCCTGGTCTGTAAATGCACAAAATACTAAACAATAAATAGAACAACTCCCTCACCTTTGTATTTCAAAGGGCATTAGCACTTTTTGTAGAGGCTGATAGCTTTTCAAACTGTTTTGCCTCCAAATGACCTATTCCACTATTTTTAAACTATGTTAAGTAACCTCTGAATTTAAACCTCTGAATTTAAACATTGAGATTATTTAGAAGACACTTTGATATCACAGTATGTTAACACTGTTAATTGATGATCACTTCTGATGGTGTTGTACCTTCCACAGATGAAATTTAAGAGATTATTGTAAATGTGTAACAGTAGGGAGAAAACAGTCTAGCTCTGTCAGAAGAAAAGGATATGTAATAGCATTAATCCTTAAACTGCATTTGAAAATACACAGGAAAGCCAGTGTCTTGTAATTATAAAAGGCAGCAGTAATGATGTGACAAAGAAAACCCCACGTGGTCATCTCCAGCAATTAGAAAAAAGGGAACCAAATGAATAAGGGCAACAATCCAGTTCTCAGCAGTGGAGGAAACATCTGCCTGGTATAGGGAGGCAGGGGAGGGGCAGCAAGGGCAGGTGAGGCAGCACAGGTGCATGGGAGTACAGGTGACAAAGGGAGAGGCTGGGGTACAAGGGAGAGGATGGGAAACTCTTGGCTCAGGGGTTGCCTTCAGCTGCCTCACACTGTGCTGCTGTAACTTTTGGAGTCTGAATGCTGCATTGTAGACTTCATCTGTCTCGATTTGTTGACAGGAGAAAGATTTCCTTTTTAATCAGGGCATGCTGCGGAAAACCCAGAGGAGATTGTTGCTTCTGGTTCATGCTTTTTATTTTCTAACAAAGAAGGCTATCTTGTTATTTTCTCATACTAGGTCAGAGCACGTATACAGCATCTCACATGTCAAGCGGCTTTAATTACCCTTCTAAAAGAGAGTGATTAGAAATAAAGCAAGTAGTGTTAAATCTTTGGACTACTCTGAGGTTTTCCTGGACTTTCATTGGATAGATTCTTTTGACTGCAGTGAGAATTTGCCTGAGTAAAAAAATGAAAAGAACCTTTGGTTATAGCTTTAATTACTGAATCGAGCTACAGGAAAAATCAATGTCACATTCATTTAAATTTGCCGTATTGGACCCTGCTCTAGGCCTCATGAAACCACTGCCCTGCCTTTGTTACCCATGCATATCTCAGATGCTGATTTTTTTCACTGTTTCCTTACAGGTGGATTGCTACAGTTCCAAGTAACTGCAAGATGTGTCAGCAGCTGCTGCTGTTATTGATAAATTGTGCAGCCACTTTGACTAGGACACACTGAGGTGCCTTTGAGGTAGTGAAATAAGAGGATTTAAAGGCAAAGCCCTAGACAGAGTGATGTATGAAGTGCTCAACCTGCCTGGGTGTGAATGGTTGTGCTAGGTTGATAGCTGTGCTATAATGTGTTCACAATCATGTCTTACTGAAGGCAATACTACATAGCTTGAAAGGTCTGGGTAAACACTATATGGCTGCACCCCTCCTCAAACAGACCTTAGGGCAGTGTCTCACCTGCTTCCCTCCCTTTTGGGGGAAAGAATGATTTTTAATTTTTTTTTTTATTTCTCAGGGGACAGTTTGCTCCCAGTGATGTGCCTGATTTTGTCTGGTCCTCCTTCCCTCTGGTTTTTCATTTACAGGGAAGATCTGAGTTTGCTGCCCTTTCTCCTTCTCCAACAGCTCAGGGTTAAATACAAGGCTCACTTTCTTATTTATTGCCCTGGATACACAGAGCTGTATCATCTCACTGGGATCCTTCCTTCAACTTTCAGATTTTGGATTTCATTGCCCTTTTCCTTTTCTGTTACTTACAAGAGGATGTTTTTTCCTTTGTTTTTATGGGTTTGGATCTGAGGGTAAAAAGTTCAATAAACATCGAAATAAAGACACAGTAAAAGTAAAGAAGGACCCACACACAGAGCCCAAGGATGTGCATTCTTTTGGTCATGTACTTGAAAGGCCCTTACATTTCTGTGCAAGAGGGAATGATTGCTTTTGAAGGTATATTCAGGGATATTCGCAGAAGTGCTTTGTGAATATCAGTGGATGAAGACTTACATTTAAAGTAGTCAATGACAGAAAAAAAAATTGACACAAGAACAACTTTTCAGGTAACATGAGTTACAAAAATGCAGTACAGTGTGAAAATGTACTGTCACTGTCTGATTCATGGGGTAAGCAAGGAGGAAGCAACTAGGCACATTCAAAAGGCAAGCATTAGGATTAAAAGTTAGAAAAGGAGATGGTGCCATTTTGCTTGAATACCAATAGGCCGGTTTGCACTAGGTAAAGCAAAACATTTTGCTGGTATTGTCACATTGTTTTTAGCTGACATTTGGAAGTATGCATCTATGATAAACATGTAGGACAAATAACCTGCATTGAGATGACAGGAGATATGATTAGATCATGAGCAATCCAGATCCCTCAACAGCGAAACGATATTCACACCAGACTGAGATGAAACTAGACAGGTTGTGAAGAGATTAGGGTTTGCATGACACAAAGCTGGGAGCTGGTCTCACAGCATGACACAGGCTTATAAAACAGGCTTTCCTCTGTCCATACAGGAACCGTCAAATCAGTCACTCTGAAAGGAGATGATTGGTGAGAATTTAGGCAGGGTGCCTGGCACGCCTGTGAGCTTGTGGCTGACAAGTGGCAAAGCAGAGCACTGATGTTATAGCACATGTGGTAGAGTGAGACCTGGTGGGCTGGAGGTTACAAGGGGCTGCCTAAAATGCATAAATACTCAGGATATTCTATTCTGCTAGTAGAAGTCGATCTGGCTTGTAGACTAATTTAGAGAGAGTTTGCCTTGGAGGCATGACAAAATGTTCTCTATTCTGCCTGTTTGGCAGACATAACATTGATGTTCTGCTGAGTTGCTGAACATGTCTTCACCGTGACCCATGACGCAAAATATCAAAATATTCGTTGCCAGTATTTCTTTGTCATCCTGAATTTAAACACCATCTAATATCTCCCAGCTTTGTTTCTCTCAATTATGTGGCATTATCTGTTTATAGAAGAGATTTAAAATAATCTGATAGTCTTTCTTTGCAGAAAAAAAGAAAGGATTATACAGTTTGTAGTTTTGTACACCACTTTTACTTGGCTGAAGTTTCAAACTGATGTAAAAAATTTTTGCAGAAGCAGTTTGGTAGAGACTTGAGATTTTAATTTACTTGTTTCTCGACTGGTAGAGTTGTTTTCAACAAAAAAAGTCTGAGTTGTCATCTTTTTCATCTTTCCTCATAATTTACTCAAATCCAAAATGTCTGCAAGAGAAATGATATTGCATTTAATTGAATTAAATATACTTCAGATAGTAAGCAGATTATCAGATGTTTATAACGTATGTTTATAATCATAGCAATCTTTTCTCTCTGCAACTACAAGGTCAATTTGCTTTTTAAATTTAGGGTCCTTTGCTATATTTTGGTTGCCATGCCTCCTTACTCCCATCTCCAGATGTCTCAATAATTGGACATAGAGTAGGGATTGCACATTATTCCTACAGGGGACACAGATGAAAGGATGAAGGCTGAAGGGATAACACAAAGAAGCAGAAGGAATTATTATTGCCAAGTCCAACAAGCTTTCAGAGCAAAGTGTCAGAATGGATTGACTTCAATAAAAAAAAATTGCCCTAGTAGGAACTGCATTAAACGTATGAGTAAGAACCTCAGGAATTGGACTATTGTTTGATATTTCCACATTCACTTTGCATGCCAGTCAGCATTAGTGACTGTCTGGGAAGCTGACACTGTTTGAAATTGGTTGTTAAGTACTGGCAGTGATTAGCCTTGTTTTGAAGGATCATTTGGGGTGTAGATTACTGTCTATATCCTTGGCTTGTTGACTGCTATGTTCTACTATATCTCATACTTTTTGCAATCCATTTATAAGTTTGCTTTGAATATGAATACTTTGTGGTAGCGTCACCTTCTCTAACAGCTATTCAGCATATTCTGTCCTCATGCATAACTTATATAATGATGAATGGAAAACATCAGTACTACTGGATGTAGCCTGTGAATATATTTTTGTAGGTCTAACAGCATGTTTGGACTTCTACTGGAACTAATAGAGCCTGAAATTATTGAAAACTCACTCTTCTATTTTATGTTTCTTAACCCAAGTCAATTCTTATTGAGCTGCACTCCAGGAGCAGGAAAATCAGTAGGTGGCACGGAAAATTTTGCTCTTTATTAGTGTGAATACATAACCATAGGGTCTCTAGTCTACTGCAATTGTGTCCTGAAAAGTGACAAAGCAAAAATACTTATTTTACAAACTTGTTCCCACTCTGCGGGAGCTATAGATTTATTTATAATAATGACACTAAAAGGAGATATTTCTTAAAGGCCAAAGATGAAGCTTGAAATAGAACAAGGGATATATATTTCCCTGGCAATGGGGTTTCCCTAGGCTTGAATCAGGTTTGCCAGAGTGTCAGCAAATTAGTAGGTTGAACCTTGACTGCCTATATTTCAATCTCTTTCTCTCTCCAGCACTGCAGCAACCTTTCTTTACATCAGAGACCACTTGGCTGCCCAACCTGTTCTGGCTCCAGAGGTGGACCCAGGGTGCAGAGTGGTACCCACGTTACCACTGTCACCTTCTCTGGCAAAGAGAAGGGATGTAACTGGAGCCCTGGCCTCAAATGGGTGCTACAGCCTGTGCTTTAGCCTAGGGGTGGTGAAGAGTGTTAGTTAGAGAAGACCTGCAACTTCAGGCTTCCAGATCAAAGAGCTGCAAAAGGAATTTAGCTGCACTTTTGTTGTTTTATCACAATCTTTCATGGAGCTCACCATGATGGAGCACTTAGATGCTGTCACGAAACAGAGTATTGTGAGTAAACCCCAAATCAGTGCGTTAGCTGTGGAAACAAGAGAGTTCTGCTGCCAAAGATCATTGCTCCTGAACGTTAAAGAAGCAACAGGCAATCCAGAGCCCAGCCACCTAGCAATTTAACTCTGAATTGTAGTACATCTGTCAGCAGTTGATTCCCATAACTGGCAAGAATCACGAAAAAATAAAAACACTGCCCATCATAAAAAACACCGTTCGGTAGACCTTTTCATGAATCCAGCCATAAGCACCATTCTTTCCCTCACAAAAGGTGGGACAAAAGGTATAGTTGGATAATCAGGCAGACCATAAAAATGTCTTGTGTGTGCCTTCCTGTTCTTGTTTTCATGCCAGGGGGATCAGTTCACAGATGCGAAATGCCTTTTCGGAAGTCACTTATAATCTGTGTTCTTTCTTTTTGTGGACATCATCACAGTCATGCTTTAATTGATACTATTTGAACTATAGATGGATGTTAATTAGGCAATGCTTCAAATCCCAAAGGAATTATATGCCCAAATATCAACCTGTATTATAGAGGATGTGTCTCTTCTAGGTGGACCAGTGCATTGAAGAATATTTTCTGGCTAACTGATAGAAGGGGAAAGAAGAGAATGAAAAACTGGACTTTTGGAAAATATGTCCAAGGAAATGTTTTTCTGGAGAAAGGTTTAGGGAAAAAAGCAAAAATTATACCTGCTATGATTCAGATTGTATAGGCATTCAGACATGTAAGTAGCCAGCTTTGATAGATAAGAACAGAAATTGTAATCTGTTTTATATAGGAACTTTATTTCAAACATAAGTCTGATTTATTATTTAAGAATCTAACACGTTGACATTCTGCCTCACATCCTTTCTTTTACAGTAGTGCCATATTTTTTCTGCTGATATTGCAACAGTTGCACTGAATTTCTTAGCTCTTCAACACAATTTGAAAAAGAGCTTGCAAAAATACTGAGAGAGGTCCATCTAGTTTTCCTCTTTATCTGTCTGTCTCTTCCACTAACACCTTTTAATATTTTTTTCTGGAGCGGGTGATGTGACTTGAATGTTCTAACCGGCTCTGGCTCAATTTAAAGGACTGTAGAGAAGTATGCATCCCTATTGGAAGCCTCATGTCCAGCCATATGTTGCATTCATATAGGTCAGAAAAGCTTTTAGCTTTTCAAATTGTGCTTTAAAGATTCCTGTACTATTTTAGACATAGTCAGACACCACTTTGGTTTAGCTGACATTGAAGATAGAATCCCAGTAAGGCTGCAACTTTGGATGTAATTGGAGGAGACAAAATTTCAACAGATTTCAATAGCTTCTTGGTAGTTTGTGTCTTTACCAGTTTTATCTGCTTGTTGAGTACACTGAAAAAACCAGTATGGATTTTGGCATGAGGGAAACATCCTTTTTTTTTTTTTTGAAAGCCCAGTCAAAATCCAAGATGGGTGTCCTTGAATAAAACAGATATGAGAACAAAGGGGAAGCTTAGTGAGCAAATGGTGTGGAATATTATTTTCTAATTTTCTTGGCATTTCATAATACTTCAGAATGAGTTGGAATGGACCAAGGTTTCTCAGGATCACATTATGGAGACACTTTAGCAAATAAAGGATTCCAAAACACTCAGCTTTCAGCGTATTATCTTCTTCCTTTCCCTAATAAATCTTTCACTGTTATGAAAGCCTCATACCTACATTTAAGATGTTATTTTAGTGTTGTTTTCTCACTGCAAATGAACTCTACTTTCATCTTGCAATGTGCCAAATGTAGCTTAGAGATTTTAAAATGGAATTAAGAGTGACTGTGTTTTCATTGATACTTATTGTGTACATTTGAGATGCAGCAAAAAGGTAGAAAAAACATAGTAGAAAATAAATATGCCTTTAATAGTTATTCTTTTTTATAACACAGGATGTGTTTAGTGGATATTATATGGGAATATGTGGCTTTCAATTTTAATATCTAAAGCTTGGGTAATTTGCTACAGTTGTAGGTATTGTCTGAGACAAATTCTGTCTGGAGCACACCAGGTGAACTGGCATGTTTACAGAGTGGAGCTGTCCTGAGAACATGCTGCAAGGCAAGCTTTACATACCTATCACAGAAAATCATGATTCAGAACCTGTGATGGCTGTTTAAATATGATGGGAGAGTAAAATGAACAACAACAGCAAAAAAGTTAAAAAAAAGAGAATGTGACTTCCTGAAAGCATTGTTTCTGCCTAATGGCTTGCAGTCTCTGAGGAAAGGGGCGCACAGGAGCTTCCTGCTCCAAGGGAAGCCAGGCTGGAAGGAAAGGCTGGATAGACCCCAGGTACCATGTGAGCCTTGTTTTCTCCGTGAGCAAGCAGCTCCGGAGGAAGGATAGGGGTGATGAGGCATCCCGCAGTGAGCACTGCAGGACAGTGGGCAGCTGGTCTCTCCAGTGCCTCCCCTGGGGTGGCCCACCCTCTGTGAGAAACTTGGCTGAAAGGGCTGAAATGAGGTCAGTCTCTCATTTTTCCACATTCCCTGCTTCTACCTGAGAATTTTCTTAGTTATTTTAGCTGAAACACCAACAGAGAGGGAGGATAGTCTCTCATTGCTTGGATGTGGGAGGTCAGAAAGGGGCTGGACACCTCCTCCCTGTGTAACACTCCAGGCACTTTTCTTAACCCCACAAAGCCTGCTTTATTTCACCAACCCGTGTGCCTCAGACCTATTTGTTAGTGGGGAGTGACAGCTCTCTTTTGATCTGCAATTCACTGCTGCTCTGATAAGCAGATTGGATCTCAAATGAACTTGAAACACAAGATGACAGTTTGGGAAATGTAAAATTGAAATATGAATGGGTTATATGCTGCTGCATGTGTGGGGGAGGAAAACATGATAACTGAGCAGTTTAAATAGCAGGGTTCCCCTCTGTTTCTTTTCTTCCTAGTGCTTGTGGTAAATTACGGGCTTAGTACACAGACTCCAGTGCATATTTTACCACCTTGTTTCATAAGTCTGAATGCAGCATTTAGTGGGAGGACAGCCTGTAATTATGTTGTAAGTTATCAAACAAACTGCAGATGTATAAATGTGAGGGTAGGCTTAACTACTTTGTTTTGAAAGGGAACTTTAATATTAAACAAATGTGTACTTATTGGAAATGGCAGTGTTGAAAGCCTGCATTGTGAATCTGACTTAATAAACCTAATCTTTCCCTAAAGCTCTGTATATTATGGAGAAGTAATAAGATATCTTGACTAACTAAAATATTTTCCTTCATCTTTGAAAAAGAACTCTACTTCTAAAAGTAATTAATTGTTTGATTTAAAGCGTCTCATGTACATGACCAGATTTTTAATCTTACCTGTACAGATATGATAGATTGCAATAATGAGGCAAGTACATGAACAGCGTGTAGTTAGAACACATAATTTAAATGTTTGTGGGCATTTAGAGAGTGGAAAAGTAATATATATTTGCATCTATTTTTAGAAATCCTTGCTGTAAGAATCAAGCTTTAACAAACTAGATATGCTAGATATGAATTTCCACCAAAAATTGCATCTGAACCTAGGGCAAATATTTAATATTTCTCAAGATCTGTGCTTTGTATTTCTTTACTTTTTACTGCCTTCTTTTTCCTTTTCTTTTTCTTTTTTCTTCACCAGGGACAGAACAGGAATATCACAAGAAATACAAAATTTTTAGAATAAGTCTAATTAATCTTAAAGATGTGTCCTGAGCATTATTTTTCAGCCCGCTTTTAGAGGTACAGTAGGTTTGGATTATTCATTCACACACAGGTGAATGTTGGTATAATGGGCATTTCTGTTAGTCAATATGGACTACTGTCAAACCTTTTCAAAGTTTTCCTGCTTTTTACTCCTAAGTAAGAGCAAGCTGTTGGTATTGGTACTGTACAGGATATGTGCTATCAGGATAAAGGTTTTGTCAATTATCCCACAGAGGTGTTAGTTTAAGTGAGCAGCTAAAAAAAATTGAACTCTTCTGATTATCTGAATAATGTCAATAGAAAGTCCAGACACTTAAAATTTATTTGGTATGGAAAATTTGTCAACTGGGACAAACAGGACAAACAGCATGAACTGTTCTGATCTGGTGATCTGGCTTTGAAACCCAAGTCATTACTGTTACAGTGGATTTGTTAATAATTGGCTATACATGTCTTAGGAGCAAGGAAGCAGAAGGTACTTGTGAAGATAAGTAGTGGAGGAGAAGTGTGCTGTTCACAGTACTGAGGAACAGAAGAAAGGAATGAGAGAGGGAAGAAGTGGAGCAGGGAAATGGGAGCCTTGTAATTCACATGACTCTCAGTGGGAAGACTGTCTAGAGGCCAGGGGTGGTGACAGATGGACACAGGGAGTCCATTCACTACTTGTACTTGAAGTATTTGCTTTCTGTTGCAGTTTGACCTTTCATCTGAATATGTCAACTCACCTGCTGTGGAACCAGCATCCAGTGCTTGCGTGGTCCATAAGGATATGAATATTTTTTGCTGGATCAGGCACTTTGTAAATCATCTAATACCTAAGGCATAAAAATTGTCATTACAGCCATCTGCAATTTTTAGCAAAGGTTAATGCCTTTAAAGGAATTTTCTTTTTTTGATTAATCCATCCTACAGCAAATAATGTGACTCAAATTTCTTGATGGAATATTTCCAATGCTGTTAAAGGGCCATAATAAACCACGAGAAAGTGCTCTCATATTTTCTTCTTTTTCTATTAGAGAACAGAGATTTACAAAGAACCCAGTTAAGTAGAGCATTAATGAATGACTCTATTAATTGTTTACAAGAGCAAAGAGCTAAGAACTTGCTGCAACAGGAAAAACATGTTATAGGGAGAAGAGTTTCATTGCTTAACACTTTGAAAAGTATCTCTATAAACTGGCCTTTTCTCAGGAGACCAAAAAACTGTTCTCATGAGATCAAGTAACTACTTTATTCATGCTGAATTCAGCAAAAAATATGTTCTAATAGACATACTTGACTGCCTTCATGGTTAGATCAAGTTTTACCTTCAGTGTCTGCAGCTGTGGGAGTGCACATTAGGTTTTCCAACAACACCAAAAAATTTTTCAATTAAGGTCTCAAACCTTCTCAAAAATATCTGAAAATATCTTTTCCAGTGGGTGAGTGTGACAGCTCAGAGAACATACTTGAAGGTTTGGTATGACAGAGAAGAAAGAGTACCTGGGCCTGTGCAGTGTGTGTTAAAGACAGACTGTTACCACAAGAGGATGCAGGAATCTCAGCATGCAAGATCTGACCCTGATGTAATTTATGAGTTATATGCACACTGTAACTCTTTTGTGTCTTAGGTTGAATTTGAGTAGCTGAAAGGTTCAGAGACAATAACCACTACATTTTATAAATAAATTCAGCTGCTGTGGCTTTCAATACAACAAAAGAACAAACCAGAAAAAATATTTTCATTTTAAAAACTAGATCATGTTAATTTTGACCTTAATTATACTTATTCAGTTAACTGCTACGTAATTTAATAGCAAAGTTTCAACAGTTATATTCAGGCACTCTATTGGGTCCTGGGGGCCTGGTTGTGATCCTATATGCTTTACTGATAAAAAGTCATAAAAGGCATCTGATCAACAGGCACAGCAAGAGTATATGTCTTTAATCTAGTCCAGTTGCAAGATAGTGGGATTTGCATTAAAACTCAAAGGAAAGCCTAAGCTAAGTGTCATTATATCAGATTTGAGGTAGTCTTAGGCTGTGCACATTGAGTGTTATGACAATTTGGGTGATAGTTGTTAACTTAATAAAGCTTTTGTGGATTTTGGATCAGAACCCTTTGCTTCTGTAAGTTTTTGTAAATTACTCAAAGGTAGATATTATGCTTGTCTAGAGTCTCATGAAAGAGTAGGTAGATCAGTTTGTTCCTAGTGAAAATGTGTTACTACTAAGAAGATCTTTTGTGCATTCTTATTTGTATTTTGACTGAAAGCAGAGACCTCAGCTCTAGAAACAGAATCACAGAATATGCTGAGTTGGAAGAGACCCACAAGGATTATCGACTCCATCTCCTGGCCCTGCATAGGACCATTCCCAAGAATCACACCATGTACCTGAGAGCATTGTCCAAATGCTTCTTGTACTCTGTCAGCCTTGGTGCAGTGAGCACTTCCCTGGGGAGCCTGCTTCAATGTAGAACCACCCTCTGGGTGAAAAACTTTTTTCTAATATCCAGCCTAAACCTCTCCTGGCACAACTTCAGACCATTCCCTCAGGTTCTGTCACTGTTCATCACAGAGAGGAGAGTAGTGCCTGCCCCTCCTCTTCCCCTCTTGAGGAAGTTGTAGATTGCAATGAGGTCTACTTTCAATCTTCTCCAGGCTGAACAGACCAAGTGCCCTCAGGCACTCCTTGCACGGCTTCCCCTCCAGACCCTTTCACCATCTTTGCTGCCCCTCCTTTGGACACTCTCTAACAGCTCAATGTCTTTTTCATATTGTGGCACCCAAACTGCCCCCAGCACTGGAGGTGAGGCTGCCCCAGCTCAGAGCAGAGCAGGACAATCCCTCCCTTGCCTGGCTGGTGATGCTGTGCCTGATGCCCCCCAGACACAGCTGGGGGTCCTCCTGGCTGCCAGGGCACTGCTGACTCAAATTTAACTTTCCGTCAACCAGGACTCCCAGGTCCCTTTCCACAGTGCTGCTTTCCAGCTTCTCATTCCCCAGTCTGTCCATATATCCAGGGTTGCCCCATCCCAGGTGCAGAATCTGACACTGTCCCTTGTTGAATTTTGTAACTCTTGGCAAATGAGCTGTTCTATAATTAGTCAACATGTCTCTTTGTGTTAGGTGCTGTTTATGATCGTGACATGACACAAATATTTTTTCAAGTTACCTTCTGATCAAAACCCCTGGTTTAGTATGAAAACTCTTCAGTACTTTTAAGAGATTGTATGAAATCGCATATACTACAAATTTTCACAGCAGAGAACATTTCAATACCTTTTTTTAGCATAGGAAAAATGAAAATTAAGATCCCTTGAAATGGTCTCTTGTTTTAGTGGTATCTGTGCCATAATTTGGAAGACGTTAAAAATACTGCTGTATCCTTTGTTTCACTAATAGCATTCATATATTATGCTTTTATTTATGAAGATTTGGCAAAATGAGGAGCAGGACTAGAAAAAGTAGGAACTATTTTTTTTGCCCAGAGTACAAATTAAGCACCAAAATGTATTACAAATATGAATTCATCAGTGACAATCTAATTGAATCAGGATGTCTCTGAATGCTTGAGACTGGCGACAGCTGCTCTGTTAACATATATTTCTAGCTGTGTAGATACTGAGACACGAAAGAGAAAATTTACAATCCATGAATCCCTCAATGGAAACAACAGAATGGCATTGATACTTTTAACCTCTTTCTCAGTAATTGTGGAGATATCTCCCATATGGCCAACTTTCAGTATGAAACTTCTAGTAGTGAAAGTCATCCACACATGCCCTCAATCTCTATAGGTAATAGGCCAATAACATGCAGATGCAATCACAGCCACCAACAGAGACAAGCTCCACTACTAGCAGCATAATGAAGAAGCAAACTTGAAGAATATATCAAATGTGTTCCTCAGAAAAACACATGTTCCTTCCTATGAGAAAAGGAAAAACAAAGCATGCTAAATGAATGAGGGCTTTTGGTGAAGTATTTGTGCTACAGCATTAAGAAGCAGTATTTATTATTAATCTATGCCACAATAACTGTAAACAGCATGGAAGTGAGCTGTAAGTGTGAAAGTCCAATGGAGTCTGTACTTTGTAACATTTACCACCATCATTGCTCTCGAAGTGGCAGGGAGAGAGAATATTGCAGAAATTATAATTGGAGAATCTGCCTCTATGGGCCAGGATAGTCTAATTCTACTCAGAGGTCTGCAGGGCACAGTAACCAGTGTATTGAAAACTGCTACTGATGTACCAAATAAGCATTTTTTAAAGTCAAAATTGTGTCAGTCACTCTGATGACTCGGCAGCCACCCAACAATGAGTAACTAGAAATGTATGGATCAGCATTTGAGAGAAGTTTGTGAAATGAAGTTTTATTATCTCTTCAGAGAAATTCATTGTGCCATAATATTTTTCTTATTTATTTTTCTTGAGAAAATAAGTATTTTTATAAGATCCAAGAAGAAATTGAACCTGCTATCTTCCATAGCTGAATGACAGTGGTTTTGGAAGTCATAATGTTCCTCAGATACAGTACTGCTCCTGTTGTAGCTAGTCACTAGAAACAACTTTCTAGTGAGAGAAACCCAGTACAATTGCACAGAGATAGATTGTGTAGTAAACAGACCTAATTTTGTATTAATGTAAAATTAATTGAATTGATTGGAAATCTGGTCTTGGTTCTACCTCTCTGAAACCATGGAAAGGTTTGCTATCCTTTCAGTTCCTTCAAGTGCCAGAGACTTTAGTGTGAATTATTTACATCATTTGTATGTACAAAAACTGAAAGGAGCTTCTAGCAGATTTATGAAAATCTGGTAGAAGAAACCTAAAATTCCCCTGAGTTTTTGCAGTTATGCAATACAAATTTATATATTAGGAAGTTCTCCTGTTTCAAAGGAATTCTAGTAAAGTTGTGGTCAAGCAGAGGCAGTAAGTGTTGGAAAATTGTCCAACCTATTGCTTCTGTGTAGAGTCTACAATAGGATCATAGAATGGTTTGAACTTTGGAAAGAACCTTAAAGGTCATCCTGCTACAGCCCCACTGACATGGCCTGGGATGCCACCTGCTACATCAGGTTGCTCAGAGCCATGTCCAACCTGGTCTTAAGCTCTTTTTCTCCAAGATTGCAAGACGTTTCTGAAGTTTGTAAATAGTTCACAATTAGTAATTACTTGAACTTAGTGAACATATTTTTCTATTTATAAAATGTTCAATATAATGCTGTCCCATGCTTATCTATCCTTCATATCCTAGAGTAATCAATTAAAAGTGTAATCTTTACATTCTGGAAAATCCTCTGTAGAAGTTGGATATTGGCTGTGAGATTGTTACATCTGACCTATTAATCAATTTTAATTGATTTGGAAATTGGCATGCTGCACACATTTTTGCCTGTACAACTTCTCTTCGTGATGACTTACAGAGAAAAAGCACAAAAAAAATGAGGCAAAATTATGTAAAAAATCGAAAGGAAATAAATATTTTTGTGTGTGTGTGTGTGTGTGTCTGCATCGATCCAAACAGTTCCGTAAGAAATGGGGCAAAATTTCAAGTTTTCAAAAATCTAAAAACGGTGTTGTGAAACTGGGGAGAATCAGGTACCTTGTACTATTACTCAGATTGTGTGTGTGTTGAGGCTTGAATTTTCTGTGGGCATAGAAAGGTCACAGAACTTAATGCTTGATTCAAAAACTTGATCAAATACTAATCCCCTATTTGTTTTTAGTTTTGTCCATCAACTTGTACATGATTTGCATGATTTTTACTGACATTTGCTTTTCTGACTCCTTTGGGTTTTTAAAAATTCCACCTTGCACATAATATTTTGCACTTTAACATGTGCTGTAGATCCAGTTCTGTAGAGTGCTCTCAAACAAAACAAAGCTTATATGATCCCCAGCACCATTCCTGAAACCGTCAGCACCTTGTTGTATTAGCTGCTTGTGGTCTGTCAGGCAAGTTGTGTTTCAAAAGAAAAGAAAAACGCCTCATAAAAACACACACATTTGATCTTTTACAACTATTTTTAGTTTGTGTCAATCTTCTATGGCCCTGGGCAACAGAGGCAAAATGCCAGCCTTGGCAATCTTTTCAGACACTCTAATATGCCAAGTTCTGGCAGCAGCACATTTTTTATCAGAACTGTTTTCCAGCCTCAGTAAACTGCTTCAAATGCTGGTGTGCTGTTATGGATATGACATCCATGGGGACCACAATGATTGCAATCAAAAAGTAGTGGAGAAAATAGAAAGAGTTAGTGTCAGTTCTGATTTTCCCTATCCCTTTCATCATGACAATAAATTAATACAGCTCAGCTTTTGCTCTGGTAAGCCTTTTCCATAAGAACAAGGTATGAGAATCCTAATGCTTAACATTCACAGTGAAATATTCTGGTGTTACAAATGTAGTGGAGGTGTAGTATAAAATGCAAAAAAGTATGTCTGTACAATGTCATGATAAGAGTGTACATGCAGAGAGGAGTCAAGAAACTTGAATTGATGATTCTCACAGGAATTTTAACTTACTCCTCTTCTACCTTGCAGAGAATTTTCTAACACTTTCTTTGGCAGCTATTTCTAGGTCTACATCCAGTGTGGATGTTGTGTTTATCTTGGAAATCATAACTTTGGTTTGTTTGACATTTTGATGAGTGTGAATTTCGTAACCTAATGTCACAAAAATATTATTTTTAAGAATTTTTTTTTCCATTTTAAGTGAGTGCTTTCCATCCTTTAAAAATGTAGACATGTAAAAAGAAAAAACAGTAAATTGTGATGTGTAGTATTGTAAAGAAAATTGCATGGTATAGAAGTTTTGCAACAACTAGTTGACCATGTAATCAGTAGCCTAACAATACCTGTGTTTGCATAATGGTAACATATGATAAGAAGTGCTGAACAGACAAGGAAATTGTTTTGATTGTGTTATATGCATTTCAACACTTCCCAGAATGCCAGGATGCATTTTCTATGTGTTTAATATCCAATGCAATACCCAGAGACTCCTTTTTGACTTTACCAAACTGGATCAGTACCTGAAGCCTTGACCTTATAGTACCTTAAGCATACTTGCAATCTATTTGCATTGGAGCATTGAGTCAGGATTGTTATAAATATCCTGCTCTACAAAGGCCAATAGATGTTCTAGAATGTGTTGTTTTTTATGTGTTAATGCATTTTGTTTCTTATCTGCTACTTCCAAACTTAGTCAAGTATGAAATCTTCCCCTTTGACTATATACATACAGCATTTGAAACTTGCCAAATAACTCTTTTCTGGACTAAGCAGTATGCAAAAAATGACAAGGACATTTTCTTTAAAGTACAAAAGGCAGTTTTTAATGAAAAATAACCACATTTTACTTTATTCATCATGAAAGGTGGTAAACTGCAGACTGAGCACAAAAATGAAAAATATCAGTTCAGACGATATTTTTTGCTTCTGAAAAACAAAAAAGAAGCTCTCAAAATAGGATTTGGCACAAAATTGCCTCTATGCTTATATTTGCTCTTCAGTTTGCTATAAAAATATGACCTTTTCAATATTTTCTCCTTGGGAGGAGGCTCTTATCTCAAGTTTCATTTCCAGAGGAGATTAGAGCATTAATACTAATGCATCCTCTCCCTAAAAGAAGCCAAAAGCAAGATGAAACATGATTTCTTGACTAAACAATATGGTACCATGCCATCACCCAGATTCAGAGAAGAACAAGTCTATTCTCTGCTCTCCGAGACCATAGTCTCAATGAAGAACACAAAAGTTTACTACAGAGCCTACACCAATACACTGCAAAGACGTAATTGTTTAATTTCTCTAGTGAGAGTTGGCCACCACATTTGTTTGAACTGTTCCTCGGGGATCATTAGAGAAGACTGTTCTTTACTCATAGTTTCAAGTATCAGTTGCTGTTGGACACTCTTGTTTCTGAGGGGACTTCAACATGGAAGATGAATAGGCTGCTCAGTGATATTCTGCTTTAATGAGCTGGCTCTTACCCTGAAGGAGGACAACCCAGTGCTGTGCAATCATGTACATCTGTAGCAATAAAATACAGGGTAAACCCATGCATATTTCTGCCCCTCTATCCTCCACCCCTAAACCTTATTACCCTGTATGAAAGCAAAAGGAAATAGTGAAATACTAATGCACTGTGGTGTAACCCTTAAGCTGCTGAAGGGCACACGCAGGTGAGAAAGGTTGTTGTTTTCATATATTGTGTTGAGGGAGGATAGAAAATCATCTTTGTTAGTCTTTGCTGGTAATCTTCTGTACGGTCTCAGAGGTTGCTGACTAATAAGTGACCTAATTTATGGTAACACAACACTTGTGAAAACATTTTTGAAACTGTTATATCCCTTGTATACTTGCTATCTACCCTGGGAAGCTAATACTTGAGTAAATTAGTGAAAACAGCTGAAATGTTCAGTGGAAAGGTGTTTTCTCTTGGCTTTGCAGTTAGAACTGGAGTCATTTGGCATTTCTCAAATCTGCTTTTAAGATGCAGATATGACTCTTGTCATCATAATCCTTTGTCAGATATATCAACTTCAAAAATTCTGTTTGACCTTAAAGACAGAAGTAGGACTTGATTAATATTCTGTGTATGCTTTTCTTTTCACATTTACAAAACTAGGAATGTAAGAAAATCTTGAAATAGACTTTTCATGAGAAAATCTTCCAGCAAATAAAAACAGATCATAAAAGGAATAGATGGCTTGACTGCCAGAATCTTCTCATTTATAAAATACCTTTGAAGTCAACTAATGGTGAACAGAAATAAAAATAAGTGTCAGTTATCCCAATGTAAAATACAAGAAAGAAAGTTTTATGGAGAAATTCTTTGTAGCACTTAAGACTGGGGACACACGACAGCCTTCCTCTTTGTCCTGGTTTAACCAAGCCCCACACAATCACTTGCTTACACACCTTTCCCCAGTGGGATGGGCAGAGAACCGGAATGGTAAACTGAGGCAACTCATGGATTGAGATAAAGACAATTTAATTGGTAAGGCAAAAGCTTAGCAAAGCAACACAAAGGAATTAATCACCACTTCATCACTTTCTGGACCAGCAGATTTTCAGCTATGTCTAGGAAAGCAGGGCTCCATCATGCTACTTCACTCTCCAACAGTTTACAGCTCAAGGACTGCCTGTGGCTGAGGATGCAGAATACATGGGCAGAGGTAGGACAAGCCAGGGGGCTTAATATTCCTGATGGAAAATAGGAATCCTGACCAATTGAACAAAAATATGACTTCAAAGCTATTAATTTCCTATGCAATGAGATTGAGTATAATGAAAATTTTGAAATTCTCATTGTCACTGCTGTTATATATGCTAAAGACAAGTAGACTAACAACAATTACAGAGACCTTCCTTAGCCAATCAATTTTTGAAAAGAGAAAAAGCACAGTAATTTTATATTTAACCAACAGAACCCTCCAAAATTAATTGCTTTTATTTCTTTCCATTGGTTGTCTTTCTTGCATATCAAGCTGACTGTCCTTTTGTATTCTGTGTTGATGATAGTACTACAGTTAGATTGTCCTCCTGCCAACACAGTACACAGTTAGGAGAAATCTGGAATATGGAAATGTCAGCTGCTGGCTTGGCTGTTAAAAGTAATTACTCTCTGGTAAAACCCAACTATTGCAGAATGTTTTGTAGACTAAAATCAACACCTTCACTGTGTAATACTCCCGTTAAATATTAATTAAGGTCCATCTTTATAAAAATGCTCATCTGAGATGATACTGGCAAATGTTATGATGCAAATCTATCAAGTTTCTGGGAAATAAAATTTCAAAAACCTTAGCACTTAAAAGGGTCTTTCTTGATGAGCACCTTTGAAGGATTAGCCTGCATCTGCACAAAAAAACAGCTAAACAAATGAGAAACTAGTAAATATTTGGAAAAAGTGAGAGCACAAAATATTCTCTAGTTTATTTCATTATTCTACTTTTTAATTACTAGGATAATTAAGGGAGAGAAACATTATCATGTTCTCCGATAAGTAGAAGGCAAGTTTGGTTTGGAAGATGCTAACTTTTTGCTTAAATGAGAAAATCCCAACACCGATGCACAGAAAGCTATCTTGACACTGGCTTGGTGGTGTTCAAGTGTGTACAAACATTCACTGATTCTATATACTATGTTTAATTTTTTCCCTGACTTAGTACCAACAATCTTTTCCATAGTCAAGACTTGGGAATTTGCCATCTTCAGTTAAACATGCAAGATCTAATTGTTTGCCACACCTGTGATACTGTTTTTCCTTGAAAGCCCTGCAATACCACATGGAAAATCAGTTCATAACTGTGTGAAAAGGTTGAAAGCCTTATGGTGAGCCAAGGTATATATCTTCCCATTGCAGAGCTGACACATTTGCTGACACATTTTCCCCTGCCAGAAAGTGTAATAGTCTTTATCTTACAGAATGCTTTTGATTGCTCTGAGTGTTGTTACTGTAGGCTGTCTTAAGTTTTCTCTGAGGTAGCACTGACTGCTGAGGCATCATCAAACCTTTACATGCAATCCGTTAACATCTTTTACCAGAGCCATCTGCAAGTAGAAAATTGCTAAATATTCAAGAGCCTGCAGGAGAACTCAACTTCTGCATTTTTCTGGGCCTTAATGCCTGGAAAGAAGAGCTGTTCTTCTGATGGAAGAATCCATATTTGAACCTCTTTCTGAAGCTGTGAGACCCTTTTGGGCTCCCCAGCACCTGTCTGATCTGGGCATTTGGCAGCAGTTCAGTTCCTGGAGGTTGGGGGAATGGCAATCAATTCTAATTATTGGCTGATGCTGTAAATATGCAGTTGGTCCTGGAGGATCTGAGCTTATGCCAGAAATGACGAGCTTTTAGTAGTCCCCTGGCTAGTACAGACACTTGCAGCTACTAATTAGCAGTAGCTTTTCACTTCCCTCCTCTGTGGAGAATGGAACTGCTGCTAAATATCAGTCCTCCTAAGGCAGTTGTGCTATGTTCAGATTATGCTCGCCCATGGCCAGCATGAAGAAAAGGTTGGTCCTTCCCTTTCCCCCAGCCTTGCCTGCTTGTTCTTCTGGCACTTTTTGATTGTGTGATGGCTTTTACCAAAACTAACTCTCCAGAAATCTGATATCAGTAAACTGATGTGACTCATTTCATGGCTCCATTTAGTGTTAAAGAAGATGAAAAGGAGGAAATTGCAATCTGAGGCCATGGAAAAGAGGATCCTTCTTTTTGACAGCAGGGGAACCTTGGATTGGCTTAAACTATCATGAAATGAGCCAATGAGCCCTTCAGATATTTTGATCCCCTATGAATAATTTCTAAGCTCTCAAAGGACAAAAGACTCACAGTTCTAGAGCACAGCTGGGGAAGAGAAAGGAAGAAAGGTGATATGATGAAAACAAACAATGCAAGAGTAGTTCAGCATGCATGGGTGATTTAATGTCCCTTTAAGAATCACCTGTAGACTTAGTGTGAACCTGAGACTACTTTCACTTCTGCAAACGAACTCCCAGCAACGTTTTAAACTAAGCTGGTGGATCAGCTATGTGTGTTCCTCACTCTTGCCAGCCTCTTTCCAGTATCTCTTGTGCTCTTTTCCATATCTCTTGTGCTTGAATACATTCCTCTTCAACCAAATGGTGATTTGTATTAAGGAATTACTACAGGATTTGTTGCTGGTACAAAGTAACCTGATTTGCACTCTATTTGTGCCAAGAGTGCATGCTTACAGCAGTTTGGCAGAGCAAAATGGACTATTCCAGCAGCAGGAGATTTTTTTCTAGTGGAATATTTCTATAAACATGGAATTTTGGCTTGATGTTTTTTCAGTCATTACCGGAAAGAGTTAAAGTGTCTTATCTCTTGCATTTGTCTGCAGCGTCTGACTTTGTATAGAACATCTGTCATTTGGTTAGTCTTTATTACCATTCATGTTGAAGCAATGATGAATTGCTGTTTCAATGTCTTCATCAGATTGCTCAGATATGTTCTTTGAGCATCTACTCATTTATCCTCAAAGGACTATCTGGATGATTTAATTGATCGAATAGAGAGCACAATGGCATGTGTCAATCTACTAGCCAGCCTTTCTTAATATCTCACTCTTTTTAATGTGATTTTAGAGAATGCTATATAACGAATGGGTAATAACTACCATATCTCCTGACTATATAAATGTATTGATTGAATCACTGTGTCTATTAGGGACTCTGAATATTTCAGAGTTAAGAAAGCAACATACTTCTCTTTTTAAAAATATTTAAAATGTTTTTTAGCATTTACTAAAAAATTCCAGATGATTTTTGAAACAGTTGCTGCAGACATGCTGGATTTTTAATGAATTTCACTGGATTTTTGCTTATATGCTTTTCAGAGTTTTTCGTGTCGCATAGTCCTACTGTATGGCATATTTGTTGGATGCAACTTCTTTTACAGGCTTTTGTTTAACCTTTAACACATGGGGATCACAGTAATTCTTTTTGATAGAAGCTTAGTTTCAGTTTCAAGAAGTAATAGTTAAATCATAATTTAATCTTTTTTTCTCTTTTAAAAATTGGTTTTGGTATGAAATAAGAAACTTGTATTTCAGTATCACATCAGAATGAGGGCCTGGATGCCAATCAGGCTCAGCTAACAGCAGCTATTTGTGTTCTTCAGAAAGTCTGTATATGTAAGAAGGGATTAATCTTATGGCTAGTAGCCAGAAGAGAATTGAAACTAACACTAAGCTGAATTTTGTATATATGCTTATGCAGTACTCCTGAAAACATGAAATATGTGTCTCTCCAGCACAGCAGTATAAATAGCCTTTTCCCCCCATGTATTCTCCAAACTTCCCTCTAGTTGGCTTCTGTTATCTTCTTTGTAGCTTCTATCACATTTCCCCTTCACCTAACCTGCTCTCTGTACTTAGGGCTGTGAGTGATATAGCTTAGTGTCCTTCCACATGATACAAAGGCTTTTGTCTCCAGGTTATTCCAGATGGTTGGGGATATAATGAACTGTAAATCAGCTTTATAGTCTAATGAAACTATTAGACATTTTTTTCTACTCCAATACTTTGCATTTTGACTCCAGAGATGGCTAAATAGACTGGACTTATAGTTTTCTCTAATTTGGTCCAATTTTGTGTCCTTAAATATCACAGCAGATTGCCCATTGCATATTTACAGGGCCATTTCTCCAATCTTTCTACTCCCATGCTCTAGTGGAGATCTCAGTGAAGGTTCTCAATACAGCTGTGCTTCTATCACTGAAAATGGCCTGTAGCATTATTTTGCTTGGCAGCATTTTGAATAGTCCATGGTTTTGCATTTGAATATTTAGACTTTGTGTGCAGATTCATAGAATTTTTTTACACTATGGTACAAAAGCAACTACAAAAACCTAACCAAGACAACCTTGACAAACATTACACTAAAATGTTCCTATTTTAACAGAGTGACCTCTAATTCTTCATCCTCAGTTTTGAATCAAGAGGTAACTGTGGCTGGAATTTTTAATCTGCAAAT
This sequence comes from Toxostoma redivivum, assembly GCA_013397375.1. Classification (NCBI taxonomy): domain Eukaryota; kingdom Metazoa; phylum Chordata; class Aves; order Passeriformes; family Mimidae; genus Toxostoma; species Toxostoma redivivum. The sequence goes on from VXBI01013070.1 coordinate 1,945,143, forward strand.
AATTGCAGCTACATTTTACAGCACTTAGCCTGATTACAGTTCCCACAGAGCTGTGGTGAAATGTGACTAGCATATAGCTCTGTTTCTATTACAGGATCTGAGTTTATCCTGCATTTTTTTTCTGATCCAGTTGATTCTGAAGCCTTACATTGTTCAGGCACATTTTGATGAAATGGTATATCTTAAAAATACACCAATTTACAGAAGCCAAAATTTTTCACAGTAATGTAAGCATTTTATTAAGCCTAATTGAAAAGATTTCTATCCTCTAAGGGTTGAACTTCTGATTAAAAACAGTGAGATAGGCGGAGAGAGAGCTGAAACCCAAGAGAGCTGCTATCTCTTAGTGCATTAATGTGGGGAGAATATGAAAGCAAAAATGAGTCTTCACCATATTGGTGGCTGATCACTTTACTCCTCAATATATCTACTCTTCTAGATGTTCTGCGCTCACTCATTTTCATTTATAACTTCTCCAACAGAGGAATCACCATCTGTATTTTGGAAATTCATGTATTCCAAAAATGGTGGGGTTGAAATAAGCAAGTCGCTCTCTCCCATCTTCTTCACTTTTAATGTTTCAAAAATGGAAGTTAGGCAATGATAATAGGGAAAATACTAGTGAAATATACAGACAAATATTGGCAAGCTGAGATGGAACTGGGAGGAAAATAAAAAGAAAATTCTGGCCATGGTTCCACATGTTTTAATGCATCTTTCTTCTGTTGCTCAGTTTACGTAATTTAAGAATTTAAGATTATGAAGATGACATGAGAGTCATCTACAGTCTTAAATTAAGCAAACTTAATTAGATTTACTGAAGCTGATTTTTGTTACTCTAAATCTCTTTGCTCTCATGCTGCTAAATCAGCAATCTCTGCAAACAGGGTCAGCAGTTATGGTTTGTTGTAGCACTGATACTAAGCCTTGGTTTGTGTCTGAAAGAGCAATACTAAGTGTTTGATGGTTAGACTGGTTGCCAAAGTACCATGCTAGTAGCTTCTTGATAAAGCTGTGAATTGTAAGCTACTACACTTTTATTTTAGTACAAACAACTCTGATTATTTATGGAGTATGGAACTGGAGGTAGTCACGAGCTGCATTTTCTGTCCTGCAGTCCATCTGGAGATTAAACAATTCTGTTTGTTTTTCTTAGTATTTTTTGTAGTTGTCGGTTGTACTTTTTTGCTATTCATGTACATGACTCACGTGAATTTTCAGAAGTGAGAATACCTTTGGCTATTAAAAAATTGGTAAGAACCTCCTTTACATTTGATTGTGATCATTCTTCAGTCAAATTCACTATTGAGACACCCTTACTTCCTTGTCTTCCTTGGCTGAAGACAATAGATTGTGATATTTTCCTCTATTCAGCTTGTTTCCATGGGCTGGAGAAGGAAACCATAGTGTCACAATTTTTCTGAAATAAGAACATCTGAACAAAAATGTAACGGAGATAGGACATTCCAGGCATAAAAACAGAAAAGATATGATTAGTGGGAATGTTCCCTAAGAACCTTCCATCTTCATATAACAATCTTTATTTCTTAATTTACATTCCTACTCAACACAATGAATCCTCACAGTGTTTTTGGTGTTGCTATATCTACTATAGTTCTTTTGCACTGACTGTATTTCCTGTTGAAATCATTCAGTGCATTGCTCTATGTTGACTGTTTTTTCCTAGCTAATGGTGGCATACTGTCTTTGAAGTAGTAACAATTAAAATCGAGCATTTGCCAGCATGTGAATTTTAGCAGTCTTTATAATCTTAGTCATCTGTGATGCAGCAGGTGAGAATGCAGCTGTGAGGCTTTTGCTTAGAATGGTCTCTTGCAGGTGAAGTGTGAATGTATGTATCATAGATGATGATGCAGTCTTGTGACTGATGAACTCTCTAAACTTGGGGAATTTCTGATATCAGACTACTTATATCCATTTTTATCTTCGAAGGATTTGAGTCTTCAGAAAACAAGACAAAATTTTATGGTCTAAAGCCAGGGCAGTCATTTCTGGTATTCAGCTGCTGGGACACTTCCAAGGCTTTGTTGTACATGACAACAAACTGTGATATTTTATAAGGAAAGCTTTATGAATATATTAATTGTTCTCTAGGGTATTATGTTAGTGCCTTGCATTCCCTTCCACCTCAGACTCTTTACAGTTGCTGATTGCAAAGCAAAAAATCTATTGGGATCAGGGTTTGACACTACCAGATCTTAACATATGCTTAGCACAGTTGAATTATCTTTTTAAGGATGCATCTCTTGCAATGGGGAATCTCAGCTGCAGTCCCTGCCTCTCCACACCATGGTATTTGGGTGTCAGTGCTTGAACTACCTTTGTTCTATCTGACCTCTTTTATTGGTGATTACTGGCTCTATTAACAGTGCTTTGTGGAATTCTGTGGGATATGTGTAAACAAAAGAGCTATACAAATGTAGTATGGTGACACTGCTGATGCGTTGATTTTGGCATAACAGCATGCCAGTTGGGGGAAGCCAGAGGCTAATATTCAACAGATGGCAAAGTCCTAAACCCTATAATAATGGCTGCAGTTATTTTCATTACTGTCATTTGATGACACATACAATAGGGGGGAAAGACTTGAACTGGGTAATCACAGGAATTATACTCAGAAGGACCAGATGCACTTCAAACTCCTAAAATGGTGAAGGATGTTCAGGCTGAATGCCACTGTTGTCCATATTCCAGGTATATTTATTCCTGAGGACTGGAAGCCACACTATTTGCTGTCATATACAAGGCTAGCATTCTCTCTTTTGTAGTAACCAGGAACTAAACATATAAATTGGCATTTTTTTGTATGAAAGGAAATTTTTCTATGTTGCAGATATGTCTGTGTATTATTATCACATTTATAGTGATACATTATTTTTCAAATTTTTCAGCATGAAGATCAAAGCATGAAAAACCAGAAAAGGTTTGCTGTGGAAGCCTAAAGAATTAAAAAAAGAAAAAATCACAAGCTTGTCTGATTAGTCCTGATAAAAATCATACCAATTTATGTGAATAAAAGCATTAGATGATTCTACCTTGAAGTTTTACAAGGTTAAAGGTATTTTTCTTCCTCCAGCCTAAGAAACCTGTGAACTGTTTGTTATGATCCTGTACATAGGGAACTTCCATAAAATAATTTGAAGGTTTTAAAACTTATTTAAAATTTTATGATTTTTCATTCTCAAATTTGAAGGTTAAAATGATGATAATCTTTGCTCTGGCAGAAAAAGACATTGGCTTTTAGAAAAATTAATTAGATCATATTTGAATATTCATAGAACTGCTTTGCATTTGGGAAAAAAATAGTTCTTTTTGGCTTCCAGGAGATTTAGGAGTGACCTACCCTGACCCAATTTTAAAAAAGTCCAGCAAAGCAGGTCTTTTTCTGAGCTGTTCATTACAGCATCTATAGTCATGATACATTCACAGGCTTTGACTCAATTTGTATTAACAGGGTCATGCAATGAGTCCTTCATGTTTATTTTATTTTTCTAAAAAAAGAAAAAGAAAGTAAAATCATGTTTCTTTATTTAGCAATTCTGTACAAGCTTTCCCACACTACAGCAAAGCCAAAATATTTCACACCTACCATCAGTGATCTAATACTTAATATTAAGACAGCTCCTACTGTGACATGTTTCTTCCCTCTGCTGGGCTAACAACATAATAGGGATCAGGAAAACAGTTCTGAACATGGCATTGCTAAAATCTGTGAAAAAAATTCTAGGTTAAGCCTTCTTTCTGACCCTACCTTCTGTAATTGCTGCAAAGCAGATTGAGAGAACCTGGAGCAAAAAAATCTTATTAAATCAGTCTGCTGCTTTATCAGCTGATGTTGAGCTACTTATTTGAGGTCCTAGGTGCAAATCCTGATGTATTCATGCCTTCTATAAAATGGAGCATTGAAAAAGCCATAAACAAGGGGGGAAATCCATAAATCAACCTGACTGGGAAATTGAAATTATAACAAGACTTTTACAAATGTCCTAATAAAATAAGAGAGGTTGGTGTTTTGGCTTTTTTTTCCTCAGTTTTTTTTTTTTTTAATTTTAAACTATGCATCCTTGAAAGGCATATGGAGAACATGGATCTGGCAAGGATTTCCTTATTTTTACAAGCAGGCTGTGTTTGCATACTTGATCTGCAATATCAAGGCCAGTGATATCTTTAGGAAATAATTTCCAGTGTTTGCAGTGTATCTTAGATCAGATTCCTTTAATTTTAAGCTGCCTGCAGAATTAAGCTGGACATCATCTGACACCAGCCTTTCAAACTGATTTACAGCCAATCAAGAAAGATGATATCATAGCCAAAGGTACACAGGATTGGGACTCAGGGGGTTAGGCTTTGTTTCTGTGATGTTCCTTTTACACTGAGAAAATTAATTTTGTTCTAGATTATAATTTTAAGTACCTGCATCAATCCAGGATGGGATGCTGTGCATTGGAAGCACAGACTGGTTTCTTACAGTCCCTGTCTGCTTCAGGGGTAGACAGAGATATTTTTGCTAATGGGAAAATTTGTGTACCTGCTGCAGAACAGAGGTACAAAGACCCAACTAGACCAGGTCTGAAGGGGTTTTAGTGAGTGGGCTAAAGCTGCTCCTTATTTGAAGCAGTTCACTCAAGGTTATGAGGAATGTTCTTTTTTCCCCTAAAATACTGTGGAAATCTACAATCCAAATTTTAATCTTAATAATCTGGGTGCAATTCTGCCACCTTTACTCAGTCTGGGTGGCCCCAATGAGGATGGTCTGCGATCCTGCACTCAGGGACAATAAATAATTGAAAGTCTGTACCAAAAACAAGTTACAGCTGAGTTGTGACTGCCCCTGTCCTCTAGCTGTGCAATAAATAGCATAAATGACACTCCTGTAATTTTAAAATATTCTGAGGACAAACAAATGACTACAAACTTCTTGACTACTAAGGGACTGTGGTCTGTGTTAAATAAAGAGCCAGCCTGCCAACCAACCTGACACAGCGCAATCACAAAAGCACCAGCCAGCCATTCAAACAAACACTACTCCCAGCTTATTGGAATAGGTCTGAACCTCAAAAGTGTTGTGGGCAAAGGTTATGTAAAAATTTCATCTGAAATATATTTTTTCCTGGACTTAATGAGTACCTTTGAGCATTACAGTCAAGAACGCATTCCATCTGGTGACAGCGTTTTTACAAATGAGAAAAAAGGACATTTTAAGCAAATTTCTTGCTCAAGTGGTAGGGGTTATTTTTGTGGGTTTGTTTTGTTTTGTTTTGTTTGTTTTATACTTTGCTAGTCTTGCATGACTTTAGAAACACAGTTTTATACTGTACAGGTCCAAAATAAATTAAAAATGGTCATTAGGTTATTAAGAAACTACCTATTGGTATCAGTTATTGTTGTAAAACTGAATGATTTTGTGCTACTTGGAAAGATACATAAGAATTTTAAATCTATGAAAACTTTAACGGTACTATTATTATAGAAAACTTTCTGACCTTTGGTTCTAATTTTGAATAGATTGACATGATTGCAGATTTATTTACTCTAATAGCAGGCACAAAATTAAAAACACAAACAATTGTCGTGCTGATACTGGAAGCAAAAGGCTCAAAGTGCAGATCTGTCTCTGTTCTTTTAATTTGTATTTTTGAATAGGATAAAATCAAATTAATTTTAGAATGAGTATGTGGGAACCATGCTAAAGTCATAGAGAGGAATCAGCTGAGAATTTCAGAGGTGGTTAAAAGATCCAAGTCCTGGTATGATGCTTGCAGGCTCTCCACAATCAACAGGCATTCAGGAGATTGGAGCACCGTTGTGGAACTGGTTAATTTGATGCAATTTGATTCTGAGCTTATTTCAGAAACTTATCAGCAGAAAGCAAACTAATACTGAGGCAGTGCATAAGAACATCTTCTCCCTAAGGCATTATTAAAGTGCAGAATTCTGGGCTGTCAGATATCTCATGAAGCCAAAGAAAGTCTCACATGAGCAGTATTGTGGCCCTGCTATTCTATGGTGATGTTGCTTGTACTTGTCATCAAGAAAAACCATGTACCATCCTTCCAGATTCCATAGTTCTGGAAAGTGAATGATTTCCACTGCCTCATCTCCCCAGTCTCCATGGCATTGTCTTTCTTTTTCCAGTTTCTTTTTTCTTCCCTTAATCTTCTTCATGTCTGTATCAGTGGTGAGAAAGTTGTGACTGAACCAGATTCTTCCAGTGGTTGGATGATGTTTAAACACATTTTTGGGGTTTACCTCCATAGGGACTTGGGAAGTGAATGAGGTTCCCAGGGCTGTGTATATGCCTCCAGAGCTATCATGAGTTGCTTTGTTGGAGCTTCTGATTCTGTTTTTAGTTTTAGAAGTACCCAGGGATTTTGAATGAGGTTGAGGCCATCTCGTACTAGGAGCTGTGTACATAGATAGTAAGAGACAGTATCTGCCACACAAAGCTTGAAGCTTAAACAGTATAGGGACAAAAGGGAAAAGTCAGTCACACAGTGAAATGAGGAAGGTTATACACCTCAGAGCAGCCAAATTTAAATTAGCCTCCTAATCCTTGAAATTCAGTCCACTGCTAGACTGTGCCTTGAACACCAGGAATACTCTTAGGTGGGATGAATGGATATGGCTTTAGGGACCATCAGTTGCTTGATAGACCAGGGACTGAAACAATCAGTGAAACCACATATCTTATCACCTGACCCATGACTCACACTCACCACAGTGTATCTCATGTAATGGGGTTTTTTTAGTCCTCTGTCACTAGATTAATATCCACTTTTGCTTGCTGAGACATGATACCTATGGAATAGGGTAAATGAAGAACTACTTCATTTATCTTATCAATATCTTTCTCTTTTTTAGCATCCTCTCTAGATTGATCTGGTTTACCATCTGGGACCATAATAGAGCTCTCTTTTAAAGGTAGATAAAAGTCTAAAATACCAAGTAGAAATGCCATTAGCCTTTTTTATAGTAAGGGTTTTTCCTTAAACCTTTATCCTGAAAAAATTTAGGGAAATGAGCCAAAATTTTCATTCTAGTTACAGCAAGTAAACCAGCAGCTTAAAGTCAGAATAGAATGTAGCACAAATTGTTGCATATAGATAGAATGGAATTTCAAACCTCTACAAAATTAATTATCAATGAAAGAATTTATTTACAGCATTTCTTTTTCAGTTATATCACATCACGTTACATTTGTTGAGTTGAAACTTAAGATGGGTTTCTGTGGTTTTGTATTGATGCATTCCATATTTGACGTACGTAGACAAAAACATTTTTCCTTGTTCTGTTAGAGAGGAGATTTTCTACTTTTTAGCCATCTCCCTGTGGTGAGTTCTGCTGAAATTCATGGGAATATTTCCAGTAATAACTAGAGCAAGCCCTTTCTAAATAGCTGAAGTAAACAATCTCTAGTTAGGCAAACCTCCTATGCAGGATGTCAACCTTTTGAAATTTCTACCTCTTTCTTGAGACTGGACTGTGAGGTCCCATTTAATTATGACGTCTTTGAAAACCTGAATTTAAGCTCTTAAACTGATCCATTTGAAAGAAATGTCTACTCCTGAAAATGTGGTAGGTGCAGTTAAGCTACATGGTCTCCTACTCTAAGATAGTTTGGGTAGAAATGGATTACTTAGAATTATTATAGTGTAATCACAAATCTCATAAATAGAAAAATGCTACTTTCAATACACAGTTATCAAATTAGATGTCTATGTAGTCATCTTCTACATAGTTCAGCTCTTCTATTTACTACTTATGAGTGGAATGCAAATTTTGTGTGTACACAGTTTCTATTTCTTTGGAAATAGAAACTATCACTTTGCATTGTACAGAATCTGAACTTGCTCTATACTGGTTTAGTTCACGCTATTTAGAGAGTTGAGAGTTGTCCCACAGGGAAGAAAACAATTTGCATTAAGTGATAGGAAAGAAATAAGAACAAATTATTTATCTGAATAGATAGATTTTAAATCCATTGTTCAAAAAGTTCTTTTATCAACAGCAGAGTGATGGATTATTTCTTTAAGGGAAAGTGGCAGTAATTAGTTCTAATACCTGAGAGAACTCAATAAATATTTGCTAAATTAAGATTATTTATTATTTGTATTCTAGGATCATCTAGATGATTCCTATGAGATCAGACCCCCATTGTTCAAGGAACTGTGTAAGAACAGCTGCTATCCTAAACAACAGTTCAAAATAGATGTCATGGAAGACAGGAGGAAAAACAGAAGCTCAAAGAAACAAAATTAATTGCCTGAGGGCAGAAAGTTAGCAGCAGAGTTAGGTCTATGATCAGGTAGGTCTCTCCAAAGCCACCCTGGAGCTTTACCTGGAGCAAGTATCTTCCCTTCTTATCTGACCCTTTTGACTTGCAACCCATCTCTCAGTACAACAGCCAACCTCTGGTATCCAGTGTCACTGCTCCTCTGTGTAAGATGTGACAGCAGTCTTCATTTCCTTTGAGATGGTCCCTCTATCCACACTCAGAAATCACCTGCTATATAGGACAGTCAGTTGCTTTAGATTTTTTGATATTTCTCGCTTATTTTGATCACTCTTTGTACCTTCCCTCTTCTACTGAATTTGCCATTGTATCTTGCTGTCACCCTGTTTTTCTGCAGACTGTTATCATTGCCCATCTACTCAGCTGTTCTTGATCCTGTATAAGTACATGGGGAATAGTGGGTTGGGTAAATTTGGTATTTGTTGTTGTTTTCCAGAAAATACACTGTAGATAATCCATTAGAAAAATAAGTGTTATTGTCTGGGGTTTGTTTGTTTGTTTGTTTGTTTTTCTACCAGGTAAACTGAATAGTTGTAAGCTGGAAGTTGAAGTATATGCTGCTGTCTGGTGCCACAAACTGATAGAACTCTATTTACAATCGATTTACAATGAGGCAGAATCCAGGAGATTATAAAATGACTGGATCAACCAGATTGTGGGGATAAATGGAAATTGTTGTATTTGTAGTCACCCTGAGATAGACTCCTCTTACTAAAATTTGATTTTATACAGTTATTTTTATTGGCTTAAGTTATCTGATAACTTGGACAATTTAGTGTATCTAAAATTACACTAGATGGCTATGTTTAAATACATAATGTAGATTTGATGGTTTTGTAGTGTTTCGGATACATTTGACAGTCTTCAGTAAGTTCTGAATTCCTGGTTAAAGAGTTTCTGAATGAACATGCCTTTGTATGGCAAACTTATCTCAGAGAAAGAAAAACAACCAGTCATACAAGATATCCCATATTTTATGTTTTGCTTAGTGGTCATTTCCTTCCAAGAAGCCTTGAACAAATGACTTGGAACTAAAAGCACACAGGCATTCATGTGCTTGGTGATATGGTTAAGGATTATCAGATGTGTAGGTGCCTATTTTCTTTCCTTCTGAGTACGTCTTTGTTGTACCTTGGTGAACAGATATTTTAGAAAAGTTCTGAGGAGCTAGAACCTACCTCTTTAGAGGTCTCAATAGCCTCCTTCATTCCCAGCTATAAATGTACAGAAGGTTTTGGTTTCTCTACACTGCACAGAGGGACACCCACATTAGAATTCAAGAGTTTAGTTTCAATCAGTACTAAATAAATCTCCAAATAACTTCATCACACATGTGTGATATGCAACAAATTTAACCTCTATATCAGGAGTTCCATACCAGGTTCTCAAGTAGAAAAGAGTTGTGTCCTGATAGACCACTGCATGGTAGAGTGCCTTTGGAGCCTTTCCAAAGCAGGTGACCCTTTCCCAATTCCTCAGTCTCCCTAAAATGCAGAGCTTCTTACATGTGGTAACCAGACCAGTGATATTGTTTCTTCTTGGGTGTATTTGTTTGACATTAGGTGCAATATTTCTTACCAAAATATGCTGTTCATTGTACTTATTTAATTTGGTCTGCATATGCACAGGCATGTACATGTTGTTATGCAAGTAGACTAATGAGAAATCTCTCTCTTTGGGGAAGTCATAGCTTCAGGTGATCTGATCTAAAAATGTGGAGACATGAGTAAAAAATAAGTGTAAATAAAGAATACAGAGAACAACTAGGAGACAGAAGCTTACTGTGAAGCATATTGGAGGATCTTAAAAATCAGACAAGTTGTTGCTCCTCACAATTCAGGTAGAATTGTTACTAGGTACAACTAGAGGTACTACTAATGCACAAATCTTTGTCAATATAGTGAAATTACAAAGTTACATCATCCAACAAAAGAAGACGCTGTCATAAAAGTACATGTAAAAATTATATATATATACTATATATTATAGTATCACTATGGTTTGCTTGTTTTTAAATTCAAGTAGTTAGTGCCAGATGCTGTGAAAATTAGGTAATCTTTCCTAAAATTCAGATTAGACTAATAGTGTAGTGATGATGTTATTTATTTAGGTGATCTAACAGTACATCTGCATAATTTATATTGTGTTTGTTTATGAATTTGGATCACACCTTTGAATATTGAAGATTTGGGTGGAGGGAAAATTTTACTCTCTATATTAAAACAAAACAAATGTTTGGATGAGCAGAGGGATTTTGTTTCAAGCTTTGAATGCCTTCTGTCTTAGCATCATTACTATACACTGTGTGTTTTAAAAAATACCCCCAAAATCACACTTTTATTCAGAAATGGCTAATTTAAATAGAAAATCCTGGTGCCTCTGGGTTGATTTTTGCAAGAAATACATTTAGTCTTTGTACAGAAATGGCACCTTTCATTTGCAGGAACAGTCTATTTTTGCCTATGTACCATAATTTGTGTTTTTAGATGTGGTTTTAAAACAAAATTTCTGAAAGTATATAGTTGTAAAAGAAGATATTTAATTGAATGATTTCTGATTTGAATGCTGAAAGATTAGAAAAACCTTGTTGGCAACACAATTGGATTCTGATTTTATTTTTTAATTTTGGCCCAATAAAAACTATTTGTTGAATTTTATGGCATTCTGTAAGTTAATCTATGCATTCAATATTTGTTTTAAGAAAGAACTAGAAGAAGGTGAGTTTTATTCTGTTATTTCAAAAGATATTTTGATTCTTGCCACAGCTGTAATATTCAGTTGTACTTTTCATAACACAGTAGCCAGACATTAAAGTAGACAGAAATACCAAATAAATAAAAGAACTGTTGGGGAGATCTTTCAGTTTTGACACTGTAGTCAGGAGACATTTATAAAGATCATTATATAGCTCTAGCTAAATGACACTATCTTCAGCTAATTTTTCTTGATTAAAAAGCTATTAATGATCCATGAAAAGAGAGCAGAGGCAAACTTTGCCTCTTGAAAAAAATCTCATAATGATGAAATGCTACATGATAGCCCTGAATTCTGCATGTGATTCTTTTCCAAGGTCAATGACCTATTTATCCTTCTTTTGGCTCTGAGGTGCCAATCTGCAGCTTTATTCCTATTAGAAATTGTATATTAAAAAGGGACAAGAATGAGATGTAGCAAGATATGCTAATCTCCTATAAGATACAAGGTGATTCTTCTGCTGATGATTTTGAAAAGCAATGTGAATCTTCAAATCAAACCTAGTAATGAACTCACTGGATCTAGCAATTGCCTAGAGCGATAATTACTAGATAAAGAAGAAGGGCATGAAATGGTCATTGAAAGCAAAAAAGAAGAGCTGACATGATCGAAGTAGGTAACTTTTATTAAATTAAAACAAAATAGAGGCAAAATACAGTTGTATCTTTCATCTGAATATTAAAATTGGGCATCAGGCAAATTTTAATGTAACAGTATCAATTCAAGTCTAACAATAATTCAGAAACTTACCTTCAATAAGGTATGGTTAAGGACAGGCCATAAATATCCACTATAACAAAGGAAGCTCTTGCTCAATGAATAAACACAACTCACTACTGAGTTCATACTCATCCTGAGAGTCTATTGAAATTGTACTCATGAAACTATCAACTTCAGTGAAGAAGGCAAATTGTTATATCACTTTGATGAACTAAGTTCCGATTCTCATTTCTTCTTTTTCATCACCTTGGCATTACAGATTCTTAGTAATGCTTACAACGTTTTTCTGCCTCCTCCTTGGTCAGCATTTTGTGTGTTATCCAATACTGGTATAAGAACAGTATATTGAAATTTTCAACTTGAATATTTTCCCAGAATTCTGACTGTATGGTCTGCTACTGAATTTTCTTGAGACCTATTTTTTTTTCTACTCTAGGTAATAATCTTCCTACAGGTTCATGCCAGTTTTCTTCAACACACAGTTTTGCCTTTCATAATCCTATATTGTTGACAAATTGCACAGGAATTTCCTGTGCCATAGTCTAAATTTCAGTCATGTAAAGACAACTGGGCTACACTAATTATTTTATTAGGCATCTCTTTCACTGCAATACAAAGACCATGTTGGAGAATGCTATCATACAGACCTTAAAATCTATTTAAATATGTATGCTGATCATACAACAGTTTTTCTTTGCCACTGAAGCATTGAAAATGTCTGATACATAGAGATGAGATTTATGAGATGTTATATATGCCTGGAAACACTTGCATTCTCCTACTGTTTGTTGCCTCTAAGGGCAAAATATATATAAAGTGTTAAATCTAGGATTCTATGAATCATAATAAGTAGAGAAAGCAGACTGTCTCTTTACATTTTGTCTTCCTTTTTGAAATTAGAAATATGCCTGCTTTTTTCTGTTCCCTTAGCTTTTTCAGAGACCTACAAATAAAAAAAATTTAGATAAGGTGTCTAAGATTACAGCTTCTTGTTTTTAACATTTAAACAGCAACACTGTTGACACCTGTTGCTTGTTATTCCTAAGGGTTCTGATTGCTTCTTGAGTCTTTTAAAAATTTGGCTGAACTGCCTGGAAGGTGGCCATTTGTTGTTAGCCTTTTCATTTTCTTTATTGGGCTTGTCCTACCATATTTCTCTACTTCCATTCCTTGTTATAAGATTGTTTTAATTTTTCTATTTAATCAGACTTTGTTATTATTGATATTCTTTTCTTCATGCGTTGATACCCCTGTCAACTCAGTCATGTCATCAGAAGCAAATTCTCTACAAACTATAACTCTCTGGAAAGTTCCACTCTTGCCTGAGGAACAAATGTACGACTTCCCAATACTCACCATCACACACACCATAGTTAGTATCTCCTCCAGAGGAACCACTGAAAGCTCTGAATTTTATATTTGAATTTCCCAGAATGTATTTCACCTAACACACCAAAAGTCCTCAGAGAAACTGGGTATGGGAACTGGTATAATTAAATAACAAATTCACATTCAAAAGAACCCCTACAGAAAAACAATAATGGCTATAAAATCCATTTTCCAGTGGGGGAATGTTTTTCAGAAAATATTCCTTCCCTTTCTGAACTTCCAGGCCTAATGCAGTAAAGGTATGAAAGCTTTAAAAGAAAAGCTTGGAAAGCAAAATTTCTTCTGCCACTGGATACTAAAAGGGTAGGTCTTGTAGCTGCAGACTTCAGGAAACAGTAATAGTCAGTCTTTTTACAGACTTCCTTGTATTTCTTTGTTATTAAAATTTTACTTCTTCTCGCTATCAATTAACTCTTCTTTCTCAGATTTTGGAACTGTTTTTAAAATATAGCTTATTGTTTTCAGTCTGTCTTTAACTTTGAATTTTGTTTCCCATTTTGATCTGAGGAAGGGCTTACATAAACCACGGTTTTGTATTTTGTTTTTGCCTTCTGGAAGTCATTTACCCATTAACCTCAATGTTTTCCCTGTAGCAGAGCTAAGTTTCAAGGTAATCAGATTGATCAGGGCTATGTTTAGTCCAGTGTTGTAAATAAAAAGTTGCAGTCTCAAGCAACTGTTACCACGTTTGATCACACTCATGTTTTCATCATGTTCAACAGGAATTTCTCTTTATTTCTTGTTTTCATACAAAATTTCCTAGGAAAGCCTGTCTCCATCTTTTCTATATCTCCCTTTTAGGCTGTAGAAATCTGACAATAAATCCTTCCTTACACTGTTCTCTATACTGAACCCAGTTTCTTTAGCCTCATCTGTCATCTGCTTTTGCACCTCAGATATTATCATGGCATTCCAGGGGATTGCCCCCAGCTGGTTGGACCCTGTACCAAGGATTCAAGAGTGAACATAAGTATTCTTCGCGCAGTTAAATGTGTCCTGAAGTCATGAAGGATATTCATGTTTTTAGCAAATTTATTCTGATTAATTCTTTCCTTGAAGTTTTGTATTGTCTTTTTAGACTTGCAGTTTCTTCTTCAGCCTTTTCACATTCTGTAGTTTCTGATTATATTGATTACACTGGCATGCTGGCCATGTTGCATATTAGGTCAAAATTGTACATTTGGATGTATTTCTGGGAGCTCTGCTTTTTTGCTGTTTTCTTTTTTCCTAATGTCTTTTTTTATTGCTATCAACATGTCTTCAATTTAATATAGCAGACTCCAGAATTTTTTTCCAATCAATACTTCCCATTTGTGTGCATAATATGAGTTATTTAAAGACAATGTCTTCTATATGTGCTGATATCTTCTGTGTTTTCTCTACTATGTACATTTTTTTTATGGCTCTCTTATGAGACAGTCATATGAGTTAGTGTTACCTCCCTCTAGATTTTTTATGCCAAGAGGCAAAGATTTCTGTTTAACTTAGTAAGTGCATGATCAGTCTAGCTAATAGTAACTCCATCTGTGCTCTTTGCCAATGTTGGTGAGTAGTTGTAGCAGAAAACGCAGTACTGTGTAAAGGCACTTTATAAAATCTGTTCAAAGTAATCTAGTTTCAATATCACAAAACACTTATTTCCATTTTTTTTTTTTTAACTTCTTCATTTCCTGTACTAAAACAGTAGAAACTGTAAGCTGTCCTACAGCTCCTGAAGATATTCGGTGCATTCATCATCTAATAATCTTTATTTTTCTTCAGTGAAAGTAGATATATTGCTTAAGTCAATACTGAGCTATCTCCTTTTAATCTTAATTGAATATTTGTCCACTAATGGCTTCAAAGGTATGTCTGTTGATAATGCATTTTAACTGTTCCCATTTCATGTCTTGTAGTCTTTCTTTCATTGTGAATGTAGATCCTTCTGTATTTCTACATATCTTATCTCTGAGAAGTCTGTGATGTGTGCACAATTCTGCTTTGCTTGTGTTATAAGAGTTTGGGTAACTTTGGGCCTATGTAAGGTCAGATGTTCCACATTTCTGATCCCTATTTTTTTCCAAAGTTGATGGCTTTTATTCATATTATTATTCATGTGAGGTTTTTTTAAGTTTTGGGGATGACTCCATAAAATTGTCCTTTGCTGTAGATCAGAGAAGCCATTATTAAATTTCTGGTTCCCATTTACATAATTTAAGCTGTAGAGGAAATAATTCTTAATCTTCTGTAAAAATATTGAGCTCTTGGAGTGTTTAGCTATGATCTTCTGATCTGCTAAGCATGCTGAAGGTTCTTCTGTCAGCTGAGTACAGTTTATCAACATTTCTCTTGAAATGTAGACAGCAGATTGGGACAGTATATTCTTGCAGTCCTTGGGCCATTGTCAAATATACAAAATAAAATTACTACATTTTTCCATGAAATTTTCCTTTTATTAAAAATTCTGAAGATGCCAAGTTGATGGAAAATGCAGCTGACTCAGTCTCCTCTTTATCCATTGGTTTCAGGTGTTGTAGATCATGAGGCAGTGTAAGATTCCACAAATTCCTTGTTCATAAAATTTATGTTTTCTGGAAGGCTTTAAAAAATCCCTTCTGATGCTTTTTCCTAACTTACTAAATCATCCTATTGGATTTGTATTGTCTAATTTTTTATAGGTTTGCTAGCTATTAGTTCCTTTGAAATCCGAATGACCAAAAGCCTTTACTGGTGATCATTTATGTTACCTTGCAGATAAGTAAAAGATGGTTAAATATGTGGGGCTACAAAACCTGCAAATTGCATGTCTCAGCTTCAGCATAAATATATTTTCTTGCGAAGTTTCTCTAAGTGGTTACATTTTTTCTTATCCTCCTCATCCTTTATTTTTATTGCAGCAAAACTCAGAATAAAACCATCAAAGCTATGAGCATTTATTTTAAGTTAGGGTACATCAGGCAGTTTGACATTTTATACCTATTTTACTTTTCCTCAACTAAATGAGCACTGTGTGCTGGAACAGGTCATGTCCCTTTCTGTCACAGTCCACCTTGTTTTGTGATTGTGCACTCTTGGATGCATAATGGAGATATGGGTACTTGTGCATAAAGAAACATAGCTTAAATGAACTGTAAAGCTCTGTGCTTTATTGGACAGCACTTTTTGAACTTTTTTTCTCCTGGGTGAATTATTCAGAAGATCTTTGTAAATGGTGCATAACTTCAAATTGGATCCATAGACTGTAGATCAGGTAATTGATTCTCCCCCTTAATTTCATTTGTTACATGATCACATTATTGCTTTTCGGTTTTTTGATTAAGTTTTTTTATTCATAGCATTACACAAATAATCTAAACCAAGTTCTAAAATCTTAATCTCTTGTTAATTAAAATTTCCTCTGCTCACTTAAATTGCCCATCATGCTGTCCTGCAAGGTCATTGCTTGCTAAATCAGAGCACGATTTCAGGTAAAGATGTCTTCTTGAATTTGGAGACAGATTGAAGTTGATATTGGTATGAGATGTGTTGGAAGTGATATTAGAAATGTGATCAAAACCCACTGAAGAAAACCAGAAAAATGTAGAGAAATTCTGGAAGATTATGTACATAAGGTATTTTTGTTTGTTTTGTGGTTTTGTGTTTTGTTTTGGTTTTGGGTTTTTTGGGTTTTTTTTTAGATTTCTTCTTCCCAAGAGTACCTGAGTTTCTTCTTAAAGTGGTTTAGGATTTTAAGATGAAACTGTTTGCTTTGGGTAGCTTTCTCATGGGTTTCTCCAGAAGTCTTCTAGCCATGTGGAAGAAAAAGTCCTTACACTGTGAGTTCTCAAACCTGAGCTTCTGCTGTGTTTATAACAAGCAAGCCTCTTTGTATTTGTTGCATGGAGAGAAAGTCCATTCTTTTGTAATGTGTCCATCAGAGTTGTGTAGCTGCTAGTAAGGCACGAGCAAGTGCTAACTATAGAAAAAAGAGATTCCTGTTCAGCTGCATTTTTTATTATTATTTTTCCAACAGGTTTTCTGATGTGAAAACTGCAAAGAGTTGAATTTCTCTTGAGATAAGAAATTACAATTAAATGGAGACTGGTTGATCAGCTGTGACAGAATGTTGTCAACATGAAATCAAAGGGGGGACAATAAATTTGCATTTGCTGCCTTTGTAGAGGGAGATTACGCTAACAACATGGAGCTGTCTCACTCCCCTAGGAGCAGAAAGAAGCTCCACAGCTACAATTCTGAAATGCTTTCTGAAGAGGTGAAGATTACACCTGCTCTATGTCTCCAAACTATTTCTGTGCTAGAATAGCCTCTGGCTCTGCCCAGTACTTGCACTGCAGTTCCATGCTTACCACCTGTGGACGTGCTATACTGATTAAATTTTCATGATTAAATCTTTTTCCCATAACTCATATTGAATAAAAGGATATGATGCAGAGTTGTGTAATTCATGAATATAACTGATATAATTTTGTAGCTTGTGTTGTTGGTGTTTTTTGTTAACAAAATGCAAACACAGGAAAAATCTAGTATCAAGCTTTCCAAAAGTCCTAAGTCATTTGGATAATACAAACCCCATGACTTTGTCTGTATAGAGCACACAGAAGTCAAAACTGACTGCTTACATCTCAAAAATCAGCAGTTGCTGTTTGATTTTCTGATGTCTGTGGGAAATTTGGTAGGTGTATAAATTTATGTATTTTTCTTCAATCTGTATCTCTTGTTAGAAAGGTGCTAAAGTTCTCCAGCTGTTAGACTGATATCTGCTGCGCACATTAATGAATTGTATCTGTCTAAGCCAATTTCTACACTTCTGTGTAGTATTTGCAATGATAATGTGTGAGACCAGGGACATAACTATCCTTCTTGTGAGCAGGGGTCATTCCTAAGAGTGTTGTATTAATCTGGTAAAAAGCAAAAAAAGAGACAAGATGCAAAGGGAAAAAATTCAGTAGCTAAGGACATATTATATATATATAGAGGACTTAAAAGCCAAAGTGTAAACATTGGCCCTCATTGTAATCTGAGATCCATGCAGAGGAGGTTCAGTTCCTAGAAGAGCTCTTTTTAGTGCAGGTGCAGAGCTGCTGTGGGTGCATCTATTAGGGAAGATTACAAATAACTTTAAGATCTGAGAATGGAAATAATTATGAACTGAGAGACTGTGAAATATTTGATGTGAAAAACATTCACTTTTCATTCTGTTCTCCATTATCTGTGGAAAAATAATTCTTTCCCTTCCTGAAGGAAAATCTTTTCCATGAGAAGAGCCAGAGCAGGAGTCTGTGCCTTCAAAAGCAGCAGGACTTGGGCTATACACAGCAAACAATGGTAGTCAGGGAAGGAAGAAAGGAAATTGATAATCCCTAGGAAAGACCTCATCCTTCCCTTGAAGTGAATCCTATTTGTATTGTTCCATGGGGCAGGAACAAGATGGAGAGGAGACAGGGTTGAACTTCTCTTTCCCCTATGGAAAAACATGTGCTGAAACACTAGTTTTTCCCTCTTACCCATAGCTCCCCTTTTCAAATATTTTTTTTTAATAGAGAATAAATTAGTCCTTCAGTTGGGTGTTCCCCTCTGAAAAGGCAGAGAGGACTTTGAGATAATATTAGAGGTGCTTTTCATAATTACTTGTCAGAAACTAACACAAAAGAGAAGTGTGAACATGTTTTCAGGAGCTAGCGAAGTATAATGAGGGGAAAAGCCTTTTCTTCTGATTCTTATTTATATTATCAACACCAAAGAGCTCTAAGTCATAAACCAGGACCACATGGGGAAGTTTGATTCAAATGTAAGAGACAACACACGTATCGAGACAGCTGAAGGAGTACAAGGAAACAATGAGGCAATGTTGGTCAGTATGAGAGAAAGTGTCTCAGTACATTATTAGCTTCAACATTTTCTCATTTTTTTTTATAGGCATCACAGCAAGAGAGTTTTAATGAGGGATTCGAAGAACGATAATGAGGTTGTGTGGCAGATGCTTGGAAAAAATCACAGAGGAGCTTGTTTAAAAATATCTGACAAATGGGTAATGGAAGCCAGAATTATGGTGTAACTGGAGACAGAGCTCACTGGAGATGATAGTAGGATGAAAATGAGGAAGAATTTGAAGATGAAGGCTAGTAGCTTATATCTGATTATTTAGAAAATCATAAACAGGCATTGGTGAAAAAGGCTGGCACTTTTGTTCCATTAGATTCTGTGTGAGGGGATCAGAGTTAAACAGAGGAACAGATGTTATGATGGTAGAGATTTGGAGTGGATTATGACAGTGTGGCCAAGATCTTTGTGAGCAAACATCAATGGACATTCATTAAAGGTGCTATGTAGAAATAACCAAAACATTTAGATTGAAGTGTATTGCATTGGACATTGACTTATTTACAAAGCAGATGATGTGATCTAACTTTCTAGAGGAACATGTAATAAGTTTTATATTTAAAAGGGAAGCACTGTCTGATGTTGAAAGAAAGTTGTGTCAGTGTGTAGATTGTTCCTCTTTTCTAGTATGGAAAGCTAATAATGGCAATAAAGAAAGTTAAAAAATAAATACATACAAAAATACAGCATGAGCAGTCATAGCAACAGAAACTTCTGTTTGGTTTTCTTGGAGACATACTTATGCCATCCCCTTACATTTTTTCAAAAGCTTCATCTTTGATTTTTAAACTAATCCTCACAATTAAAAGTTCAAGAGTGATTATATTAAAATGCAGTAAAAGAAGTTAGATTCTGTGAAAATCAGGGGTTTGATACAGATGATCAAAGCAGTTAGTACATACCACAGTTGAGACCAGGTAGTTAATGGGAGATTTGCAAAAAAAATTAGTGTATAAAATAGATTTATATTTTAGCTTTTTTAAAAGAGGAAGGCAAATACATATTCTTCGTGGGAAGCCTAATCCTATAGAAAAGTCAACATGAGAAAAGACCTGCTGAGCTGCTTTGTAAGGGAATTTTAAAGTACTTTGCATGGTAAGTCCATAAAGGTAGCTGGAGTAAGAAGCTAACATAATTAATGGGCAGAACTTCTAAACATTAAATTAATGATTTTCCTTAACATTCACAAGTTAGTGGGTGACAGATGCTGGAAATGGCTGTAAATTTCCTATGAGAGGAAGAAGAAATACTGAGGGAAATCAAGACCATATCTGAACAGATGATCGGGATATTAGAATGTCTAAAGATTAGCAAAACTCCAGGGGCAGATGGAGTCTGTCCCAGAGATAAAAAACCCAAGAACCTATGCGAGTAGAGACAACATCATATTATAATAGAAAATACTGGTAACTTAGAAGTGGTGAGTAGACACTGAGAGACAGGAAATTAATGATATTTAGGGATCACTTCTGCTCTTGAGGACAGTGACAGCTAAACATTCATTTTCAGAAAGGAATTATTTTACAGGCAGAACTCAGAGAGGGAAGACATTTAATTGTTTTAAGTAGTTATAACACAGTCTAAAGGACAAGCCAGATTTTTAAAAGCTTTTCTAGCCAGTCAGCAGCTCTTTGCATGTATATGTTCCTGGGACTTCCTTTTCAGAGCTGGTGATTCCTTGCAGTTCTCTGAGGGTTCAGTGGTACCAGGAAGGCTCTGCACACATCAGATCAGTAGTGTTGTGTTAAATATTGGTCAATGGCAGCTGCAGCAACCACTGAGACCTTCATCTTATTTGGATAAGGGAAGGTGATTATTGTCCGGAGATGAAAGAGTTCTGGAGTTGTCAGGTAGTAAAAAACACAAATAAAAGCTAATTACTTCAGTCATTTTATGAGAATCAGCATAATGCTATTATTCACTTACTACAGCAATGCAAACGGGGAGCATAAGTGAGTAAAATAGTGAAAAGTAGAATTTGTGTAGAATTTGGCATTTTGATAAAACAAAGTAATTCACGCTTAGGATAGCTCAGGAAGCAAGTTCAGTGAACTGGTTTGTGCATACTGGGTGAAAAAATGTAGGAATTGTAGAAGGAACAAGAGAAAGAAAATAACCCAAAGTCACATGCAAATTAACATTAATCAGGAAGATGATCTAGATGAAAGAATTATAAGCATATACATTTTTTTACATAATTACTTATGTAATAACAGCAAAAACCCCAAGAAACAATAAAGTTCAATAAATGCTGCATTGAATATAAATTATTTTGACCTGCTATAAAAAAATCACAAAATCTGTGATACCAAGATTTCTGTTGTCCATGTAATTTTAAATCTTCTAGTTCCATCTTGATATACAAAGAATGGATATGTTAAAATATATGGGCTAATAATTCTGGAAAGGAAAAAAGGAAAACATAGTGTTTATTTTAGCCACAGCACTTATTTCTAAAATGAAAATAAAAATGTGTGTACCACCAGTTATGGCAACAATCAGTCATAAAACTTAGTGATGAACAAAATGGCATTAGTTTCATATTTAAATTGTCATTGACCTGCTCTATATAAATATAAAGCTGGTTATAGTAATCTAGCAACTGTGTTGTGGCTGTGAGTACATCCCCTGAGTTTTTCTTATCTTTTGTAGAGATTGTAAAGATTGTATTTTTTCTCTCTGTTTATCCAGTACAATACCTCTGACAAGGTCCACAGTTCTTAACAGTGCTGACTGATGACCTAAGACCAAAGTCTATCAAAGTTAATTGAAAGACTTCATTGTCCTTTTGATCAATCCCTCTGTCCTCTGGTATTTTTGACTTGTGGCTTTTCCTTCAGTAAGAAATGATTTCTGCTGTTCCCTCTTTACAGAATAAGGGAGATCTACTTTTAATCAGACCTCACCAGCAAAGAATTTGTTTCTCAGGAGAGAGAAACCCAGTGTCTACAGAATCAAAGATTTTGAGAAGTCTAGGGATGGATGAGGA
This sequence comes from Toxostoma redivivum, assembly GCA_013397375.1. Taxonomy (NCBI): domain Eukaryota; kingdom Metazoa; phylum Chordata; class Aves; order Passeriformes; family Mimidae; genus Toxostoma; species Toxostoma redivivum. The sequence continues at coordinate 1,967,168 of VXBI01013070.1, forward strand.
AAGATTTTGCTAGAGGCCTCAGAGAATTTGTGAGAGAGCAAGCTCAGAGATCTTAATATTATGTTTCATAGTTCTGGAGTTTGAAGGTCTAAACTGGGAGTCTAGAGACTTTACCAAGGGGATGGATTATATATCACAAAACCCCAAATCTATAGATTTACTGGGAACCACTGGGTAGATTCCTTTCTATTGTTGGTTAGTACTGAATAACAGGGTGCAAATGCTGAGGTGGGTTGGAGGTGAGAGTGCAGAAAGTCTCCCCTTTCATGAAGAAATATATTCTGCCTAGAGAAAAGTCTGGTACACTATTATCTCTTAGTGTTTGTGTTGTAAATAGTTGCAGTAGCTTCCCAGACTAGGCAGATTCTTTTCGCCATCCCATTGTCATTGCAGGCCTCAGCTGATCACAGATGCCAGATCTGCAGCCTTTAAATCTTCCACATCAAACCTGCTTAGTTTGCTGACAAAAAGAAATTTCCCAATTCAGTACTGTGGAGTCAATAAAAATGTAGCTGTGGCAGAGCAAGGTGCATTCTCTTCTCCCTGATGTACCATAATCATCAAATTGTAAGCTAAGATACAATTCTAGAAGTAACGTTGCACATAATAGTTGATGTATGAAGCGGAAAGAACATAGTTAATTTGCAGAGGTGAATTTGAGCTTTCATGTCCATCAGACAGGAAAATCTGGTTTTGACTGCAGACTGAGAACATTTTAAACAGAAACCTCTGATGGAAATATATATGGAATGCAAAGAAGTGTTTATACGGTCAATTTTCTATCCAGATGAACCTTCTTATTTCTTCCTGTCAGTTTTACTGAGACTTTGTATTCATTTCCTTGCAGTTTTCCTTGTATCTTTTCCTGACTGTAAATTTTTTCATGGTTTCTCGTTTTTACAGAGATATTCTATGTCTTGCTGTGTGAGAAACAGCACTTCTTTAATGACTTAATATAGGGGTTACAATCCAAAAGACAAAAGTATGTAACTTTCATTGCAATATTAAATTTCTAATTCTTACTTTAGTCAGTGTTACCGTGCAGGTCTTTCCTCATAGAAACAGTGATTGGGACAACATCTAAACATTAAATTTAGTCTTTAAGATATTTTCAGGGACTACACCTTAAGCTGCTTCCCTCCAAGACAGGTAGTATCATTTTTGGATGTAGGAAGCTTATTGCAGTGGAATTTAAAATGGAAACTTGAGTATTCTTTAATAAAAAAAATCTATGCTCTTGCCTTTTTCCTGTTATAACTTTTTGTTGTTGTTTATTCACAAGTGGCCTTGAACTGCCTTGAATTTACATCATGGTAAGGATGGGTGTGCTGGCTCTAACTGTGAAACAGCTGACATACAGTACTTGAATCTTTTGTGATTACTTGTTCAGGTATCAGTGTCATCACAGTGGATACACAGATAGCTGGGAGTGCAACTTATGTATGGCCACATTTATTCCCACTGTCAGTACCATCATGTGCCGTAGTATCTTTGGCTGGTATGTCATTCTTAGCAGATGGCAGGATGGACTCATGCATAACTGGTTTGGATACCTTGGTAACAGTGTATATTCTTTCAGAAAAGGCTATTCTTGGAGGTTATAGAGGATTTTTGAAAACGTTGTCCAGCAGCTGCAGATTTCAGAATGGAGTAGGCTGAGAATTTCTTAACAAAGCTCTTTTTGTGAAGACTGAAGGTATTGACAGGAAATGGCTTGGTGAATTTGAGTTTCAAGTATTGTTAAACATATTTGTTTAGTTCAGATAGGAGCTTCTTTACTGCCAGTCAAATGAAAGAGGGAATACTTCTGGGTGCAGAGCAGGTGAGGTGGTAGTATGCCTGTCTCCATTTACACAGTTGGTTATTTTTTGTTCTTCCAGTACAAATCTACTTAAATGTTGGCCATAAACCTTGGCTGCATTTTAATATTGGCTGTGTACTTGTGATCTTTCTCTACTGATGCTTAAAAAGGGCATTGACTCTTCCTTTTATTTGATTTCTGTCTGGAGCTATAAAATTAATCTCCCAGTGTCATGCTGCAATGGGCTGTGTCAGTGGAAGAGAGATAAGTTTCATTTTTTTTGCCTTAAAACTTCTTCCAAAGTTACAAAGACTTGAGCACATTTACTTTCTCTTTTCAATTTTAACAAAGCCCTTGTCTTTTTTTCTGTATTTCTATTTTATCCATGTCATTTTGGTTCTTTTGTTTTATACTTCACATTTTTCCCAGACTCTTTTTTTCCCCTTCAAGCCTAGTTTATAGTCTCTGACAGGATTCTTTCTATGCTATCTGCCAAAACATCTGTTCCTTTTCTGAATAAAAAGCTTGCTTCTCCAGAAAGTGTCACACGGGTCCATACCAAGTATAAACCTTCATTCCTTTCTGTGACTTTGCCAGTGATGGACTAGCAATGGGAAGCTTTGCATTCTTGTCTGTCTTGTCTCATTTTTCATTACACCAAATTCAGTAGTGGGGTGGGGCAAAAAAAATTGTATTTAAATGTACACATTTCCTTTCAATATATGCTAGTATGTATACGTACTTTCTATTTTTAATCTTGCAATTACTTCCTGAATTTCTAATCAAAGCAGATACTTATTAACTTCAAATGCATTCTACTTTAATGAAATTCTATTGCCTGTTCTTTTCTGTATGTGTCCTGCCAGGACCACATTTGAATTACTACTCTCACTGAAAATCCAATGCAACTGAACTTGATTCTTCTTGGATTCATTTTGGCAATTCTACAGTTTTGTAGTCAAAACTTTTGGAAAAATTTTGGGTTGCTGTGAGAAAATTATGTAACTTTCAGTACTTTGATAATTCTGATCCAGTTGACGGACTTGCTTCTATTGTAAAGTTTTTAGACATCTTTAGGAAAACTTGTAGCCAGTGTGAGAAGTTCAGTATTTCAAAATAATATTATTTTTATATTGTGTTCCCACAGATATTAAGATTCAAAAACTAATTTTTGTAACTAATTTTTCTAACATTTTATAAATGGTCAGTACTAGCATTGAGTAATTTAGATGTTTTTCTCCGGTTTGGATAAAATATTTATTGTTCTCTATGTTGTGAAGTAAAGGAAAAAAGTGTTTTTTGTATGTATTTGTCTGTAATTTGCTGTTGATTTGTTGCTGAGATCATTGACTTTGGACTATAATATTACTAAGAAGAAGAAGAATACTAAGTTTGTGGTGAATAATTTTAAGTTCCTGCAAACTTTTAAGCTTTCGTGTGGTAAATAACATGAGACTATAATGGATAGAAACTCCTGTCTGGTCTGCATCTTGATTCACTAATTCAGCCCCCTGAAGTTTCAATTAATTTTCGCAGAAATTAATGAGTACTATTTTGCTATTTTTTTTGGTCTTTGCCAGAAATGTCTTCATTCTTTAGAGGAAAAATGTGTATTTCCACTGTAATATTTGTAGTAGTTACTTAGGGGTTTCCAGTATCAATCTGGTATGGGGCTGGGGAAACACATTCTGTTTCATTGTTCCCTCTCTCTGCCAGACATAAAGAGAGTTTCTCCAGGTGGCAGAGATTTGATAAATGCTGGGAAGCTGTGTAAAGAGAATTGCTAAGGAAATTGAATTCAACCCTTCTCCATGGCTTGATCCCCCCTAGAGCAGGTGTCCTGGCACACTGGCCACAAGTTCCTGTTGACTGCCTCCATCCAATACCTCAGTACCCTCGTGCTGGGGATTTGTTTGTGGAAGCTGGCAAGCTGCCTTCCTGGAGGAGCTGAAGCAACAGAAAGAGCACTGGGAATGGTTCAAAAGTCCTGAGTCTTTTCATAGCTCTTGTGCTCTTCTGGTTCTCTGAAATGCCTAAGAAAGTTAGTATGCGGTTTGTTAAATGAAAGTTTGTAAATTCTTAGTCAAAGAAATATTTTCAACACAACACACTTTCTCAGTCTGCTTTCTGTGAGGACTTGCATGTGTCTCTTGCCAAGGTCTTACGGCAGAGGGAGTTTTTTAATTTTTGGCTTAAACTGCTGAAAATATTTATTTAAAAATAATTTTTGTTACCTGTGTAAGCCTGTCTTAGTATGATCAAGACAGCAGACAATGGGAAGTGTTCTCAAGCCTGAGAAATACCAATTACTCCTTCAATAAGCTGCTATTGACTGGGCTATTCAGTAACCATGTGGAACAGATTTGAACTTCTGTTTATGACAGCATAGTTCAGGAGTAGCTCCAGTAAAGTGCAGTCAATGATTCTATTTTTGTACTAGAAAACCAGCATTCTCTTTCTGTCCCTTGGGGTGCAACCCAAGTGGCTGGTAGCCCACCAAATTGAGAGGTATCTTTAATGTGTTCCTCTGCCTGAACTCGGTTTACACGGGAAATTACTCCCTCCAGTGAACAACTGCAGTGATTCGTATTTACTTTGGGAGATCTACATTTTCCAATGGATAAAAATGAAGAGAATAGGACTCTGACACTACAAAAAATTCAGTGCAGACCTCTATGCAAGCTGTTTCCTGAACCAGTAAGGACAGAGCTGCACAGTGCCCCAGTTAAGGTCTACTAATAGGTGGATTTGATTAGCTGCTGCACTTCATATGCACATAGTTTGTCTGCTTTGAAGGACCTTGCTAGTATTTCTGTCTGAGATATTAATCAGTAAAATCTCAGGGCAGTAGACACTGCATTCCAATTTGCAATGGCAATGCAGTCTAAGTATTACAGAAAACAAAACATAATGCAGTACAGAAATCTTCAACAGTCAGGTTTAAAACAGAAATGTAGTTCTAATATTAGTTACAAATATGACCCTAAATCCTGTAAAAAACCAATATGTATTGATAAACACATGCAAGAAGCATGAAATTGTGTGACAAACTGTAACAGTATTAGGCACTGGTATTTACAGGAAAATTATTATCAGTTTAATGTGATTTTAATCTGGCAGAAAATGTGCAGGTAGAAGCTTATGCTCTTCTGGTTTTAAGCTTTGCATTAAAAACTGAGCGCATGATAGAGCATACTGCCTCTATGTTTCTTCTCTCTCAGTTAGCAAATGTTAGTCTGAAATATAATTGAATGTAGATTTGAAAATAATCAAGGAAAAAGTTTAGATTTGGAGATGTAGAATTTAGAATAATGTAATCTTACTCAGAAGAATGATTCAAAGAAAATGTTCTCCATGTTGTAACTTGAAATTTGAGGAGGGGAAAAGCTTTTGTTCCTCTTTTTTTCTATGTGATCCTTTTATAGAATGAAATCCAACACAAAGTGAATCTCAGCTGGTTTGGAATTATATTACCATCTGGGGGAAGATTTTGAAACAAGCCAAAACTAACAGATTTTCACCAGCCCCTTAAGAATTCTAATTGCCAGGAGTTGGGCATTTCTTAGGAGCAAATTGACAGTGCAGTAGTGTGAGTCTGCAAGATTTGTCTTGGCTGCAAGACCTTCTTGGCTGAAGAGAATTTTTTTGATTCATGTAGAATCACCTAGAGCTCAGCAGATATTTTTAATGTTTCTAGTTAGACAGTTTCTTCTGCTTCATCTGGAAACTATGGCCAAAGCTGCAATTAACATTGTCAAATCTGAGTGTATTCTTGATGATGTTGTTGGTAAAAGCCAGTGTTGAACAGAGAGGGTCAAGCTGCATGCCTCGGGGGCTCTATAGTGTACTTTGGAGTCCCTCAGTAAGGATTAGCAATTAAATTACTAGTTTGAGTCCAGGAAAGGTCAAGAGTGATTAACAATCTTTGTTCCATTGGTTAGTGGGAAACAGATGTAAAATGAATTGATGATCAAAATCCAATTCCTAGTAAATATTTTACATCATAGACACCAATCTCCTAATGATCCCTTGTTAGCAATCTGATTGGAATGGACAGTAATTGAACAGGCACAGACAACTGCCATGCAGCTTCTACTGCCATTCCTCGTAACCAAAATTACTGCTGTTTTCAGTCTCAAGGACAAACTGAAAGTTTCAGTCTCTCTGTCTGAGATTTTTGTATTCTGTTTGGAAATCCTTCACCCTGAGTAATATCAAATAATACTTTGAACCTAAAATAAAGCTGAAAATTATTTGAAGGGCTCTGAATGCAGAATAAACTGCATTTTAACTCTGGAAGGTTTTATTTGATAATTTTAAATATATGTGGTTGATCCTCAGCTGCATTAATCTGACATGGATCTGCTGATTAGTTAAGTAGTAGTCAGTGAACCTGGAAAAAGATCTGATTCTGCATTACTCAAAGTACACAATAATATTTAAGGTACACAAGTAGTTTTAGAAAAAGTACAGCAAAATTATGTGTATTATACATACAAGGCCTACCCTTTTTTTCTTGCCATCAACCATTTCAGGATTAGGTGGGAGGTTGTATGTTAGGAGCTTGGAATGGGTGAGGATTTGGGGCTGGGGTTTAGGCTTCAGGCATTTGTCTAGGGTTACTACCATGATATAGCAAAACTTCAAATTCCAAAGCTTTGTATTCTCATACTCCTGTAACTCATGAGTGACAGATTATCTTGTAAATATGATATCTTTTAGACCAAATCTGTGTACATGCTATTCTCCATGGAAAAGCTGTTCTGAAATTACCAGGAAATCTATTCTATTAATTAATCTTGCTGGATTACACTAGATGAAAATTCTTCCATATTTTAGCAATACAGTCCATAGGATAAATGGACAAAAAATTTCAATGGACAAATAAAAGGCTTAAAGTATCTTGTAACAAGTATACCAGCTGAACTTTTCTTGCTGTTATATGGTCTCTTGTCTTATTTATAGAGAAAGCTAAGAAAGAAAACACTCTGAAAAACTAATAACTTGAATAAGGTAAGATTCTTCTGGTTTTGTCTAAGATGATAAAAATTATATAATTTGATTTTTATATAGTACATTTGAAACAATAGAAAAATATTCTTGTTACTCACTTGGTAGCTTATGTACTACCCAAACCTGGTGTTGACTGACTGCTGAAAGATAAAGGAGGACCAGAGGGATTCACATTTTGAAAGACATTTATAATGTCTTCCAAATTGTGAATCCAATTTTATTTCTTTTTTTTTTTTTTTCTTTTTTGTCATTGTTTACAATGACATTACAACAAAATATTCATACTGGACATGAGTATGATTATTTTCAGTATCATTTTTTGGCAGAGGAATAAATCAAACATTTCTCATTAACAAGGGCAGTTTTTCCTACTCCTGTAGAAAAATGGGACCACCTAATGGTCTACAAAAGGTTTTCAGACTTCTTGTTGGCACAACTCACTTCTAAGATGACTTTTTTTCCTTGAGCTCATATCCTTTTTAAAACAGTGGCATTATGTAAAAGCAATTATTGGAGTTGGCTTTTTTATCGGTACATACTGGATATGACATGGGAAAGAGAAGTCCAGGGATTTGTACTAACTCTTAGCTCTGCAATTGAGTTAGGACATCACTAGTATTTCTTCTTTTACCTTTGCCTTTGTCAAATCTGTTTCAGTAAGAAATCTTTCTAGGTCAGTGACTATATATGTTTAACTTCTAGTATACCTTAACCCTGGCCACAGGGAGGTCTGTGAGTGTTACAGTAACAGTAATAATACATAACACTAACTATAGGTTATGAAAGGATGTCTATTCTGAAAATACATTTAAGAGAAACACAAGCAGGACTTTCATTTACTCCCTGAAAAATGGAACTGCTAAGCATTTATATTTAAATTAAATTCTTTTATGAGTTCATTGAATGTTATTTAGCAAGTATATTATAGGGAAGACATGTTACCTTCTGCCTTAGAATGAGGATATTATTGCTTTTTCATTTTTATATTTTGTATCAGCATTTGGTGGTAACAAATGAAATTTGCTTGCTAATGTTAAATTGTTTTATGCTGCTGCTCAACCACAAAGATATAGAAGGATGAGACAATGGAAGAAAAAAGTTATTTGCTTTTTTGGGCAGACAGATGAATGTAGCAGTGATCTTGACCTGTCCTTGATGAAATGTTTATTCTATGAAAGGCAAAGCGCTTAATTCCTGTCTGAATCACTCCTCTGAAATCTTGTTCATGCAGAAGGCTGCACGAGTGGAAATGCAGATAGAATTGGCTCAAATATTTCAGCGTGGTCAAGGTGCTGATGTTTAGAACTGTCTGAGGTCAAAGCAGAGTGGACTCCATGTGTCAGTCAAAAAAGATGAAGGCTTTCCGAAACTTAGTGTGAGGAGTTTGTGTTCATTTATCCACTTTTTGTGCCACCTCATTGACTAACTTGAGCAGATTTTGGACAAATAACGCCTGATTGTCCCTGAAACCTGAATTTTTTATACTCTACGAATATGAAAGCAGGATCTTGAGTAAGTAATGAAGCCCAAACTTGTGAGAATTCCAGCTTAATTTTCCAGACTCTGGTCTTTAAACTTAGGAAAATGCTGCCTGGCAACCGAGATTTGCAGGTCTCACTTTAGTCTAAGCCTGTTTTGATCAACCAACTGAATTTTTTTTCATACCTGAGAAGTTCTTGGGATACAAGGTCAGAGTAATGAATGTTATGCTTTTATTGTTTATGTAGGATAAGTAATATAATTCCATCACTACTTTATTACTCTGCAGTCATTTTGTTACCGTGCAATTTAAAATATTTTTGCCATAAATGTTTGGAGAAAGCTCATAAATTTGTAGCACTATATTATAATCTGCCTGTAAGACTACAGTTCTTCTAGTCACTCTGTCTAGAAATGCAGTGATAGATCAAGACACTGGAACTAGTTTTGAGGTGAGCTGGTAAACTGAGAATGCATTGTATTTGCATTAGAATAACCAGTGCTGCAGTATTTCTCTTTATGAGCTAATACTTCTTGCTAATTGGAAATGTCTGGACCTTTTATGAAGGATGAAGGCTGGGAAAGTCTCTGAAGAGTTTATGAAACTCGTAGTCAAGTCTTGTTTAAAAAATGGAAGTCTTTCTTCTATCTGAAGGTGTTCAGCAAAAGTTGGCAGGCATAAAATAATCCCAAAGATGTCAATTTACTAGACCTTGGACAATCTTGTATTTAACTTGCTTCAATACATCTTAATAAGAATTTAAAGGGATGTATCAGAACTACTCAGGAGAAGACTCATGGCCCCCATAGACACTTGTCACAGTGCTGCTCATCCTAGAAGCTGGCACGCTGGAGCAATATTCACGTATTCTCTTCCTAAGTTTTTTGTTACAGTGTGAAAAACTTAGCAATGAATAACCTCCTTCAACTTATGTGTCAATGCCCAAAGGACTCTTAACTCATCTCAATTTAAATTAATGACCTTAGTGATAGTATTAGCAATTGGACCATGGCTCTCATGAGCCAGCTATTTGCATATGGAATTTGATTAATCCTGCTGGCTATCAATTTTCACTTTTAATTAGATGTGATACTATTGTGGGACAAAATACAAGACTACTATCAGGCAGTGACAATGTTGATTTTCTATTGAGTATTCTATTCTGTTTTGTTTGGTTGTGGTAAATTTCCTGACAATGTCTCTTTGGTGCCATGGACCTTAAAACAGGTGTGTGCAAGCTCAGTGATGGTCAGCATAAAAAAGCACCGTGTAGATTGAATATTAGTAGTTTATAGGATGTAGAGAAATTGGTTTGTGGTATCCCCTTTCAGAACCCAGTAGCTCTATTCCTCTTAATGGACTAATAAGTCTCTTGTAATGCATGTCCAGAGTCACATAAAGACCAGCTCTGTAGGCAAATGTGGCGAGGACTTTTACTGAGGCTACTTGGTTTCCCTGCATCCTGACTGAGCAAATGTACACTGATGACGGAGTCCTGCTCAGATTTGGATCAAGACTAAATTTTGCCTGGATCTTGTAAATATGTAGCATGTGGTGTCTCCTGATTTCCAGCAGGCCAATCCATATTTCTTTGACATCTTTGCACTTTGGGAACATTGCAACATGTTTGTGTATGTCATAGCCAGGAAAACAATGTTCAGCATTTGGCTTGCCTAGCAGAGCTGGTGCCCACATGCTGCTTACTGCTGAGCATACCCCTGTAAGAATTAGCAGACCTTTACTAAACCATCAAGAAAATCTCAATAAAAATTAATTGAATAAACTTGCAATAGAATAGCTGCTTAATGCTTGCCTTCCTTACCAGAACAACTTTAAAGAAATACACCTCTTTCCTCGGAAATTAATTTTAATAGAGGTTGATATCCACTGACCGAAAAAATGAATGATCAATGCCTATTAAACAAACACAGTCAGAAAGGCAATATATTGCTGTATCTGGTTAAAATTCAAAAAGAAGAAAACCTTCTTGTTTGAGATCACAAAAGACTCCTGAGGAGTTAGTATGTGTATCCAGCAATGGCATAGGGTGAAGATGAAGGCATAAAAGTTAGCAGGGATATGCCAAACTCTGAACAATGGAAGACCTTCCTCTGTGTTTTTAAAATTCCTTTCCTGAATTATTCAGCTGTTTGTAATAAATGAATAACTCATGCAGAAGAACAGGGGATTTTAATGAAAGGAAATTGTGTTTTCGCAATAGAATTTCTTGTACTTGTGGGACCCCCCCTTTTTTTTTTTGGTTTTCCCAGGCATCTCATATAGATATAAAATTCCTTTGTGTGGCAATGTGAACTCTGTCGAGATCAGTGGGAGTTAAATCTCCTCAAAAGACATCTGTTTTTAAGTTCAGATTTCTAGGATGTACCCATGAATATCTGTGTGGAAAGTGGCTTAGCTGTATCAACATTCTAATGCTTTTCTCTGACACAGGAGCAATAAACTATTTGTGTGGATTTAATTTTATTTAAATTTTGTATTGACAATGGATGATTGGAAACATCATGTAGAAAATTACTAATATTAATAGAGTATGTTAATAGTGCACAGTGGCCTTGTCCACTATATAGTACCAGGATATGTCAAGCTATAGTCTTTTTCATTTTCCTCAGAAGATATGGCTACTCATATGATAATGAATATTTTCTTCAGTGTGTAACACAAAAAGCAAACTGTAGTGCAAATTTTGATTAAAATGTTGCTCTGTGGCCTTTCATATAAAATCTAATTTTTTTAATATTACTTTCTACATGTATGCAGAAAATGGCAAGCTAATATTAATAAAAGAAGGCTTACAGGAATGTTGAACAAGAACAATAGATCCTAGTCAAAATTTATTTACCTAGCTAGACTTTCATTTCAAAGTTAGCAGCACACTGTGATACTGGCATAATACACGGGTCTTAAAACTCTGTTAGACATTTTTAACCCACTTTAATTTATTCCATGGTAGTTTAATCCCCTGCTGAATGTGGATGGGGTGAATTTTCAAAAGTCATAATCCACTGAAGTAAAAAATCTGTAATGACAACATAGACAGCAGGCTTCAAGAGTTTAGTTTAAATTATTTCCAAAAATGTAAAACTTAGGGCAAGAGTTAATAGGATATTTCATACAGCTATATTTCAATCCTTTTCCAAATCTTTATGCATTCACTTGCATCTCTGCCATCAGAAATACTTGAGCTCGATTTCTGTTCTTTTTAGGCAAAAAACAGAAAGCTGTAAAATTCTAATGCGAAAATTTTAACAGGGTAACTCATTTGGTCCTTCAGTTCACAGACTTTTATATGTGATAGCATAATATTTTATAAACTGAAAGAGAAATGGCGTTTTACAAACCGAACAACTTCCATTCTGTCTTAAATGGCCACGAAAATGAAATTAAGATACATAATACCACACTATCTTCATCCTTCTGCTCCTCTAAGATTTTTACAATTGACTTTATTGGTAGGTGAAAATTCAGCCCACAGACTGATTGGGAAAAGTTCATGCATTTCCTGTGTACTTGAAATCTACAATTTTACAGTCTTCCTTGACTTTACCTTTGGAGCTGCCTAGTTCTGGAAGTAGCTGTAACTCAGACACCACCTTATTTCGAAGCTCCTCTAGTGCCAGCTATAGACTTTTGCAGCTTTGCCTGGCCTCAGCATCCAGGCCTACCTGAACCCCACAGGAAAAATGTTGCCTCCTTGCTAGGTTTTGTTGTGTCGTGCTGGACCAGATTTTGGGTGGCATTAGATAAAGCTGGTAGGTGACTTGTTCAAAACAACAGGATGAGAAAGTTCTGAGAGTGTCAAGTAGAGATGTGGTGGTAGGGTGTTTCACATGGCAGAAGATTCATACAGGAACAGACAAGCGCTTGTAAATTATATTTATTGAAAATGAATAAATTCATAGCCACACTCCCAACTTAACCAGTCTTTGATGTGCAAAGACTTGAAAATGAAAAAGATTTTTTGGTACAAATAGTATATTCTTCCCTCATTTTGCATTCCTTGATAAAACCAACATTTAGCCATTGTTGAATGCATGGTTCAGGACCAGATGTACTTCCATTTTGACTTGCTGATTCTTTCAAACTCTTAAATTAAATAGACAATGGCAATAATTAACTTTTTTTTTTTCCCCTCTAAAAGATAATGTCTAGAGAGAAAAAATGAGTTTTCTCCTTTGATAAACAACAATTACAGCAGTACCTGTCTTAGCTCCTGCTTTCCAGGAAAAAGGTGGGACAAACTGTAGGACTGGTTTTCATCAATTCCTCTTGTGGTTCTGTGATTTTGGTTCTTGGTTCAAAGGTCCCACTCTTACACCAGCAGATAGAGGAGCCTGGATGTTTAATTTTGAGTCTGATTTCCACTCTGAAAGGTTGTGAAAGAATAAAGAAAATCTTTATATATGTCTGACTGTCACAGGGGAGAAGGCAGCACTGGCAGAATGAAGCAGAGAAAAGGACGAAGAGAAAAATATCCATTAGGGCACTGCTACTAGAAGAAATGTCTCTGTAATTATAACCTAAGTCTGATTGATTTAAAGTACCGATCTGTCTTAGATGACTAAACACTTTTAAAAAGCCTGCTTACTAAACAATTCTTTTGGTCACTAGTGAACGAAACATGATCAAAAAGGCTAATTTTTTGGATTCTAAATACTTGTGAAAATTTTTCATGTTATTAAATCAAAAGATAACAAGAGTAGTACAAATCTACACTTTTCTTACAGGAAACCTCCAGAGGGGCAATTTCCTATATCTAAAAGGAGGAACAATACTAGCAAGTGTGCATGCCTATGAGTACCACATCACTTCATCAGCTTCAGGATGCTTACAGATGTATAGGGAGAAGTGCACTTCAGCAGGACTAGAGAATTTCAGAAGGCATTTACACAGAGCATTCTTTGCTCTGCTTCCAGCCCACAGCCCTTGGGTTCTCTCCATGGAATTGTCTTCAGGGCAAGTTACACACCATAGGTCAGGTTATTCTTGGCTGCTAAGGGGTGACTAGGTGAAGAGCATTTATTCAATTTGGAAAGTTCATCAATAATTCATGCAGGTAGAAGACACAGGCCGTTCTGTTTCTCTCTTGATCATGGAATAGGCCTAGAATTCCAGGTGAATGAATAGATCATGGACTGGGATGACAAAGAATATGAAACAATTCATGACCTAGCAGCTGGCAGGCCACCAGCTTTTTTCATCAGTCTGTTACCATTCACAGGGCTTGTTGCAGTGTCACAGCTTAGCCCACAGTCCAGGAATGCAAGGGAGAGGAAATAAAACACTAATTCTTAAGGATTTTTACTCGGACCAAGCACTTAAGGTGCTTTACCATCTTTGCATTTCCTGAAAATTATTTGAGACTAGCTAGTTTTCAGATTTATTTACAACAGGCAAATTACATTGTGTAGAAAGCACAGTAAAATTGTAGGTGTTACTAGCTTTTTTTCTTTTGCAGAACAGCCATTCCAATATCTTAATATTTTACGATAACCACTGTTAAGAATTATAATGCACCTAAACAAAGCCATGTTGCTACTGTTTTATTAGTACCCTCATGTTTCTGTGGGTACAAATTTTCCAATTAGTCTTTGATTCTTAGTCAGATCTCAAAGAGATATCAACTGATACAGGCACTGCAATTTCAATGATGTTAAATTTCCCTGAATTTATATCAGCTGTTGTCAGCTGAATTTATATCAGCTTCTTGTCTTGCATAACTGCTGTTGTGTGAATGATGAAAAAAGCTCAGGTAGCTACATTTTTGTTTTAACAAGGGCCATTTGAAGCAAGTATGATAGCTCATAGATTAAAACCAGAGAAACAGAGAATTTAAAGCTGAGTTGAGCACATTTAATAGAAGTCTTCTGAATTTTGTGACTCCTAAGGATATTCTATACAAAAATTGCAGTAACAGTGTATGTTAAGTTCAATTTCTTAACCTAAAGATATTATAAAATAAAAATTACATTCCCTCTGTTTTGTGTGATAACAAATTATAATTTTTATGCTTAAAATGAATGATCTAAAGTGATTACTTTAGAAAATATTATTGAAAACTTCAGATGCTTCTTTTTCTACGGTAAATAATTAATTCAGTGCTGTTTTATGACCAAACCCAAATAAAATATTATGAATTAGTAGGGAAAAAAGACTGAACAAATAATGGAAGGCCATATTTGCCATTATACAGGACCATGGTTCTGCCACATCCTGAATATTGTGTACCATTCTGATCTCCTCATTTTAAAGACAGGACTGAGAATGGAGAAGGACAAAAAGGAAAATCAAACGTATAGGCATAGAATAACTTATGTATGAGGATTTTTTGTATGATTCAGGAGGCTGTTAGGGCTGGAAAAGAGATCAATATCAGTTTACTATTATGAATTGATATAGTTGAGGCATGTACTAGTGAGCTAGAAGGAGGCTTCCTCATGTAGTTAGGAATTGTCAAATTTTCCACTCAATGGTATTTGTAGAAAAAAATGTTTAAGGCGTCGCAGCAGAGAAAAGTAAGGAGGAGCATGGGAAATTTGGATAGAGACAGAATTTTACATCTGAAAGGTTCTCCAAAGAAGGTGTCAGGAACCGGATTCAAAACAAATCATAGCAGGAAACAGAACTGTGGAACTCATTGCTGAAGTATCTTATGAATGTTAAAAGTTTACAAAGGGTCAAAGTGAACAAATGCACAAAGATCAGTCTGTTTAGTTACTGAAACAGAAAACTCATTCTGTCCTTCAGTTCAAAGACTTCTATAAGTGATAGCATAAGATTTTAAAATTGCAAGACAAATAATGAAACATATACATATACAGAAACAATATGTAGCAGAGGAAACTAGAATTGTTGTATAGCTGGGAAGAAATTAGGGGTCCAGAATATGCTTGCCATGCTCTTGCCCTTCTCCAGGCATCTCTTAGAGTCGCTATTGGAGACAAGATGATTTTTCTAAATGAGTCTTTGTTTTGATCCTGCATAGCTACTTTTCAGTTCTCATTTGACATAGTAAATCATGAGTTAGTGTTCTGTTTGTAAGATTCATCTGAGTTTGCAGATTTTTTGAATGACCAAGATGCATCCTCATTCTTTTCATGTTATGCAACAGAAAGGTTTGTAAATTAAAACCAGAGAGGCCTGTTTCTGTGAAATATCCATGTATATGTTTTTCTGTGTCCGTCCTTCCTTTCCAAAGTGTCCATTTAAGAGGTACAAGTCCTTCAGTGTGTTTTACTCTTTCCTATTATGATAATATCTCCATTAATTTGCATTCTCAGTTTGTTTGTTTATTGTCAAATGCCTGTAGAATATTGACTTTGACTTTTCTGGAAATTATTCACTGAATATAAAATATTTCCATGCCACTGGTAACTTTGCACAGTGTGTAGAAAGCTGCAGGAAGAAAAGATGGATCTAAATGGAAGAGTAAACTCGGTCTTGTTTTCCCTCCACCCATTGCATGATGAATATAAGGACACTGGATTCATTGCCAACTTTTTGTGTGCTGCCCTGCCTTGACAATGGTCCAGCTTATTGTAATGTCCATCAATACTCTCCTACCTATGTTGTACCTGAGATATATTACTGAGGAAAGAAAATTCTGAATTTTTTTATTCAGAGCATTTGCAAACAGTGCTGCCAAATTCCTATAGTGCTATGCCAATAAAAACAGTCTTGGTTTTTGATTAGTTATTTACCTGAAGAGAGAGATTTTCCACCTTGAGTATTAGATTGTTTGTTTGCATTTTCATTTGCTCTCAAGTAGTCATATATTCAGAGGAATAAATACATAATTCTAAGCCAATACTGTAATTATAGATAATGAACTGTAGTAGAGCTAGAATAAAAGGAAAAGAGTGAGAAATCAAGATGCATTCTTTACCTTTTTGAATTACTATTTTTTAAAATCTCAAATCGATAAGTCTTAAATTATTAATATACCTATGGTTGATTTTACATTTAGAAGAGGAGCTAAATCACCACTTGAGGCCTTCATGATTTCATGAAATTCCTTTTAAACTTCATTTTCTCTGCTTCAAATGTTAAGGTTTGACTTGGCAAAGCATTCAGGGCTCAGTGTCTTGAAAGAGAACTCCTGAATTTCTGAGATAAATAAACTGCCTATCCTTTAGGAAGTCCTAAAAGAACAACATATATTAATTAAAATATGCTTAATGAAGCTAAAAATTTAAAAAAATTCATCACCCTCAAAACATAGGATACAAAATGAATGGAATATTCTATTTTAATAGATTTAAAAAATTAATTACAGATCAATTCCTGTGTCTTTTTAATGATGCTTTTGGATATTGTACTCAATGAAACCACTGTCTTTCCTTCTTCAAAGAAGAAGTAGAAGAAATGGAATAAAATTTTGTCAGTATTTGTTGGAAAACAGTTGCCAGGCAGTTGTAAAATCTCCTGGTACCTTTTCAATATCAGTAGTCTTTACTAGATAGTGGAAATTAATACTTTCCAGTAAAAGTTCAAGACCAAAACCAAATATCAGTCTGCCATGCTTAGTAAGTGCTTTTCCAATGCCACTTGTAGCACTAGACAAGCACTTCTAAATTTTTTTGTTCCTTGCTATTTTTCTATACAAACATTTCTGCCATCATCATCATTCAGAACCACTTCTGGCTATGCAGTCATGGAGGAAATCCCCCTATTCAGCCCTTTTGCAACATTGATTTATTGCACTGCAGTGGTGTTTTGGGTTAACACTGGTGAGCAGCTAAGCACCTCACAGTTCTTTGTTTACTTTCCCCCTTTCCCCAGTGGATCGGGGAAGAGGAAGAATAAAAGCAAGAAAACTTGGGAGTTGAGATAAAGAAAATTTCATAACTGAAAGAAAAATGGAGGAAGTAGAAAGAAAACAAACCAGAACAAATGATGCAAAGGCAACACTCAACTCGCAACCAACTCCAGTGGGTAGAATGATGACCAACCAGTTCCTCAACAAAAGATGGCTACCTCCTCTAAACTCCCCACTCTTTTAATTGCTAAGCATGATGCTGCATATTGTGGAGTATCTCTGGTGAATTCAGGTTCTCTGCTCAGTTGTGTCCATTCCTAATTCACTGGGCACCTCACCAGTCTGTTCACTTGAGGGACTGAGAGAGAAACAGAGAAGGCCTTGGTGCTTTATGCTGCTCAGCCAGAGCTGGAACATCAGTGTGTTACCAGCATTTGGGTTAAAAGTCTAAACCACAGCACCAAATGAGCTGATGTGAAGAAAATGGACTCCATCCTAGACAGAACCATTGAAATTGAGGCAAATGTTTTAATGTTTCATCTAGGAGTGACACTTGGCTATGGAAAAGAAGGCAATACTGGTTATAGTGAACTAATTGATTAAATAGAATATGCAGATCTCTGAATTATATGTAGATATCCTCAAGGAAGAGGGCAAAAAAAAAAACCAAAAAAAAAAACCCACCATAGAATTTAGGCTGCTCCATGTTTTATCATCTACTTTGAATCAGCTCTTTTTCCATGCACCCCTAAAATAGGTCTATGCTTCAGTTTCACAATACTAAGTGCAAAACCTGCTGCTTTCTCCTGCTCTTTCTTGTATTATTGCAACCATGTGTTTGGGAAGAAGAGAGATTGAAGAAAACTGAATCAGTTCACATGAAAGGACTGCTGCATTTGCAGAAATTCTGTTACACAGCAATGCTCTTTTATTGGGTGTGTGAATCTCTGAGGATACTTTCTGTAGTATATAGTATACTAGCAGTATATGAAAAAATAGTTGGATGGAAAATGTTAGTGAAGCACAATGAATTCTAGAGCTTTTTAATTAATGCTTTGTGGGCTGTTTTTAAGTGCTCACACAGATTCTTGACTAGGAAAGGCAGGTTCAGGCCTTTACTCATGGATGCAACCAGTTACCCACACTGAAAATCACAAACACAGGTCTCAGGGCTAACTGCACAGTCAGAAATCTTTCAGGTATTACAAAATCAATGACAGTAACAATCAGTTGTATCTGTTAGGTTGGGTATGAAGTGGTATAGAATGCATGTAGCCTAAATCATCCATTTCCATGAAATATGCTGGCTTTCAAAAAACCATATATTGGATCAGTCATCAATCATTTCAGAAAATAACTCCTCCCTTTCCTGAGTCTTCAGTTTCACATATCCAAAAACAAAGAGAGACCTATTTTAAAGGTTTTTATAGTCTTACCTATTGTAACATGGAACTGGAAATCTAATCCTATGAAATGTAGATCATTAGATGAAGAAAGGAAAACAAAGGAAAAACAAACGGTAAGCAAAGAAAATGAGAGTGGTAAGCAATCTCTATCCTACCTACAGATTGCTGATTTACTAGCTCTACTAGTAAACTGCTTAGATTTGTTGTAGGTTGGCAGATTCATTCTAGACAGGCACATTTTCCTTTTAGCCACATTTCTTTTTTTATTTTGCCCTCCTTCCCCATATGCCATAGAAAAAAATATTCTGAGTCTCTTTCTCACTCCCTGTGAAATCTTCATTGCTGCTTCATTAACCAGTGCACCATCAGTGCATTTTATTACAGCTTCTCTCATGGCCTACTGTGTTATTGCTAAGATGCAGCTATGAACTGGTTATCAAAATGCTAGTCTGTGTTTTAATCCTTCTGTCCACTCAAAAGAGGGGGAAGTTGTCTCTTTGACAAAATCTTGAATTAAATCCATATTTTATCTACTATCCTGACTTGCCCTACATGAAATGGATTGGGGAGGTATAGTGTAGGATGCGACAGATTTATTTACCCTATTTATTTGCTGTGAAAGGCTGGGGGCATATCTCCTGTCTGATCAGTGTATTAAGACAATTTAGACTGATTTTATGTATGTGCCTTCAAATGACCTTGAAAAACTACTGAAGTTAATGAAAGTGTGTTTCAATTTCATGATTATTAAGAAATGAAAAGGCCATGCTGTGATAGATATCCTCTGTGACATATACCTCCAGTTGTACCAGTAGGGAGGGGATATGATTTAAATACTATCTGGTTTCCAATGGGTTTCCTGGGTATGGAATGCACTTAATTCATTTTTAAGTGAAGAGAACGATATAACTGCAAGTATGATAGAAGCACATAAATCAGTGCCAGAACACAGAGGAATAAAACAGGCATTTTTGGAATCTCATATGAAAAGGGAAGTAAGAAACTTGATGGCCTCTTCAGAGCAGTGCAAATGTTAAAAAATTGGGCAGTGTGTGTGGTGTGAATTTTAGGGGGAATGGGACTACATGTGTTGTCAGTCCCTTTTCATCCACCCTGCAGAAATTCCAACCTTCCCAGGTATGCTCTGTCAGAGCTCTCTGCCAGTGCTGCATGTTAGACAGCTGTGAGCCTGCATCTGTTCTCTGTTTCCCACTCAATTAAAGCGAAGAGAAAAAATATAAATAAGACAGATTACTCTGACAGTAAATTTTGTGAAAAACTATGTCTTAAATATGTGATTTTGTAGGAACTTGATGCAAGATTTTCTGTTCTTTTGATTTTGCAGGATTTTTTTATTACTGCTCTTAAATTGGTGTCTCTATTTTGTTTTTTGTAAATATACAAAAGGCTTTCTGTCTTACACAGATCACTATTTAATTTGGAGAGGAAATGATGAAAAAAGAAGTGAAGCAAGGAAGGATAAACACTTGCCATAGATAATGACAAGGCAAATCAGTAGTTGGTCTGTAAGGGATTATTAGAAAAGACTGTGACTCCTCCTGCATTACTGACGTGGAGTACACTGTATGTACAGCTGTCGACTCAAAACTAATTAAAATTTTCATTATTCTGTTATTTATATTGTAGTTGTGACTGAAGGTCCCAGTTGAGAACATATACCAATGAGTATTCATAAAAGGAATAGGGAAATTGTATTATTATTATTAGATTCATAATGACATGGACTCCAAGCATGGTCAGGCTGGCACCACCAAGACAGCACCCTGACAGCAGATTCCAGGGGCAGCAAAAATAAATGAATGTGTCTCTGATGGTGGAAGATGCAGAAACTTTGCAAAGTGAGCATTTGAGTAAGAACATTTCACTCTGAGATGCCATAAACAAGCTAAAGGATGACAGGACCGTGTACCTCAGTTTTTGTAGTAATTCATTACACAGTCATCACTTACAGACATCATAAGAGATGAATAACATGAATTTCTGTGTTTAAATCTGAAGGTCGATTTTAAAAAAAAACCTGGCAAAGAAGAGTTGAGCAATAACTACTTGGAAAGTGGAGGAAAACAGACATTTCTCTTTTGGTTTACTGAGTAGAGAGGTACAATTTAATTTCTCAAAAAATGTTTCTCTATGATTAGGAAATCTGGTCATTTTGGTCTCTGGTGAAAATGATGGGGTTTGTATCACATATCTCAATATATTGTTTCTTTCTTCTTCCTTTCTTTTTCAGGTTACCTGTGCAAATTTAACAAATGGAGGAAAAACAGAACTTCTAAAATCAGGAAGCTCCAAATCCACACTAAAGCACATATGGACAGAAAGTAGCAAAGACTTGTCCATCAGCCGACTGCTGTCACAGACTTTTCGTGGAAAGGAAAATGATACAGATTTGGACCTGCGATACGATGCCCCAGAAACTTATTCTGAGCAAGATCTCTGGGACTGGCTGAGGAACTCCACAGATCTGCAAGAGCCTCGGCCCAGAGCAAAGAGACGGCCCATCGTCAAGACTGGGAAATTTAAGAAAATGTTTGGATGGGGAGATTTTCATTCCAACATCAAGACTGTGAAGCTAAATCTGTTAATAACAGGGAAAATCGTTGACCATGGCAATGGGACGTTTAGTGTTTACTTCAGGCATAATTCTACTGGTCAAGGGAATGTATCTGTGAGCCTAGTGCCCCCTACAAAAATAGTGGAATTTGACTTGGCACAACAGACAGTGATTGATGCCAAAGATTCCAAGTCCTTTAACTGTCGAATCGAGTATGAAAAGGTTGACAAGGCTACCAAGAATACACTCTGCAACTATGACCCTTCAAAAACCTGTTATCAGGAGCAGACCCAGAGCCATGTGTCATGGCTCTGCTCCAAGCCCTTTAAAGTAATCTGTATTTACATTTCCTTTTATAGTACAGATTATAAACTAGTACAGAAGGTGTGTCCTGATTACAACTACCACAGTGACACACCCTACTTCCCTTCAGGGTGAGGACCAACTTGTGTCTGAGACTGAAGCCTGGGGAATAAAAGAGGTCGAATGACAGGGCTGTAACCTCAAGGAGGAAGGCCACATCTATTGCCTGGAATGTGTCTACCTGCTGCTGCTGATGTCAAATGGCTGCAAATATGTTAGTGGAAAACAACCTAATGTAATTTTTGCCCAGTCAGCTCCATGTATCAATCTAGGTGTAAATCACTATGGATTTGAAATAAAACCATACACATACTTAGAAACACACACACACACACTTTTCAGTGCACATTATTGAGATTCCTATTAAGAAATCTTTCATTGTCTGATATCTAAGGATTCAGCATAACCTATCATCAAGCAAAATGGATTAACTAGACAGTACAAGGTTTCTAACACAGACTGTTATGGAAATCTCCTTGAATGTCCTTCAATGCCAATCAATAATCCCCACTCATGCATTCTACTGCTTGGAGTAGCTGTACTGGTAAATAATACTGTAGGAATATATACTTGTTAAAATGGGAAAAAAAGTGTGTTTAGAGTTCAGTATTCCGTATTATATGAACACAGCAAAGTGTCATGACTTTTTCCAGCACACAGTAGGCACATTCAAGGTAGTGTTGGTGGCTCTTTTTCCAAGGAGCAAGCCTGTTTCTAGTAAAGATGGGCAAACATTTGGAATTTACATGTGAGCAGACATTCTGGTTTAATGTTTCTCTGACTCTTTAAGCTCTGATTCTTTAAACTTGTTTGAGTTTAGGCCAGCTAAACTACTTATAAACTGGAATTGATCTCTAAGAAGGAAAATGCCTGGCGGAGAACATGTAAGTTATAAGTGGCTGTCTTATCTTTATTACAAAATATTGTAACAAATTCAATATCCTAGTCTTCATTTGTATGAATGGTTTGTATTGTACATAATTTAACCAGTGTTATTTGAGCTGCTTATTAATATTAACTTGTAATTGTCTCTCTGCTTGTTATTGGTTAAAACAATCAAGGAAATGAGGAATCCATTTTATCAATGTAGCTGTAAACTCCATTAAAAGACAGAACTATGTACAAAGCATTTATTCAGCTAAAGTATTGTTGAAAGCTATACATATACAACATTACAGTCTGTCTGTATTTAGATATTTTATTTCCAGAGGAAAAAATGAACTGTACATAAAAATAAAAAATCTTAAAGTTGAGTTTCAATATGTACTGTGTAGATAGTAGTTTAAATAGTTCTGACAAGCGGGTAATACTCCAAGTCTAATATGATTTTCAATATCGTCTCTTTGCATATGTACATATTTAAACATCTATTTATGAAGATGTGTGTGTGCATATTTGTGCATGTATAAGTACATGTGTGTGTGAGTGTGTGCAGATACATATATACATTGAATACATAAAACTTTCTTGAGCCCTTTTCCTAGCAAGCAGATCTTATTACTGAAGGTCTTGCTAGTTCAAGCAGAAGCCTCCACTCCAATAAGAAATTACAGGTGCAGGGCTTTGTTTAAAATGAGTCATTATAATTTAGAAGTGGGAAAACATAGAGCCACTGTCTGTGTACAAAGGCCTGTCTTTGCCTTAATTCTAGCCTCCTGTGAGGTACTGATCTCTGTGGAATGAAGAGATCCCTTTTTATGGTACTAGGGAATTTTCTTCCTGTAAGAAAAAGCTCATAGCTTTTATATATATATATATATATTTTGTGGATAGTGGCACACTTTACCCCCAACATCCAAAAAACCAGCAACTGTAAGAAGTCCATGCCTAAAAGAAGGCTGCCCAAAGAAGAACTCAGTATTTCATATCATGTCTTTCAGAATTATCATTCCTGGAAATGTTTTCTTGCAAATATGGGTCAGCTTCCAACTATGTGCAGCATTATGAACAGCTTCTCCAAAATCCCAACAAACACTCCACTAGTGTTTCCAGAACTGAAAAGTTAAAAAAGCTACCAGTTGATGACCTTTCTTGCTGAAATGTGCAGAACCTAAATGAGAATGGAACAAAGCAAATGGATAACATTATTGAAAGTAAATGTTTTCCCACTAATGTACCAGTAGGAGAGGAGACTTTCATATCATTATTACTTTGGCTTCTTTGAATAGATATGCTTGTGGGAATTTCTTCATTATGTATGACATTTTCCAGGACAAAATTGTGACCCCAGACCATGTGTAGATTTGGAGAAAGAAATTTTCCAAGCCTTGTAGTTCATATTCTGATCTCATTCAGGAATATGCTGACATACACAATTTTTTTTTCCTTTGACAGGGATTATGATTAAACTGGTAGCGTTTATCCCTTATGCTCTATGAAAAGTAATTGTTATGAATATAAACCATAAAGTAATTTCTGTTGTTGCCAATAGTTAGGTCTTGGGCCTATTAAATCTGTGGGAATTTTGCTATTGATTTCAATATAAATTTCCATTTAATAGTATGTGGAACTTGAGTGTTAAATATCATTAAGAATCTTAGCAATCTGTATTACAATTGAACATTATACGGTTCATTTATATTCCTGGAAAATGGATGTGAAATACTATTGCTCGTACAGTTTCATTATTTTCTATATTTTTTAAAACTTCCCATAAATATATTAAATACTTACATTCTGTTCATACATAGATGTTTGTCCACTTTTCAGGTAACATCCATACAAAAAGGAACTATTAATCACCCAATGGTTTTGATCCTATTAATTGTGGTTTTTGGTATTTTATCTGCCTCTTTCACAGTCATTCCTATTATTAATTAGTCTTAAGCCTTTGAAGAATTTTCTATTCTTCATAAGCATTGTTGAGTTTGAACTTGAAAGAGTTCTTCTGGTGACTGAGTTGTGAAACTGATCTAATATCAGAATAGATAATGTATTACTTAGGTGCTAGTTCATTGAATTTCATGCAATCTATTTGGGAAATATTTTGTGTTGACTAACTTTGTTAAAGAATATTTTTGGTTTTGTCATTTGAAAAAGGATTTTAATGAACATGAATGTGTTAAGTCAGTCAAACAATGTATGTATGAGTGTCTGGGCCTTGCAAGTGAAGAATGCCTTAATTGAGTGCTAGGCCAGGCAAGTGTTGCCACGCTATAACTCACTAATTCTAGAAGTAATAATGATGTATATCTCTAAAGGTATATTTTTAGGATTAAAGAAGATTAAGTTACTTATTTTTAAGAAGTCAAGAGACTCTTTCTGTTCACCTTTTTTTTTTTAACTTTTAAATCATGTTTGGCTCTTATTTTCACTTCACAGAGAAATCACAGATAGAGATATTTTAATGGAATCAATTATTTCTGGTGGAAAAATACATGGATCATGCACTTGAGCAAGTATCAGTATATTAAAATTGCCTGGCATGGATCAGTGATATTATTTATGTGTCAGTTCCCGTGCTTTTGAAAAAAGGAATCCAAGATATAGAAAATGGGTGGTTTGCAAAAAAACCTGCAAAAATCACTGATCAAAGTTTGAAACAGTGGCGGAAATCTGTAAGGCTTTCGCTTGTTAATTTTATTAAAATATTTCAGCATGGGGCAGAAAATATACTATCTTTGCTCCTCATGAAATCACTTGTAAAATTTTATCCCTTTCTCCCATTTTCCTCTTACACTGACAGTAAGCACACTAATAAATTAATCTTTATACAGACATTGTTTTTCAAAGTTTGCCCTTACTTAAAAAGTAATGATGCCGGAAACAGGTGAAAATTACTGTAGTAATTTACAGTAAACTTAGAAATATTCAAACTCCATTTATAGGAGAGCAGAATGAAAGTCTCATAGTGTTCTGATACATATTAGGACAGAAATTTAAATAATACTATTCGAGTCTTTTGGCCAGAGGGCAGTTTTACCATGATTAAATCATGACATCCTCATGAGTTCTGAACACTGTGTTCTAAATTACAATTCTAGTAGAATATCATAAACTACTCTGAAAATTATGTGTTAAAGAATCATGGAGGACAATGAATTAAAAAATATCTGCTAAGTTTACGGTAAAATGAGCCTGAAGCGTAGACAACTGATCTGAAGAATTATTCTTCAACAAAAGACAATGAACCTCAGTCTTGGCATCTTGTGGATCCTTCTACACTCTTCCATGGCAGTAAAATTGTATCTGACTGCATCTAGGAAAGGAAGAAAGGCTTTTCTCTAGTGATTTGTACTTAACTGCATGTCTTAGGACTGCCAGAGACCTCAAATGGCTGCATCGAGGATCTGTTGTGCTAGGAGCTGCATAATATATAATGTATACAATACCTATTTGGGAATGGCTTTGATACCAAGAACTCCTAGTTTTCAAGATAGTGTACTTGTAAATTTGAAGCATGCTTTTTATGACTTTTTATTTGTTAGATATACACAGTTCCCAAAAAAGAAATATTTTTAAAATCACATACATACATCAATTAAATACAAGCACTCTTGGCCCTTCTGATTAGTTATAGTTACCCCTTTAATTTATGAATATGAATACTATTTCAAAAAATATTTTGACAGTGGAAGAAAAGAGTATTTTATAATAAAAATAATATTTTAATTTTTTTCTTATTTTTAATGGTCAGTATCTCAATAACATTGTGATAAAATTGGCAGATAAAATAATTTTCTGGATTAATTTGACAAAATAAATATCTATGGATATGGTTAACAATTATTGCTGCTTGCAAGAAGAAAACTCATTAAAAATATACTTTAATTTGTAAAGATACAATAAATTGTGGGACGGTGGGAATATTTTATTTCCTTCAGTAGTACACACCTGACAATATGATCTAATACTTGTAGTAAGATTTCTCCAAAAACATTGATGGACCTTATAACTAAAAATTAAATTTTCTCATTGTTTCCTTTATTCTGTGCTAATTAGTTAATGTACCCAACCTAGCAAGCAGATTACTTTGTTTTGTAAAGGAGTGTTTCCTCATTGGAAAATATCTAAACAATTTTTAAATTCTGTTTGAGGGACACAGCTGGTGAATCTCTGCTTGAGCTTGGACTGATGTCCTGTGTATGATATGCATAATTTGGAATCCTTTATCTTAGTTTGCTTTTGGGATAAAGAAAGAAATGTAGTTTTTTGTAGGTGCTTTGGATCAGGAGCAAGCCAATGACTCACCTGAATTTTAATTCTAAGGTAGTTATAGTCCCATTATCAAAGAAGGAATTTGAGAAGAAGGGGCATGTTTGGGATTTATTCTTAGTTCAAACTGTACCTCAGTCATGTATCAAGTAGGGATATTGCTCTGAGGGAAGGCTTAAGTGGTGTGTGAAATGAACTTCTGCCTGCTGTTAAGAATTTAGAGGCACCAAAAGAAAATTTATGTTTGAAGCAATTCATACACATCAATGAAGATGTGGCAATTAGCCATTTCAAAAAGTAAATCACTATTTTATGAAAGGGCTACTGAGTTTCTGGGAAAAGCCCAAAGTACTTGCTGACCTGTTCATCACAGAAAATAAATAAAACCAGACTTGGCAAAGGTAAAATAACATGAGATTTTTAGTTCCTCATCTAGGTCACAGAAAGTCTAGAATGAGATGCAAAAGCCTACTTAGAAATAGGTAACCCAAGGAAAAATGAGATCACTTATGGAGTGTAAATAAAAATTCATATTAATTCTTTCAGTAACCAATAACTATAATGGTTAAATTTATTATGACATATTTATGAAGCATTTTAAAATTTCTTTTGTGAAAGTAAAATATTTAAATTAGTCACAGAGTGGAAATAAAATTGGAATTTTTTGTAAGGAAGTTTCTACAATTCCAATATTCTTCCAGAGGCAAATACTCTGAACTCCTTTCAACTGGCTACATGTGGAATCCAGAACTGTGTTTGCTGACAGTGAACAAACCAGAAAAAATAGAACTGGAATGGCAGGGACCATGGTGACCTTGAGTTCATTGTATGCTAATTTTTGTTGCGTTTTCCTGTTTCTGGTTTTGTGTTTGTATTTTTGTAAATCTGGAGGCATAAGAAATGCAGTTATTTAACCATGATTCACTTTGATACTCTAATTGTGGAGGTCACTCATAAACTCTATGAAACAAACTGATTTATAGGTGTATGACATTAGATGCTCTAGGCTTTATTCTGCTAATGACCTGTAGGTCATGTCTAGTTAATAAGGTGAAAAGACACTAACAACACAGCTTGTGTATCAAATGAATTCCCAAATGAATCTTCCATGACTTGAGAAAAAAGTACTGAAACCTTTAGCTGGTGAAGTTCAGTTAGTCACCTGTAGCCCTTCAGAAAAAAGGAGTAATTCTCACAAACTTTGAACTGTGTTTTTCTCAAGAGCTCACCAATATTTTCCAGTACCATCCAATTTTATGGAATTGTAATATCTCCTCTGCATATCAGAGACTTATCATTTCTTTAATCAAAACTATTACTCTGAGAAATGTTTTGGCAAGTAATCTTCCATTTTTCATGAGGTATTTTTTTCTAAAACTTCTTGTACTATTCTTCTACAAATATTGAGCAGTTTCTAATTTTTACTCTGCAGACTATGCTGTTACTGAATTTACTGTTTCAAAAGATGGCTTTTCTTCCTACTGAGGTAAAAGCATCCCTTTCATTTATTCATGGGAATCACACAAATTTGCCCAATTTACTTCCTTTCGCTAATTGCACAAGTATTACCTGTAAAGTTGCTTTTAATTAACCACTCCAAAAGAACTGTGTCTGTCTTTTCAGAACAACTCCCATATCATCAGTCTCTAATGAAGTTAAAGACTACAAAATGAATGCAATATTTTACAAGGAATTCCAATGATGAAGGGTCTCATCACCTTTCTCTCATGAAATTCCTTCATAGTTACAGCAGTTTCTCTCAGGTCCCAAACTGCAAAAAATTTACTGCTAATGAGCTCTCCACTATTATTTCTTTAAGAAGCAAGTCTTAATTATACTGCTTTCCAGTGTTCCTTCCCATTTGAGTATTGAAGTAGCAGTCTTCAGAGGTGTTCATGCCTGCTTTTCTTTGCCACTACTTTATGCAAGTCCACCTCTTTAGACCCATTTTAAATACATTTCTATTCTCACAGATGTAAGAATTGCCTATGAACTTCATTAGCACATTACTTAGACTTGTAGCTAGCTGCTGTGATGTCGCAAATATTTTTGTAGGAAATTTATTTTTTAGGAAATATTTTATTGTTCTTTTCTGATTGATTTCTGGTCTGCCTTCTTTGTTGTTTGGTGTGTTTTTCCTTACTCTGATTTGAAGTCCATTTGTCTGCTTCAGATCAGATGTGAGTAGTGCTCACTGATGTGTTTACACATAGGAAGTGATAAAATAGATAATTATGTTTTCTATTAAAAATTGATCCAATGAGGTAATTGTGTAAATTCATTTAGAAATACTGAGTAACAAGGGGTAGTTGTACTTGCAGCTGATCCTCAGGTAAAGATTTAGGTATACCATTTAAAATAAGTAGTTACTTTATTCATAGTGCTGGGAGCTGATGTAAAAAAAACTGTTGCCTTTGTCTAAATATCACTAAGGCAAAGTGATTAGCTTGGTGGTAGAACAAATCAGTAATAAAATTTCATATAATTCCTAGGAAATACATACAATTTCCATTTAGTTTCCTGCTATTTCTTGTATCTTTCTAGGTAGAAGGCTAATACACAATTGTAATTGCCAGCCTGTAGGCTTATTCTATTCCTTTCACATTGTCTTATTGTCCCCAGACGTTATTAACATTACTTCAAAAAGGCTTTACACTAGATTCCTTTTGCTACTCTTATATGACTTAGACCATCTGAAGGCTAGTTGCCAAGAGAAGGCAACTAACCTTCTGTAACTGTAATCTCCCCTTTTAAATTTGTAAATTTCAAGAACTTTTAGTTTATCCAGTTGGCATACTTTAAATTTACTTTTCACTCTTTTTCTAGCAGGTACTGACTTTTGGTTTATCAGTCTAAGATAATTTCTATGCATTGTCTTTCTGGAAGAGAAATGCAGTTAACACAAAAACTTATTTTTTAGTTTTTATTTTTATATGGTGGGTTCAATTGGTTATAACATGCAAGCTGTAAATTCATCATAGGACATATTCAATAATGAAAATTATATATGGATAACTAGGAGGTGCATAGAGTGACACTTAAGTAAGCAAATGCAAATTAATAAAAGAACACATAAATATAAGCATAATTTACATATATTGTAATTAACACGTATTTCTCTTTTCAATTATGAGAAGTATAACACTAAAATTTCTTTTTATATATAGCAAAGATGAGGAAGATAAGTCAGATGAGAAACTGAAAAATGGATGGTAAATGATCAGATTTAGAGTCCCATTAACTTGTCAGGCTTCATTCAGTAGGTGCTGCTGCTCAACAGCTAATTGCAAAGAATACATTGCCAAGTACACACCACCACAAGGTTCACATTTCAGCATGGCTGCTATAGGTTTAAAAAGAAATGAAAGGGAATTGCAAAGCTGTTTACTTCTGAGCTCCTGCCCAGAGAAAAGTTCAAGAATGTTCAGACCACACAGAAAGATGTTTGTCTATGAATAGTTTTTAGGACCCTCTAGTGTCCTTAATTACTTGTTCTTTCTAGGTAAATTGTCTCCAAACTCAGTAGTTCTCAAACTGAATGTTCTTGTATCCTTTCCTCAAAGAAAGTTAATCTTGAAGACTCTCACTTTCTCTTTCTTACTGCTGTTCTTGCACTCACTCCTAGAACATGTCATGATGTTAGAAATGAGATTAATAGATCCATTTACCTTTGTTTCCACTGTTGCCCTGCTCTTGGACCCTTCAGGATGGTAAACATCAGCTCTTCCAAACTGCTGGTATGTAATATCACAATTGCAAATTAAACAATTATTTCCTTCCAAATCTTCTTGGACTGAAAAAAAAACACCCGAAGTTCTCTTATAGCACTCTTTTATGTTTTTGAAGACTGTTACCATACTCAGCCATTAGTCATAGTTATTCTGGATTTTTCAGTCTTGGTTCTTATAGCATGGTTGGCTGCATTCTTCTGACTAGTCTAAAACTTGCTCCGCTTCCAAGTGGAGCTCCAAAGAAAACAGACTATTCTGGCTTATGTCTTGCCAAGAGTGAGAAAAGCAGAATGTGAATAATTCTCTTCTGTTTCTTTCTACGTACTTGTAACAGTATGTAATACCAATATCATAATTATCATCATTTACTATTGACTATGCTGGTTATGCTGACTAAAACCTTCTTATGCAGTAATGTTATCTAACCTGTAATTACACATTTTCTATTTGTGCATTCGATTTTTTTCTTGCCTATGGTAGAATTTAAACTACCAAATTTCAGTAGGATAGGGTATAAATTTACAGCACACTAGCTTCTCCATGGCAGATTCCCCTGTGGATACTTGTAGCCTGCACTAATGCTGCCTCTGTGCAAAATGTGAAGTAGAAGACATCACAGAGAGCTATACTTACTGCTTAGCAAAGTGTCAGCATGAAAAGTTAGTATGCAGCAGCAAGTGTACTGTAAATTCATACTTTACTTTGCTGTACTAATCTGTTTGTGTAGACAAGCCCCAAGTGTAGTACTCTGCACTTGTCTCTATTGAATTTCTTGTTATTGATTTTGGACCAATCTCCCCATTTATCAAGATAACTTTGGTATTCAATAAAGCACTTCTCTCCTCCCCTTTTTTCCTTTCAAAGTTACATCAACTCTTCATAGTCTTTGTAGTCTTTAATGATATTGTAAATCATTGCAAGATGGCACAAGTGGAATCTTAACATTGTGAGAATAACCAAGATGGCATTTTTACAGTTACAGTTTTTAGACTACAATCTCACAAGTTTAAAGCAGTGATTAACTGAAGACTAAACAAGAGACTGGGAGAATTATTCACCAGAAGAGATACCTTTAATGTGTTGAGGGAATGAGCTACTTTTATAATTTATCTGCTTTTAGAAGGAAGAAAGGTCATAAACTTTAAGTAGATTCTTGTGTGTAAAGTCAAGGCAGAAAACTATTTCTCCTGGAACCAGTGACAATTAATAAAGGTCTAATTCCTTCTCATACTAATAAGTGAAATAATTCCTTGGAGAATGCTATTCATAGTTTCTTTGGGATTTATGCTGACATTTTTTTAATATATTAGAAATACCTGTTACCTCTGGCCTGTTAGTATGTATGTGTTATAAATAAAATCTTTGCCTATATCAGAGGTTTCAGTTTGGTAAAATCACTTTTATATAACTCTAAGACAAGCTCACACATTTTAATGGACATTACACGTCTAAGAAATGTTAATGGTATCTTCTTGTCAAAACAAGGACTTTAGCTCTCTAAATATTATTTCAGTTTCCTCATCATTAAGTTTTCATCATTTATTTATAATCTGAATTTGATCTTTCTTTATAAAAATTTAACTACAAATATTTGCAAAACAAAACTCACCTCTGTCTACTCTTTACACTGTTTTACTATTAGCCATCATCTCTCTGTTTATCTCTGGTTCTAATGTGGTTATCAGAACATATATTGTGTGAAAACAAAGGTCAGTAATTTCTCAGTAAGTTTTCTGCTTCTTCTTCTCCTGGGCTATTCTCTCCAAATACTCAGACTTGTCTTTTTGAATCAGATTTCATGACACCTGCAGCATATATTGAATCAGTCCTCAGTCCTATTTTTCCTTCAAAGCAATGAAAAAAGTTTTCCCTTTTAAAATATACAGGTTTCATCCTCACCTATTCTATGAGAATCATCTGGTTACATCACTTGCCTAGAGAGAGGAAGACATGAATTCTAGATCAAAATTCAGTCTTCCCTACTCTGCCAAATTATCCACTCTACCTGCATTCTCTAAGGCTGTGATTTCTCTTCTATTCTACATGCTCTGGAAAAAACTTACAATTTTTTACAACTCCAAGATTTCAAGAAGAGAAAAGTGTAAGGCTTAGACATATGTTAGGTATTCATTGTTCAGCACTTAAGCAGAATAGAAGCTTTCAAATATTCGGGAGTTTTATTGTTTGAAATTTTAAGAAGTGTAGGCTTTACCTTCTCTCCTGATAGACAGCAACTTAACAAGGGCAATTTTGGCCAGCATTTTTTTGGGAAAGAGATCTAGCTGTTCAAGGGGACTGTTTAGTCAGTCAGCTAGGAAAGAATAGCATGAAATTTTGGGCTCAGTATCATAAGGAAAAGATTGATGGGCTTCAAGGTGTGTTTGTCCTGTGAATCTAACCTCTACAGCTTAATCAAAAAACAAATGGAAGTCCATTAACATTCTAGTGGAGGAAAGTGTCTCTGTTTACTTGCTCACTGATTAATCAACATACTCAGAATTTATTTGCCATGTTGTTCACTATTGGAACTAAAATACCAGTTATTCTCAATTTCCTAACAGCCCGATAGGCATAAATTACCTCATTTCCTGCAGAAATTCTGTCAGAAGAGGGTCTTTCTGCTCTTCACTTAGTTATATTTCTGGTGTAACTAGTCCTGCATAACATCAGCCTAAATAGGAGACAGTGTGGAACTTCTGCTTTCTGAGGACTATTCTTCTGTGAGGAGGCAACAACTGTGGAACAGCGTTTCCATGTGGAAGTGCATCAGCTCATCCAAGTGGTCTCTCCTTAATAATACTGCTTCCTGCTGTTAAAGTAAGAAGATAGATCTGCCTCCTTTTCCTACCTAAAAATATTTCTGCATGATCTGTGTGAACGACCTCACACTTCCCTCTGTCCTCTTCACCACTGCTCTAGAAAACTATGTAAGGGCTTTTTATTGCACATATTCCACTTGAAGAAAAGTTGTTCTGCTGAGACATGACAATATTTTTTTCACCTACAATTACAGGTCATTGTTTTGGGAGTTTCTGAAAAGAGCTATTGAAGAGCATCATTATTGCCAATTTCTTTGTAAGTTTGAACTATCAAATGGCCTCAGTGTATTGAAAAAATCATGTTCAGACGATCTGAGTCATGAAGAGTAGTTTCGAAGGTCTGTGGACCGAAAATAAATTGCTGGTTTCTAAGAGATTTGGCTATAAACTCTGTCTGCCAATCATCTGAAGTAACCTATCTGGACATCATCTGCAAATAGGTACAGTGTTTTTGATTTAAGAGCAGATATATTCTTTTGTGTGTATTTTCAACTACAGAAGGAGATATCATGCTCCAGCATTTCACCGTTCAGGCAAGTTACTTCACTCCATTTTCACAGAGGGTTACTTATAGGTGACATATGTACATATGTGTATATACATATATGTACATATGTACACATGTCACATGGTTACAAGGTCAGATTTACACTATGAGGGAATCAAGTCTTCTGAATAGTTATATTGGATCAAGTTTTGGTCTGTAATTTCTGGTGTTCTTTGCTTATGTAAAAACACTGACATTATTTGAAGTACTCAGTTCTGGAACAGTCTCAAATGCATATCAGAGTGTTTATGTGATATCCAACCTCAAGCTCACCAAAATCTGTGATATGATTCAGTTTGGAGTCTCTGGATTTTCTGCCACAATTTTAATGAATACCACTACAACCAAAGGCATCATGCCTATATATAAAGTCATAATTGCCTCATAGACTAATGTAACTGAATCTTCTCAACGAGATAGGATAGCTGAGTAAATCTTTCCCTATTTTTGAGAGAAAAGATCTAGTCTGTAGATGTTTTAGTGGTGCCTTTTCTTCCTCATCTTTGAAACTAAACACCTCTTCATCCCATTCCCATACCAGAGTGTGATCTTGATACTGCAAAAGGAACTATCCTACAAAAAGTTGTCTCCCTTCAACAGACTACATACAGAGGAATAGAACTATTGGGATTTTTTGTGTTTGTCATATGATTATTTATTTATTGCTTGTTATTTCTTACTTACTGTTTGCATAATGGGGTATATAATTCCACTGTGCAGTCAGAAACAGGCAGTTCTTGTCCCAAAACCCCATTAAACAGAGATGGGAGTTTAAAGGTGTGCATTATGGAGGATAAAAATGAAGATTAAGGATAAAGACATGGAAAAGGAGACACTGCAACTATCTCAGTGCTACTATATCCTACTGATAGCATAAAATATACATCTCCTAATTATTATCTTAACTTGTCTCATCAAACACCTGATACCTGGTAGTCCTGTAAAATGAAAGCCTCAAGGACAAGTATAGTGGTATACAGTAAAGCAACACCCAAGAGAAGAGCAATAGAATAATTATGAAAAAGAAATCTAGCATGAGAGCAACATAGGAAACATAGATAATAAAAACTGCCATGCTATTTCAGTAGTTACAGGTGGGATTGCTGTACTGTGCTCCATTATATAGTATGGATAGACCCTTGGTTTTAAGTATTTTTCTTTTCCACATCTAGCCTCTGTATCTCTTCACCTGAGAAGTACTTCTGACTCAAAAGGAATAGACATATAAGTGCATCAGGTTTTTTTGTTTGTTTTGTTTCTTTGGTTTTTTTTGTTTTAATTTTGTTTTGTTTTTTGTGTAACTTAATTACTAATGGCCTGATCTCATCTTGGACTGGAAGCTGAACTTCATATTTTTGCAGTAAGGGACCTGCAGAATATTGCCTGTATTTGAGATTCAGACAGATTTTCTCTAACGTAGTATGTGCCAGTGTTTTGAAATCCTTTTCTGAGATGCTTACCCATACCTTTGTACCTGGTAACCATATGCTGGGCTGCATCCAGAGCTCTGTGGGCTTCAGGGCAAGGGTGAGATTCTTCCCCTCTGCTCTGTGCTGGTGAGGCCCTACCTGCAGTGCTGCATCAGCTCTGGGGTCCCCTGCACAGGGAGGACAGAGACCTGCTGGAGAGAGTCCAGAGAGGAAACACCAAGGTGATTAGAGTGGTAGAGCACCTCTTCTAAGAGGAAAGGCTGAGAGAATTGGGATTATTCAGCCTGGAAATAGAAGGCTTCAGGATTGCAATCTTCTGCCATCTAAAGGGAGCCTACAAGAAAGATGGAAAGAGATTATTTACAAGAGCATGGAGTGACAGGACAAGGAAGAATAGCTTCAAGTCAAAAGAATATGTTTAGATTGGATATTAGGAAGAAATTCTTCACTGTGAAGGTGGTGACAGCACTGGGACAGGCTGGCCAGAGCTGTGTATGTCCCTTCCTTGGAGGCATTCTAGGCCAGGTTGAATGGGGCTCTTAGCAAACTGGCCTGGTGAAAGGTGTGCATGCTCATTTCAAGGGGCTTGAAACTAGATGTTCTTTGGGGTCACTTTCAACCCAAACCATTTTATGGTTCTATGATGGATCCATTATTCTATGACTATAGATAGGAATCTCTACCACAACAGCACTACTGGGTGTGTCTTGAGATTTTCTACTCATAATCAAGCTGAATCAGGGGAGGTTTAGGTTGAATATCAGGAAAAGATTTTTTACCCAGAGAGTGATTGAACAAGCTCCCCAGGGAAGTTGTCACAGCACCAAGCCTGTCTAACTTCAAGAAGGATTTGGACAATGTTCTCTGGCACATGGTATGATCCTTGTGCACAGGGCCAGGAGCTGATCCTGACAGATCTCTTCTATCTCAACACATTCTATGATTCTATGATTCTATGATTCTATGATTCTATGATTCTATGATTCTGATTCTATTTTAGCCCAAGTTATTTTGTGATCTTATAATACTGATGTGGGGCTTCTTAACACCAAAGGATTCCTAAGGGCCACCTGAGAGTTAGATATTTGCTCTGTTGAGCACAACAGTGCCTCAGGAATTGTCTAAATGGTCGGAGTCTGCCACTTGTACCTACCCAGTGCTCTAACCTGGTCAGACTGCCTTATACCAATAAATCCATTTGAGAAGCAAGAATTGTTAACAGGAACACAGTCACACACA
The DNA here is from genome assembly GCA_013397375.1 of Toxostoma redivivum. Taxonomy (NCBI): domain Eukaryota; kingdom Metazoa; phylum Chordata; class Aves; order Passeriformes; family Mimidae; genus Toxostoma; species Toxostoma redivivum. Next base: position 2,003,502 of record VXBI01013070.1, read on the forward strand.
GGCCTGTCTAAATGGCTCTAGAGTCTCAGCTAGTTTTGGTAATGATTTATGCACTTGAAGAACAAATTTCACATCATTATCTTCTGGAGCACCTTTTATCAAATTCCAGCAGTGTGTCACTACCCAGGTGACACATAAAATGGGTTCATCATGCTAAATTCCACAGAATTGAATTTAGCCTACAGGTAGTAAAAAAGCTCTAAAACATGAAAGGATGTATGGATTTTTATTTTTTAAAATTCAGATCAGATATATGCTCTTTTTATTAATAGGCAGAAACTGGATGAATTGGTAAGCAACTTCTGAACCTAAGAACTGCTGGATATTGTGGCTCACTGACTACATGAGTTATTCTGGCCTAGTTTGAAGCATATCGTGTAGACAACAGTAAACTGTTCACTTATGAGTTTGCTAGTTTCTTTTTTCCTTTTTTTTTTTTAATTACCAGATCAATATAATTTTCTTTTCTGAATTCATTCTACTTACACTAAACTTGCTGTCTATTATCTATTGCATTCCTTCTGATTATATGAAATTTTAGTACTTTTTGTGGCAGAAACCATTACAAAGCCTGAAAATATTTCCATCATTAATGTATTTCCAGACAACTAAGTTATTTTTTTCTAATACAAGTTTTCTATTTCATAGCCCGAAAGAATGTTTGCTATGCTTTTGACAGCATACTGATTTTATTTATAGTATAAGAGCTGCTGTGACTGAGCACACTGTCAGTTTTGTAAAAATATTCCGTACAATCCACTTTTGGGTATGTATTTTTGATATACACAGTCGAAATACTCAATTTCCATTGAAAATCTTCTGTAGAAAACATATTTCAGTTCATTTCACACTGTGTTAATTGTGTAACACACTGTAACCATTACCTTTTACCAGCCACAGTTGCTCATCTAATGGGAAATGATGACTTTAACAAGGAATTATTAGATCTGTTTGATCTGAGAATGCACATGTGGACAATGGGAGCTGCTGGCTGGAACATGCACCATTTTCTCCCCGTATGAGTACATAATTGAATTACAAGTCTCATTCTATGAAGGAAAAAAATATCAGTAAGCCTTATGCTTTGTAGCTAGCCCTGTTGACTAGTAATTTGTATTTAATATTGCTAAATATATTTAAAACATTCAATATTGTCTCAAAGCTAGTTTAAAATACATCCCATGGAATGAGTGAGTAGCTAGTAGGTTTTTGTTGTTGTGTTAGAAAATTTTTGTACTGTTTTTTCATTAAATACTGCTACAACTATAAAATTAGTTTTACTAAAACTAGGAGGATCACAAGCAACTATTAGAAGGTAATGGTCAACTCTATGTAATGAGAAAACTGCTTCTTCAACAGTGCTGCTTTAAATAAGATTTTTTCTGTCTTTGCTTGGCAAACTGAGAGACTTATATTCATGAGACAGATGTTTCATGGGAACATAAGCCCTGAATGTACCATATTTAACTTCACTATTGCCTTCTATTCCTCATCAGTGGAATAGTAATTATTTTTGTTCTAGAAATTAAGAAAGAGATGTGAAATGCTAGTATAAAATGACTTAGGAACCTGAAGTCCAGTTTTCATAAGTCACAGTGGGGCATTGGAGTTTTGGGATATTCACCTTTTATAGTGCTGTGAGCAGAAAAGGTAGCTCTTTCCTAATTGAATTTTCTCCCAGTCACCAGCTGTACCAGCCTCTGCAGGTTTCTTAGTCCAAGCAACCATTCCATTTTGAGAAAGTAAATACACGTATTAGAGTGGACCTGGCCTGATGTGACTACCTCAGGACCTAAGAAAATACCTGTGAAACATCCCATCACTAGTTATAGCTGTAGCTCTAAGTCTCCTTGACAGTCATTTGCTAGGTCTTTCAAAATAATCCAGGCTCCCAAAACAACAAATTGGTGCTTAGATTCATAGTATTGGCATGGCTGCTGTTTTCACAGCTATAACTACAGCCCAGCCTCCCAGGTGTCCAATTCAGTTATGTGTATAGTCTCTTGCAACTGGCAGCTTCACAGCATTCAAAGCACTGCTGCAAGTTTCCCTACTGATTAGCTGCTTGGAGCACTAGCTCCAGCCTTGAGGCCTTGAAGATGGACTATTACAGAAGCTGGGATCATCTAGTTTGTGAATGATATATAATTCATATAAAGTGCTTAACGCTTTCTATCCTGTAAACCTTGTAGCAGAAGGGCCAGATTAAAGTCCTTAACAGCTGGAACATCTGCATAAACAGTCAAGTGACACCAGCTGTGTCTGAAAGAGGTACCATAAATGGGAAGAGAGACTGAGAAGCCTAATTTCATGTGAGATGCACAGTGGGACAAGTTATTAGTCTTGGAGCTATCAAATCCAGCTCCTTAATCCTTCCACTTTCTTCACTCCCTCTCCACTGTGGTGGATCCTGGATGCCTACACAGCAGCTCATTCAAATCTGCTTAGCACCACCAGGAGTTTGATCAGCTAAAACACCCCTAAACACTTCTAAAAATGGGGCCCAAAGACTTTTATAAAAAATTGTGCTGATGCAGATGCATGCACCCCCAGCTGTTCCTGTGGATAGCTTTTCAGATATTTACCTTTTCAGATAAATGTGAAGCTCCCTGTGGCCTGCAGTACATACTAGACTTTCAGGTTGGCCCAGCTCACAGAAGTGGTACTCAGTGAATGCAGACTTTGCAGCATCATGAAGTTCTAAGAAGTCAAGTTGCCTCTGTGTGGTGGGACCTAGCTGAATTTGGGCTTTGGATGCCACAGAAGGATGGTAGCACTGGACCATGAGCTCGGTTCCTTGCATCTCCTGTTTTTTCATTCCTCACACTCCCCTGATTTCACAAACCCCTATTTGCCAAAACTGGTCTTGAAAGCCCTTATTTACTTGTGGGGATTAAAAAAAATCTAGCTGGGAATTGAACTCCAAATAAACTGCTCCCCTTTCCCCAGCCCTCCTCTGGTGGGAGAGACAGAGGGCAGAAATGATGGGTTGAGATAACAATTTATTGAAAAAAAAACCAACAATGGAATAAGAAACACAAAGTAACAGCAACAATATTAAAAACAAAAGTATACAAAACAAAAGGTGCTTTACACACAAAAGATGTTCACCATCTCAATTCTGTGTGGCTGCCAAGACAAAGACAAGCTGGCAGGGGCTCTCCACAGCCAGTGTGCCCCATCTCCATGCCCAACACAGTGAAAAATGCTGATGGACAACCCCCCCAAAGCTGGATCATCTGCATAGCACTGCAGTGCACACCTCCAAACTGCTTCACTCCACTGATTTAATTCTGTATGGTGCTGTCTGCTTGGCTCTGCTAGACTCGGCTGGGGCTCAGCTCAGGCTCATCTCTCTTCCACTTCTGATGACTTTGTTGCTTTTTGGAGATGTGCCATGCATCAGATGTGCTCACTGCCTGGAGCTGCATTCTCTGAGGGACAGGAAGGGCAGCAGCAGGAGAGGTACAGAGTCCTCAGTGCTGGTCCTGGCAGCTTCCCTAAGGAAGAAATGGAACAGAACTGCACTTCTGTCCTGAGGTTAGTTTTTGATTCCCTCAAAGCCATGGCCTGAGCAATGCAATGAGTGGTATAGAACAGCAGTTCAGCCATGTCCACACAGGCCTAGGCTCCTCTCCTGTGGGAGCAAACCAAGACCATATTTCTGATACTTTCCAAAAGGAATGTGAGGTACAAAAGCCACAGAATCAGAGTCACCAAATTATTGAGGTTGAAGGGGTCCTCTCCTCATCATCTTGTCCAACCCTGTTCAAGCAGGGTCACCTAGAGCAGGTGTTGGTTTTCCTGGGTTATTTTTTCTCTTATTTTATATTTACATATATCTATATACACAAACAACAGGACGAGAATGCTGGAGCAGTTGTCTCCAAACTTTATCACAATCATCAGTCTCATTTTACAGAACCAAACAAGGGAACAGCTTCAGCTGCTAGCACAGCAGACGAAGTTCTCTTTGTTACAGTCTTTTAACAACCTTTTAGCCAATAGGATAATATTAAAAGCTGACAAGCATTTGCTCAGGCCAATTGAAGCTGCATGTACATTTTGCTTTGAACAATGCTTACTTGTAATAGCTTAAAACATAGATAAAGCTTCATTATTAAACTTACATATTTCTACTATCTTAATTAACATATTTTCCTGAGGCCTACCTCTACACAACTCAGAGCCTTATTGTTTCTTTTCCTTGCATTTTCAGCTTTCTTGCATTTCTCCATCCTGAGATTTGCTTTCACATAGCTTTCTGAGACTTTTATACCTTTTCTATTTCCCATAAGCAGATATTCCAGGCCCAGCCGGGATGGTTTTTAAATATCTGCACAGATAGAGTGTGCAACCTGTGCCAGTGCTCCATTGCCCTCACAGCTCAGATGAAACCTTCAGTGTCTGCTGTCTCTTGTTCTGTCACAGATCACCACTGAAAATAGCCTGGCTTCGTCTTCTCTACTGTCTCCATTCAGATATTCATGCATTTTGATGGGGTTACCCCCCCTAGTCAGGCTCAATACAGTTCTATTCACATGAAGGATGCTCCCGCCCCTAAATCCTCTCTGTGCCCTTCAATGGATGGTCTCCAGCATGTTTTCTTGCTCTGGGGAAACCAGAACTGGACCCAGTAGGGCAGGTATGGCCTCACCAGTGCTGAACAGAGGGGAAGGATCCTAAATCTTGACCTGCATGACACAATACTCCTCGTAATGAAACTCAGGACTCTTAGCCTTCTTTAGTTTAAGCTCAGTCACATTCTTACAAAAATGTAATGAAAACAACACAAAATGCTATGTTTTTACTTCTTGCCTAATCTTCCAAACACAAATAATTAGATATATTTATGCATAAATTTATTTTTGAATTGCAAATGAGCTGAACTAGGTCTTGCACAGTAAAGATCAAGCAGAAATCAAAAGCTATGTTGAGCCAGAGACAGTACTGCACTCTGGTGCACCTTTATATGTCAGGGTAGTTCCATTAACTTAAGAGGGATAAGCCTTTTATGGATAAAGCCTCCAGAATACATGAAATTACTTCATCCTCTCTCAGGCCTCTTTACCTAGACCTATGAGCAAATGACTAGCAAAGTATTTTGAATTAAATTATTAATTGTTTAATTAATAATTAATTGTTAAATTATTATTTGAATCCTATTTGCACCAGTATTTTAGTTTGCAAAATATTTGACTAATTTCAGCTAAAAGTCTACATCTGTTCAATAGCAAACATTTTGGACTTTCAGTGCCTCAGGTATATATGCAAAATGAAAGCTTCATAGAAATATAATCTGTGCATCTCAACAGTTTGTTTACAGAAGCCTCAAGTTATATATCCAAAATTATATTTTTTGATATCAGTTCTGATTTTCAATAGGACAAGATCTCACACCCACCTCATAATCAGTGTTCTGTTATTAACAATTCATGAAGTCCTGTATGAAAAGGAAGTACCTGACATTTCCATATTCAATGAAGGCAGTGGTTAGTGTAGTCAAGCTACCTCATCATTCTCTTTCATGGATGCTATATTATCTTTTGAATATAAAGATGATCTAAAGTAATTCTGAATATAGTGAGAGGCTGTATTTTTCTCTGAAATTGGTGTTATTTTGATACTCCTCTCACACTCTGCACTGGCTTTGAGATTCACTGACTCTTAGAATGTGCCATCAAAAATGTCACTACATTTCTGGGCAGCTTTTTTTCAGCTTTGATTTCTCTTCATTACACTGTTATTTATTTAACTTATGTGATGGAACACTGTTAAATTGGACTTTGCTTGTATTCCATATCATATTGGTTTGAATTATTTTGCTCAAACCTCCCAGTAAGCAAAAACAAAACTGGAGAGATTACATCCTTGATAAGACTACAATCCCCTCTTCTAAGTAATATTAAAATTGACTCCCTGAATATAATCAAGAATTTGTCTTGTTATCTTTAATTGATCTCCCTAGAAAGACAGTATAGACTGCAAATGAAATTGCAGTACATTACAAATCACAGAAATAATATAAAATCAGAGAGTAAAGCAAAATAGCAATTTGTGCCTATCTTGGCACTTAAAAGTTATAACTTGTCTACAACTGACAGGAGAGGTCAGCTCCTGTTTATGGGAACAGTAAGTAAAATAAGACAAGGCAAGACAAGATTGTGCATTAAATATCAAGATCTTGAAGAATGTTTTCCTTTTTTTGGGTGCTGTTAGACTTAATAAATCCATGAAGAAAATCTGGAACAAAAGTAACATTTCTTAAAGTATGTTCTTAGGTATTACCAATCACAGTGGATTTAAGATACATAAATCTCATTGCTGCCTTTATTTGAGATAAGTAATTTTAGCTTCCTGCTGCATTTTCTGCAAGGCAGAAGGCTGGAATCCCAGATTCCAGCTATTTTAAATGTTTGCAATCTGCTGGACCAATGGTTTGTAGTTAGGTGTTTAGAAAGTCTCTCAAGGTCCCTTCTTTTATGAGGTCTGTGCAGAGTCCTTTAGTCTTTGCAGTCATCATCTCCCTGGAAGTGGTCCAAGATGCACAGTCTGTTGTTGATCTCCCTGTGTGCTACTGCCCTTGCACAGATTTGTCCAGCTCTTGGCTTTCTCAGATCTTCTTTTCTTATAGATTCCATAGGATATCTGGTCTCTGGAGCATACCAGTTCCTTGGAGACTGTCGCATGCTATGTCTCAACATGTCCTTTTAATCTCTTCAGCCTGCTCTTTTCCAGTTATTATTTCTGTAACTGTACCCATAGACACCTAGAGAAATTATTCACACACACTCACAGAGAAGGGGTGATTCTTTTTTGTTCACTAAAACAGGGCAACCTGCATAAGTGCATATGAGGAAGATGGTGAAGAGGTTTTCCTCTGTAGCCTGAAAAGAAACGATAACCAGATTTATGAAATAGCTTTCAACAGTGCTGACACATTCTGTAAATTGCTGTTTATGCTAATTCTCTCCAGTGAAGTCAAGGTTGAAATTTATATTTATAAGCAGTTCTAGCTCCATGTATATGTTGATATTCCTGTGAATATGATGTGGGTTATATGTAGTTACTTAAGTTATTTTATTTTTTTTATAATATACTGTGTTACATACATATTATATATGCTATATATGTGTAGGTATATAAGAACATACAGAAATATATGTAAATACACAGTGGAATATTTTTGATTAGTAGTATATTTAAAATGGATGAATGCCCTGTCTTATTGCAAGTAAGTCATAATTCTTAAATACTAGATACTGTATGCTTAATATCATTATTTGTGATCTGTGCTACCTGAGCACTTAAACTGCCCCAGCCTGGTCCCCTGCTGTATTAAGTATGGTGCAAACCACTAAACCAGCTGAATTCTTCTGCCTGTATACCCACAGTAGTGGTTCTCCATGGATAAAAAGAAGAATGCTGTGTTCAGTGTGTCTCCATACAATTCTAAGTGCAATGCAACCACATAAATAACTCATTATCATATTCCGCATTTCTCTTAGATATAGGATTAAAGGATCATTGGAAAATTCAGAATGGAAGGAATCTTCTGCTCATGGTTAACTATGAGTTCAGCACAAGATATTCATGGCTTTATCCAGTATTCAAAATTTCCAAGGACAGAGACTACATAAACTCTGAGAAAACTGGTTCATTCAAGTGTCTTTCATGGTAAAATTTTCTTTTCCTTACATTTAATCTGAACCGCTGTTATTTCAACTTATGTCATCCTCCCACCATGCACCTCTGTGAAGAACCACTCTTGCTCTTCTTGTAGGTTCTGGCATTCATGCTAAATTTTTGGGAATAACCATGATAATCTTGTACAAATCCCTCACAGACAATATATTTTTTATTCTATTTGACTGAAAAATCAGTTTTTGTGTCTGTGTTGTCTGATTGCTGTGTAGTTCATACTCTCATTCAATGTAATGTGCTAGAAGGTCAAATACTGCTAAAATAAATATTTATCTTAATTTTATTTTGAATTAAAAGGAGACCTGAGGGAGAAATTTGGAATGGTGAGAATTGAGTACTATTTTTTTATTGTTTCTTGTGGTTATGAAAACCATGAAATTACAGAGTATCGTGACTGACAGCAATGGTTACCATCCAGAAACAACAAAAGGATCTTTCAAGGAAAGAGGTGTAATCCATACCTGTATGGTTGAAAGCCATTACAGGTCTATAAAATCCTACTTTCTCCATGATAGAGAAAAGTCTTAGATACAACAGACAGCATTTACCACAGTTTGTCTATGACACTCCTCCAGGAGAATTTTGATACAAATTTCCGAATACTTAAGCTGGTCAAATTACTTTCCAAATATTTTTAGATTCTTATTTAAAATTATTACTCAGAAAATACGGTTATTTTTTTCTGATCCAATAACAAAAGAACTAAAATTGATTATTCAAACCAATTAATAGTTCTTTCAAATATTATTTGCAACAATTTACTTTATTAAAAAAAAAATCACTGTGCAAAATACCCAGAGAAAAAAATCTCTCCCTTGAAGACATCAAGATCAAATCGAAAATGGGCCACAATGAATACACTAAACAACAAGGTAGGGAGAAGTGAAAAATTGAAAGGATAGTGATAAAAAAGTGTAATATTTTCATGACTTGCCTCACTGACATGCACAGAGATTGGTAGTTGCAAATCATGTGGAAGTTTTGCCCTATGTCCCTGACTAGCAGCTTCATTTCCAGTCAGTATGTAAAGAAAATGGTGCAGGTAAAAGTGATATGTTGATCCAGGGCTCTGGACTGCAGCTGTGAGAAAGGTATTTCCTGACATGCACTGTGCAACTACAGCTTTTTTCAATAAAAGTTCTGACTAAGTGAAGCCCTATAAAAGTTCTGAGTGTTAACATCCAATAGAAGTTAGAGAATTTATGTAGTGCTGTGAAAGTATTTCCATTTTTCTCTCTTTCCATCTGCATTATTTTAGTCATCTATTAAACTGGACAACTTTATTTTTAGTATTATCTGTATCCCACTATCAAGTCACAGCTCAATGCAGTTCTTGGGTTTGTCTCTATTTTTGTATTTAAAATTTGCTAGGATTTATTCTTTATGGTCTATACAATTTATGAGACTTTTACACTCAAGATACATTAAATTAGTTTTGTATCTTTGTTCTGTCAATACATTTAAAAATAATATTCCACTTTTGCTTATATATCTTAATGAAATTTTTGTAGAACGACCAGTCATAGTCAAATAAACTTCCAAAGTGAGTGATAAGACTTTTGGCCTGCATGTCAATATCACCCTTATCAGAAAGCTGAAAATGTACGTTTGATCAGAAAAGATGAATATTCCTGCCATCAAACTGTGACCATGGACAAAGTAAATGTTGGAAAAAAACTCCAAGTAAGCCCTTCCTGGAAGGGTTCATTATAACAGGTAGAGGAACACAAACCAAGCTGTGCAGGTTCTGTAATAGTGCTAGCCTGTTGAGTGTGGATGGTTCACAGAAGAAAAAAAAGGACAGGAGTGATGTTTCTCTGCTTCTAAATGGCATTTGAATGGTGTCTATGCAAGAGAAACAGAGGATAAGTGGTGCAAAATTTGTGACTGATTTCTAGTTTGATTTGAATAGGTGGCTGTACCTAAGGTTGCAAATGGTGCTCCATTTCCAGATGGAAATTTAACTGTGTCTTCTCTGAAAATATCTGGCAGGCACTGGGTCATCTTTGTTAGTCTTTGGGGTATATTTGGATGGATAAAGAGGCTCTTCTGTTTAATTGTAATAGTGCACTTGATTTTAGTTAACAGCATTGCAGAGCTTGGCTAACATATCTGAAGTCATGTTAATTGACCATGTTGTCATGTCCCTATCCCTGATGTTTTCTCCTGAGGCTAACTGAGCCTGAAATGCAGTAGCCTATTTTGTCAAGGGCTTTTTAATTAGGTTAAAGTCTCCTTAGCAAGCAGCACTGAGAGTTTCACGTGTAGCCTGAATGGAGTGCATAAATGAGTGCAAAACTTTTGCAAACCTTTTCATACTAGTTGAATTTCCCTTTAAAAATCCTCCTCTCAGCTAAAGAATTAAACATAAAAATGGGTCTTCTGATGATTAGCTGCTGGTAAGATGTAAATTGGTTTCAAAAATTAGGCTTCTGAGGGGAAACTTTGATTAAATCCCTAGAAACAATAAATCAGCTATAAAAATAAGCAAAGTAAAACTTTTTTTTCCCCCTTATGGATGTGTTCTTGTGTGGGAAGTAGCACAGATATAATATTGGCATAAGACAGAGAAATAGCGTTTACAAAAGTGCAGCACTACTTTACAAGTACATATTGAAATAAATTGGTTGTTCATTGCACTCTGAAAATGATAACATAAAGAAAAACTGTTTCTTTAATTTCAAGCAGCATTATCTTTAGCAAGACTGGTTTAATGATTTTGTTCTTATTTTTAAACAGCCAAAGCACGTGGCCAATGATTGATAATCAAGATAATGGAAACATATCTTAAAGTAATCTCTTTATTTTCTGTGATAGAGCAGCTTAGAAGGAATGCGTTTTTGGAAAGCAACTAATAGCAGCCATTTTTGGTTATATCTAAATGAAATCATACATCTTCATTAATTTCCCTGTTAACCATTCAAAATTAAACCTGCATTTTTCTTCAAGAAGACCAAAACCTGAAATCACTTGTGAATTATTGTACTGCCATTCACATAAATTTTATTAAAATTTGAATATCATTCTGCTCTGATGACAAAGATGACAACTATGAATACGGTAACTTATGAAAGGTGTAAGAAATGCAAATTGAATTTTTGGTTCCTTAAATGAACTTTTATTTCCAGTGTTTATTAGAATGTTAAATATTCTTTTCTTACATTGGAAATATACAGAATTTTATGTGAAATTAAGAAAACAGTTTATTTCAAGTGTCAAGCTTGGAGGTTTTTTTCTGTGATGTTACAAGGTGAGTACAATCTGGTGTAGGTCATTAAAAAAAAATCTCAGGTAGTCCTTTAGCACAGATTTTACATAATAACAGTATTTGTGAAATAATTGATATGGTCTGGGAAAACCCATAACAATCTTTTCTAGATGGGGAATGATTTAAGAATATAAAGCAGACTAAACTTTATATCAAATGATGTTGTCATGGCTTGAGACTGGCCAAATGCCCTGCAGGCACCCATGAAAGCCTCTCACTCACTCCCCACTGCAACTAGGCCGGGGAAGAAAATATAATGGAAGGTTCCTAGTTTTGATTTCTTCTTAAATATATTATCACAGAGGCATTACCGGCATCTTTAATTGGCCCAGCCTTGGTCAGCAGCATGTCCATCTTTGGAGCCATTAGGGATTGGCTCAGCCAGACAGGGTGGAAGCTTCCAGCAGCTTCTCACAGGAGCCATCTCCATGGCCCAACCTGCTACCAAAAACCAGGCCATGCAAAACCAATACAGATATAATCAAGATAAATCTAAATAGTCATACTTAAGTAGGTGTATTTTTTCATGCTTCTTAGTATTTCTGCAAATTTTTTTTTTTTTAATTTTACCCATATTTACCTAAAGTGCTATTCTAGTTAAATAGATTTGTATCTGGGTAATGTGGAATTTTCTGGGAAAAAAGTCTGTGATTTCTGTGCCAGTTATGGTTATTACTTATTGCTGAGTCTGTCAGATCAGCTGAAAATAGTAAGGGTACCATAAAGAGTCATCTCACCACAACTAATGGACTCAGTGAAATTAATTTATATAAGTGGAATGGAGGGAAAATTTTCATCTACTAAGAAATGGGGAACAAAAATCTAGAGTGGACTGGAAACAAGACAGAGTAGAGATGGAAGAATGAGATCATTAGGTCAAGTCCTTCAATCAGCTAGTCTATTTTTCAGATCCAGGCTAACTCACTGACAAACGCACATTATTACTCTTCAATCACACCTCAAGTCTGCAAGCCTCTTGATGCCTAGAAACTTTGAATTGTTTTGCATGATTTATGCAGTCACATTTTAACTTAAGAACTTTAGTCTGCTCAGCAGCCATTATCTTACAGAAGAAGTAGATGCTAGGGTTAAAGGCAGACCAATGTCATCCTTTTTTTCACATAGATTTTTATTTTAATTTCTGAAGTCTAATCTCTTTGTAAAATAGGTAATATTAAAAATGCTATATGAAAAAATTGTGTAGACAGAACCAAATCTGCATAACCAAATTGAATTAATTAGGAAAAATCTTTATATCCAACACTAGGATTTAATATGACTTTGAGGCTATGTAATCTCTAAGAGATAATGGTTTTGAAAATAGGAGGATTATCTTCTAGTTTGAATGTGTAAAGATGTTATAAATAACTCCTGCAACCCCCCAAAAATGCCAGTTATCTAAATGGTGATATATCTTCACATTCATGGGACAGAATGTGACAAACAGGTCCATCTGCAAATCCATTGTCTACTTCCATTAGTCATCTCATTTGGAATCATTTTTGTCTGGCAGCTCTTACGCAAAAGATCACAGCAATATGAGATGTGGAAATGCTAAAAAGTCATCCTCTCGGGGGGGTTTTGCCAATTAGGAAAGGACTGAGAAACCTTTGATACAAGAGGTAACTCAGTGTGATTCAGGATCAGAAATGGGAAAGAAAGGTGGGAGGAGGAACAACAAAGAAAAGAAACTAAAACATATAAGAGAAATTTGAAAATAAAATACAAAAGGTTCCAACACTGGTCTAGCTGGTTGTATGAATTGAAGTTTGGAAGCTGGTCTTGATCTTGATGGTTGGGTGGCTGCACTTTGTGCGAGGGGAGGATTGGGCTGCTGGAAATGAAAAGCCATGAGTGAAGGTGTCGAAGAGAAGCCCATAGTAGGAGTCTGGTGTTGAGTGTCTATTGAATGCCCTTTTGTAGACTAGTACTGGTAGCCTTGTATACAAACACTTCAAAGTTTTGTGTGAATTATCTGCCAAATATTGTGAGATAGGGAGATATTATTAACCCTTGAAGGAAGACCAACACAGAAAAAAGAAAAAAAAAAGCTGATTGTTATGTCTAAGGACATAAACAGAATTAGTGACAAAGGAAGAAATTGACTCCCATGCCTTCTGCTTGGCCCTTTTTCTGGACTTTGATAGTGTCTTGTATCTTGTGACTGATGTACATCTTTCAGAAATCTGCCTTTATCTTTGCTTTAAAGTGGAAGATGATAACCTTGTTCAGACAACAAAATTATTGCTATTGAATTTCAGACAGATTTTTAATAAACATTTTTTATTGTGTGGAGACATTTCAGTAACACAGCAAAGAATTCTCATGGATAAAACTGAATAAAGATTCAGATTAAGTGTCTGTAGTGCAATGACTGACTATGCAGTCAATATGTTCTAAGATTTAGCTTCTCACCCAAGGCATAGCAATTTGGAATTAATTTGTGCACTTATAGTTAGAAGAATTTCCCTGACTATGCTAGAATCTATGACAGGCTATGGCAACACAGACAAATGAGTGGCATCTTGTTACACACCAGAATAAAGGCAAGACCAGAGTAAAAGTCAGACCCCTCTGAAGACCCTAAGACCGTGCTGCCTTCCTATTCAGCTTTAAGAATAAAACATCAGCCCTACACTGGCAGTTCTGGAAAACTATAGCTTCCCAAAGCTTTACTGCTTTCAAAACATGATTAGGATCAATGTCAGAACAGGAACTGAGTCCCCAGCCTAGAATAAACCGGCAGCTCCTGTCAGCAAAGTCAGACAATATGAGTTTATTGTGCTACTGACATCTATGTGGGTATGGATATTACATTAATTTAACTGCTAAAATTCTTAACTAATTGCAAATTTGATTAACCTCAAAAATACTTGCTTTCAAAAACTGGAGCATTAAGGTCACGCCTCCTTGTAACACTCAGTATTTTGTTCTTATTGTTCCAAATAGACAGCATTATTTCTTTAAGGGCTCAGTTGTGACTTAGAGCTGCTGGAAACACCTTGGATTCCGTTTGCTGGAAATACCCTGGAGTCTCTTGTTTAATAAGAGATACTATTCTCTGAGTGATAAAATAAAGCTGTGAAATAGAGAATTGCCTTTGTATGAAAAATTGGTTTGAAATATCTTTGCAAATGATTGTTATGTCAGTTTCTCCCTATTATGTTTTTTTAGTATTATTATTTAAAAATTAATTTTTTCCCCATAAAAGTATTGCCAAATATAAAAGCTGGGAGAAATTTCAACAAGAATATTCCTTTCTATATTTGAAGAGGGTTAGTCTTTTCTATTTTTCACTTGTGAGTTCTCTGCTAAAGCTTCTGTGTTGTCCATTCAAGGAGTAGGAAGTATACCAGAAATCCTGGATGAAAAATAATCATGTAGCAGAAAAGATGATACAGTTCAGCCCTTAAAGTGGGTGACAGAGCTACATGTAAAAGCACTTTTTGAAATGGTTTTGAATAGTAAGAACACTCTGTGAGACCAGGATAGGTTTATATGCAGTTCACAAAACCCTGTGAAGGCTACAGCCATGGCTGTGGATTATGGTACCTAAGCCTATTGCCATTCTTGCTGTAAGCGGCTCTCCTTATCTAGTGGTAAAAGCTGCAGTCCTTCTGTGGTGCTTAGTGTGTTAAGCAGGCTGGGAATTATTTTGGGAAGTTGGATGCCTGCATTTGCTTCAGTGCAGCAGCACTGAGGGCTTTCATGTGGCCAATACACAACTGCAGCTCCTTTCCTCCTGCACACATAAGCAGCACTGCACTGCTGCATGCCCAGCACAAGCTCTCCTGGGTGCATGATGTGACACCAACCTGTGTGTCTGCCAAGTAATGTGACAAAATCGTGTTTCCCCTTTGTATGACAAAATCGGGAATACAGCCACATCCAATGGATGTGGAAGGGAAGATTTTAGTCATTACATTGCCTCTGTGTCTCTGTGTTTCTTTTGGGCATAGACATTTGAACCTTGTGACCCAGCACTACCTTCCTTAAGTAAATTTGTCAGAGGTTCATACATTGTCCAGGTAGTCCAGAGGCTTCTTTGCATAACTCTTCTACAGTCACGATGCTTGATGGAGACAAAGCAGAGGAGGATCTGAGCTTAGCATGCCCAATCCTTGTTTTCTTAGTTTGAAATAAATCTGCCCCATCATTTTAGAAATATTTAAAATAAAAGAAAATTAGTTAGGCATTTAAAATAACTATTCCATCAAGCTAATGATCTGTGAACTAAGCAGTATTCTGATCAACTCCGGGGTGGCTGAATTGCAGATTCAGGGGCTGGGGTCTCCCAGATCAGCTCTTAGTGCTGTGAACTTACATTTGTCCTAACATGCCCTGCAACAAGTCACTGCTGTGATCTGCAAAAAAAAAAAAATAAACAGTTTTTATTTCTTGTTTCACAGGTAAAACAGACATGCATTATCAGGCATGATCAATATTACCTTTTTTTGCTTTGCATAACTTAATTGATATCACATAATATAAATTTTATATATTTAGTCTGAAGGTTCTGCACCTTGAAAATAGGGACTGTTGGAATAATGAAGAATTGGATTTTAGGGAAAAGATCTTTGTCTTTTCAATTTCAAGAGTAGTGAAATAGAATATTTATAGAAAAATAATCAAATAAGCCGCATTGATGGCAAAAAGATTTGCACAAATTTTAGGTGTTTAAAAACTGGATATTTAATTCAGAATTAAACTCTTGAGACTCCATTCCTAGCAAATATAAACAAAAATAGATACAATTAATCTGATCCATCATGTTAGGGTGCTAAATAATTGTCTAGAGGTGCCTTCCTTTTTCTCTGCTATCTATAGCAGAATCATGGGGTAATTAGCTCAGCCCCATAAATTAAGGTCTGGGTTCCTTAGCAGGAGAAATGAAAACCCCCTCCTTCTTCCAGTTTATTCTGGAAGAGGGAACAGCTTCACAGCCCTCTCCAGACTGACTTGCTCCAGCTAAATAGTAGAACTGAAAAGCCATTTGTTTTTAGTCTGAGATTTTTTTTCATCTTTCTTATCAATACTAAAATATTATTTTGGAAATAAAGTTCTAGCAGGACAAATTGTTCATATAGATCTGATCTAAATAACTTGGCAAAGGCATATTCTTTTGGAGTGGAAAATCTGATGTCCAATCCCTCTTTTACCAGAAAATAATAAATACTCTAACTGTGCAGCATGGTGACAGCTATGAAGACCTGCTTTGTTTTTTAAAAATCCAGACTTCAATCTTTCTGAGGAGAAATGTAGAAGGAAAGTAATCTCTGGTCTTTCATAGGCACATTACTAGAATACTACTGGAAAAATATATTGGGCATGCATCTTTTTTCTTATTTATTACTCAAAATTATCAAGAAATACCTCTCAACTTTAAATTGGGAAGAAAAAAAGATAAAAACTATGTAGCCATTTTTAATATTCATTATAATGTCATAAATTATCTTGTTTTTCCAATAGAATATGGTTATTTCAAATTAAATGTATTCCAGCTACTGAATCTATAGCTGCATTTTTCTTTTCAAGCAAGACATAAAATGTAACAATCCTTGTCACATTCAGGGAACTTAGCTGGTCAGATCCTGCCATTTGGTCTTTGCTTTATTGTTCTTTAGGTGCCAGTTATGGTCAATCCATTACGTTTAAACTGTTGGCCATCACTGTCTCCCTCTTTTTCAACTGACAAGACACAGCAGGAGAGGAATTTCAAAATGTTTGGCAAACTCATTACTCCTCATAACTACTGCTGTGCTCAGCTAACTGGAGTTGTGGCAGCATAAGCCTTAAATGGCTGACAGCATACTAAACATCATATTCATTAGCTCTCTCTATTTTTTTTCACACTTTGTTTTCCATTTTCTATTAAATCTGCTCTCAGAAGAAACTTTCAGTCACTCGAATGAACAGCAAATCAAAGCAAAGGTATTTCAAAAGAAAAATTAAGGTAACAGAATTTTCTTACATGAAAGTTTCTCTACATAATACTTTACATATGCAGAGATATTTTCTTATGCTGTCTTTTTTTTTCCTTCCAAGTACTACTCAATACATAGATTAAGAAAGCCACCAATGCATCAGGCTTGGGGATAATAGTAAATAATAAACACAGCCTCCCCCTCCTGTGATTGCTTTTTGGAGTGATGTACAGCTGATACACATTCTATGGATAAATCTCAAGATCCAGGATGTATCAGGATTCTTATCTGGCCCATACACCAAACTTGTTTCATTTGTAATATGTTCATTTTGTTTGATTTTTTTTTTCCACAGAAAGGGGTGACTGTATTGAGACAACATTAAGAGTGTATTGTACATGTTTTCTAGGGAATGTTTTCTACAGAGTCCAAATGCAGAGACTTTTTTGATCACCAGAGACTGAACCCTAACTTCCTACATGGGATGCAGACAATCTCCATCATCATCAGAAACTGCCAATGTGATTAAAGAAATTGAAGGGACTGATGAACTTTGTGTTACAACCAGCTCTTGAAGACTCCTCAGGGAGTCCTACAAAAATGAATTTTTCAGTAGTGCGAGAAAGATCTGAACAGACTAATGCCAGTGATCACACCTTTACCACACCGTCCCTCCCAGATTTCCTATTGCCTACCTCATGCCTTAGACTTTACACATTTGATGGTTTTATGTGCAGTTCCATGTGTCCAGATTTTGTTCTCTCCAAGCTACATTGCTTCTCCCAGTAGAGAAGGAACACTGAGGAGACTTGGTATCTCAGGCTTCTCTGCCTCTGGGGAACTAGGATCTGGTACTGCAGGTGATAGCACCAGGTTAGGATAAAGAGACGAAGAAACACCTCTTGTTTAAGTTCCTTTTGTTGGTTTTGCTGACTTGGTAGATTAGCTCAGCTTGAAAGATAGTCTTGGCAGTGTGTTTAAGGAGAAACTTCTGAAGTAATTTTGGTTTTCCTTTCTCAGCAGACTTGTTATAAGTTTGTGCAGTGATGCCTAGGTAATTCTTTGGCATTTTGGAAATGGTTGGATGTGAAAAATTTAAAATTTTCATGTTTAAAAATGCCAATGGAGAAATGCCATGAAGTTTATTACATGTGCAGATATATGTAGAGATAGATAAAATTTAGGGAGTTGGAGACAGATATGATGGGGGTGCTTAAGATACTGACAAAACAGAACAGTTCTGAGGTTTAGAAAAAGATATTACCAAATTCTTTCTTTAAAACCTCCACAAGTTGTTAGTTATCATCCCTGCAGGTACATGGCTGCTAGTTTTTAATAATTGTTTCATATATGACTATCCTTCTAATGTATTTGGCATTATATTCTGCCTATTTGCAGTCTCTTGTGCTTATTTTGTTCTTTAATTTGTTTTTACCTGGATTCCTTCTACATTAAACCACACACATCTTTGCGCCTTTAGTGTCAAAATGCCCACATACCGATGTAAAATGCAGAGTGATTGTCTGCCTATGGTATTGCAGTTTTACAGCCACTGTCTTGGCTTAAAATTGAATGAAGGAGCCTTATTCATTTACCAACAAGTTGAAAATTAATCAGATTTCTTCTGATAGTTCTGTTTATGGTTAATTTGACCCTTTTTCTCCTCATCCATATGGTATCATTGGCTCTATTTTAATTTAAAACAAGAAACTGCTGCTTGCTTTGCATGTTTTTGCAAAACCATTATAGGAAGTAAATCTAAATAGAGATGCAAAAATGTTTTTCAGTAAAATAATTCAAATTTATTTGTGGGGGAATTTGTGTTATTAAACTCTTACTTGTGTTCTTTCTGACTTAAAGAGACATGGTTCTACAGACAATGCTTAAAGAACATGAATATCATAATATATAGTATGATTGAGCAGTCTTTGCCAGTTAATTGACATAAACGGAAGAGGAGGAGGAACAGAGCAGAGAATCCTCTGCAGCCTGTGGAAGACGCTGTGATTGAGCAGGTATTGTCCTGCAACCCATGGGAGGACCATGCTGAAGAAGACATCCACTCTACATAGAGGACTCTACACTGGAGCACGTGGATATCTCCTAAATGATTTGTGGTCCGTGGAAAGCCCATGTTGGAGCAGGTTTTCAATGAAGGACTGCAGTCCATGGAGAGACCCATACTGGAGAAGAGATAAAGGATGGAGCAGCAGAAAAGAGCTGCTATGGACTGGCTGTGACCTCAGCATTCCTCATCCTCCTGCACTATTTGGAACAGGGAGAAAGTAGAGAAGTTGGCAATGAAGGAGTGAAGTTGAGCCTGGGAAGGAGGGATAGAAGGAAGGTGTTCTAACTCTTTTCAACTTTTCCTCTCCTAGCAGAGGCTTGTGAGAGGAGTGAAAAGGAGGGAGTGGCTGGGTGGGAATCTGTCATCTGGCCAAGTTCAAGCCACCATAGTAGAAAATGACAGGTTATACATCTATTTACCACTTTGGTCAAAAGACAAGCAAATTATCAGTTCATGACAAGGAAAATAATTCACCTTTAAAGATATCAGTCAACCTTGCGGATAAGTTTAATCTTGTCCACCCAACAAAATGACAGTTACTCAACAGACACAACAGGGAAAATTCCATTACTTATAGTGATTCAAGGAGGCCATTCAGAATAAGCATTATTGCTGGGCAGTAAATCCAAGTCAGTTATCCGGCTTTTTGTTTCTTACTTTTGTCTTTCTTTGATGATAAACCCTCATTTTACAACATAATATAATTCTTAGTTTAAACAATTTTTATAAGAATGCCAAAGGATTTAATTTTTAGACAACACTGATTGTTGGGATATGTTTTATAGAAACTCATTCCTTTTAACTTATTCATGTTCTTTCTCTGATGGAAGCTTTAATTGTTTCTCAACTATTTAAGATAACACTCTTTTAAAATTTGTAGTTAAAATACCATGTGTCTAAATGTAAACCATTGCATAATCCCTTCCTGATTCCATTGCTATGTGAATATTGAAAAAATTACCTACAATATAACAAGACTGTCTGATGCTATAACCAGATAAGAAAGTAAAAAGTGATTTAAATGTAAAAAAACAAAACTCCCAAAATGAGTCACAAAAAACATTATCATTTGGGGAATTAATTAGAAATACGACAGTGCTCAAGAAACTTCCTTACCAAACTAAAAGACAAAATACATCTTTGGTTTTGGTCTGGCTGAGATGGAGTTCACTTTCCTTTAGGAGCCCTCACAGTGCTGTGCTGTGTATTGGTAGCTTGAAAGATGTTGTTGATATCACACCAGAATTTTGGCTACTGCTGGGCTGTGCTGGCACGGCATCAGCTCTGTCTCTCAACATCCTTCCCCCATCAAAGGGGGTGGAAGTGGACAAGATCCTGGGAGGGGACTCAACCAGGCCAGCTGACCCAAATTTACCAAAGGGATATTCCATACCATGTGAAGTCAGTTCAGATATAAAACCTAATGGAAGGAGGAGGAATGGGATGGGGTGTATTTATTATTTTCAATGTTTGCCTTCTGGAGCAACTCTACATATGCTGAAGCCCTGCTTCCCAGGAAGTGGTTGAACATCACCTGCTCGTAGGATGTAGAGAATAAAATTGTTTTGCTTATTCCCATGCAAACTTTTGCTTTCACTTTAGTAAAGTGCCTTATATCAATCTATAAATTGTTTTCTGTCTTATCTTCTCTGCCCTGTCCAGCTGGGAAGAGGAGTGGTAGAGAGGTTTGGTGGGCACCTGGCATCCTGCCAAGGTCAACCCACCACAATCTTTCTAAGATGAAAGGCAAACATGAAAAAGGAATGCCTTCTCAATTGTCTCAATTAAAATGTAAAAAAGCCCCTTAGGAATAACTAGATTTTTTAAAAAAAAAACCCAAAACAAAACAACTATTTAGTGAACAAAGAAATAAGGATGTTTGAATTTGTTCAAAACTAAAATTGAACTCCCAATGGACCAGGAGGAAAATAAAGGGAAATACCAGAAAATAGACTAAATAAAAGGGTAAGACTGCTGGCTTTCAAAAGATTGTCAAAAGATCCTGATAAACAAACAAAGGCCAGATAGCTGATATTGAAAGAAAGCTATAACCCTATCACATAGATCACTTGTTTGTGAGCTTAAATTGCTAACAATGCGACCCAAAAGAGTGTTGTAGGAGTGAAAGTCTGACAACATTTAATTCTCAATCTCAAAAAGTCTGAAGGAGCCTTTCATTTCGTCTTCCTTGCAGTTATGAAGAGAAAAGGGTCTAAGTCTCCCTGAACTTCATACAGAACACTCTCTGGTTCTGCCTTTGGTTTAACAATATGCATCACAACTACTTATTGCTGCGAAGTCTCACTCAAGAACCACCAAAAATGAGTTTAGAATGAAGCACTGTTAATCTGTGATAGCAATATGACTGTACTTATATGGTTTTGATGACATGTACTTTCGCTGGAAGTATGGCTAAGTCCAAAGCATGAATCAACAAAATTAATTCTAAAGACAAGTTCAGGGAGTTAGATTGAAATGCAACTGAAATATTTTTCATTTGAAGTTGTTAATGCCAAATACTGTAAGTGATCTTTGTGTATTGTTCTTCTAACTATACTTCATTTTTATTTTCCACCCTCTCTTAAGCATATAATCATCAGACTGAAAATGTAGAACTCTTCATCCTCCACCCAGTATAAATGTAGCAGTTTGTATAGCTATTTTGATCCTGTGAGAAATGCTACTGTGACACACTTTGTCAACAAGTATATTTTGATCATTGATCACAGCCAAGATTTGAATGTGATCACTGGTCATTGCCTTTAACATGATGTCCTCAACAATCAGTAAGTGACCTCCTTGTGACTGAGAAAAACATAAATTAAAGTTTCTTTAGACTTCAATTTCTTTTTACAAAGAGAACTGGGTACATGGTGAACTGGAAACCTGTTGATCACATGAAGTGTCCATGTCTGATTCTACTTTATCTGTTCACCCAGAAACTAAACCCATGGGGTTTCAAAAGGGTGAGTACTTTTCTTTTGAAGAGTCTTTAAATGTTACTAGATTAGATTATTGACTACTGGGAGAAAAAGTATTTTATTCTGTTAACTTGAAGGTTAAAATATATCATCCTGTATCATAAGGGTAGGTTATATGGGAAGATGGGCAGATATCTGTGGGTGAGAGCTAGGGCAGTTGGTTTTCTTAGATGTAAGGAACTGATTGGGAGGAATATAGATTTCAGGGTGCCTCTGTAACTCTTCAGGAAAGCTATGGATCTGTGCTGCTAAAAAACTAGAACTATTTTAAAGCAGGGGCCTGACAGTGCTTTTGCATCATACTTTTTCCTCAGGGTAATTTTATTCCTTTTATTTGGTTCACATTCACTAGATTAATGCATTGGTGACTGAAGCCTCAAAAGGTAAAGAGAAGCTATACAGATTATTATATAAGGACTAGAAGATACCTTTAGTACTGAAAACATGTTCTTTGGATTTCTATTACAGATTAAGAACATAACATATTTTTTGAAGATCAAATGCAATGTAACGTCTTAACTGATATAGATCTTTGTACGTTCAAGATACTTTAGTCAGACTATTCTGCTCCACACCAGCTGAGAATCCAGCTGCTGTTTCCTCATGATCACATGAGAATTTTCTTATCTGGCCAAAACACTTGTCCAATTCCTATTCAAAAACAATTGTACTGCACATTAGAAATGAGCTAAGCCTGGATTGTTCATCTGACAACTGGTGTTGCATTTTCTTGCTATTAAATAGTCTCTTCACTCAGTGACATGACAAACTGTGTGTATCTCATCTTTTTACCTTACTGCCACAAAGTTTTCATTGTAAAAGGCGATATTGCAACAGCACACTTGTCACAGAGTATGCTAATGCTAAACAGACATCTTGTGATTTCCACAAATCTGTTTATTGGACAACACCTAGGAATGATAGAGTTTAATATTCTAGCAGCTATTGGTTCTATGATTGATTTAATGTTTAAACAACAATTTCATTTCATCAAAATCTTGATGTACTCAGTCAAAGTGTACTGCAACTTGTGCAAACCAATATCCCAGTGCTTCTCACATTAATGTTTTCTTACTTCTTTTAAGGTGAATGGGGTTAGACTTTTTATTGAGTCATACCTTTTCAAAGGAAAATTCTCTCCTGTGCTTGACAGAGATGCACAGAGCCTTGTAACTCGGTAGCCAGGGACAGTAAGATCCATTGCATTCTCACTTGATAATTTTGAGCCTTAGGTTAGAGGTTTTGTACAACAGAGTAGAAGCAGAAGTATTTGGCAGTGGAGACTTTGACTTCTGCACTGTACACACGAACTATATCAGAACTTTTTGTTTATATCAGTATTGCTTTGAAAAAATATTAGTTTCTGTTCCTCCAAGGCCCATTTGTGAGTGTGTGCTATAAGGTATACCTTAGATTAGCAATTATTTCCTTGACTAATCCTCAGAAAGGGTAGAAAATGACTTAAAAATTAGCAAACTTAAATTTGCCCCTCCAACTGCATTCTTTATGACATTTTAGTCTAGTACCATATTTATATCCTCTTTTTGATTTTAAGTTTTTTTGCTATATAGTATTTTAAGTTTAATCAAAAGTCAACTCAGAAAGACCATTCTGCCTAAGGGATATTTTTCCATTAAGTATTTGACATATTGGTGGCCTTGAGGGATTATTGGTTTTTGAAGAAATATTAGCAGCTGGAAATTTGCATTTTAATACAGTTCTCCTCAACTACTCAAGCAATTTTATTTTTAAGACCTGTGACAGGCTTCAAAGCCTTAGTTCTAAAGCAATCTTACCAAGTAGTAGCTAACATAATTTTACTAAATGATTAAGTTTCCTAATAGGTTTTCCTTTTCAAAATCTTGTTTGAGGTTTCTGTGAAATCAATACCAAGACTTTGAGATTTGTACTAGAACTAGCATTGCTAATTTGTCTGAACTAGACAGAACTGGAAAAGAACTCCACTCTAAATTCTCCAACCCAAAGACAGAAAAAAGTGAAAACTAAACCCAAACATGATGTAAGGTCTCTAAATCTAAAGAGGATAACAGTCTCTGTAAAATTGGTATTCTTTATCAGTATTTTTAAAAATTGTGGCTCTATAAATAGCTATCATATACTGTTTGATGATATCTGCGGCTTTTAGGTGAATCAGATGCAGGAAAAATCATTTACAGTAAAATCAGAACAGATTGCACACTATAGAAGTACAGATACCAACACCATGCATGGGATGTGTGTTCCAGCTGCTGTGCAAGAGAAAATGCCCATTGACTTCACATGTTTTGTGTCAACATAACAAACAATTTATGAGCCAGTGACAATTTTGAAAATGGGCTAGACAAAGATAATCTTTCCTGACATGTTATGTTATCATTGCTGATTGAAATTAAGCAGACACAGTTTAATCAAATGATCATAGTAATCATACATTAGAGTATGACAGTTTTTTGGGTTTTTTTGTTTTTTGTTTTTTTTTTTTTTGAGAATTAAATTGCAGGGCAAAGTTTGAAAGATGATCTTTACATTGTAGAATATAGGCAAACCAGAACTGGCTGTAGTTCTGGGGCGGGGGGTGGAAAGGCAGTGACTGGGAAAAATTGTCCAACTTCTCCATACATCATCAAGTCAAGTGTAACAATTATTTTCAATTAACTCCTTTCAGAGGAAAATATGATGTGATTTCTCTTTCAGAAAAGAACTCCAAAACCATAAACCTGATCAAAAGCCCTGATAACTGTTGGTAGCTTTTATATTGACCTTCAGATATCTGAGATTAGATCTGAAATTTATTATTAGAATCCAAAGTATTTTAAACAAAGACAATAAGATTTCTGCTTACTTTACTGGTTTCTGTAGAAAGAAAGACTTTTACTTGATATCAGTGAGGCTGACACACCATCTCATTGCCACTGAAAGTCTCATTGCAACTGGTAGTCTATCAATTGATTGTTCTGTTGTATTCAGCAGTTTCGCATATGAACATGGAAGAGATTTACTGAATATCACCATAGAAATTCTACTGGAAGTTAAAGAAAAAAACAAAACCCCAACCAGAATAAGTTTTCAAATCAGAGACTCATGAGTTTGACTTTAGTTCAAAAATAATAAGACCATTGTTTTGTAATGAATACATTTTGAGTGTGTTTGTCTCTTGGTTTCTGAATTTTAATTTGTCACTTGTGGTATGAAACACTTAATGTTGTTGAATTTCCAGAACTTATTTTAACAATATCCCTTTTACCAACAATTCCCAAAAGGTCCACAGAAAGTCTGAATTCAACCCCATATCTGGCCATGCCCTGAAGCAGCATCCAGTCATATATTCTGACCCGAACCTTCACTTAGATTTTTTAATTGCTTCTTCATAGAATCATAGAATAGTTTGAGTTGAAAAACCTTCTAGAGATCATCTCTTCAAACCTCACTGCAATTAGCAAGGACAATTTCAACTAGGTCAGGTTGATCAGAACCCTGCCCAACTTGAATGTTTCCAGGGAGGGGGCATCTACCACCGCTCTGGGCAACCTGTTCCACTGTCTCACAACCCTAATTGAAAAAACTTCTTTCTGATATCTAATCTAAATTGACTGCCCTTTAGTTTGAAGCCATTTCCCCTTGTCCTCTCACTACAGACCCTGCTAAAAAGTTTGTCCCCATATTCCTTATAGGCTTCCTTCAAGTACTGAAAGGCTGCAAGAAGATCTCTTAATAAGCCTTCTGCTGGCTGAACAATCCCTATTTTCTCAGCCTTCGTCTTAGGAGAGGTGCTCCAATCCTCTGATCATCTTGTTGGCTTCCTCTGGAATTGCTCTGACAGGCCCATATCCTCCCTGTGCTGGGACCCCAGGGCTGGATGCAGCACTGCAGGTGGGGTCTCTCTCGCCAGAGCAGGGCAGAGATGCAAAACCTCCCTCATCCTGCTGGCTGCCCTGCTTTGGATGCAGTCCAGGACATTTTTGGCTTTCTGAGCTACAAGTGCACATTTCTGGGTCTTGCCCAGCCTTTCATCCAGCAGCATCCCAGGGTTTTTCTGGGCAGGGCTGCTCTCAGCCCCACCATACCCCACCTGTAGTGATAATGGAGATTGCCCTGACCCGGGTGCAGGACCTTGCACTTGGCTTTGTTTGTCCTCTTGAGCTCCTATGGGCCACTTCTAAGCCTGTCCATATCCATTTGGATGGCATCCTACCCTTCAGGGCTGTCAACCCCATCAATCCACTCATGTTCCATGCTAAAAAGCCTGAAGAGCCTTCCAGAAAGGTGTGCACGCCTACAGATTAATCTTGTGTTGAGTGCATCTTGTCAACAACTCCTGGTAGTGACATCTCCTGCTAGTTTCTTCTATTTTGCATTTATACTGAACAGCTATAGTGAGGTGAAGAAACAAATCAGGAAGTAATCCTTAAATGTGCAAAGTTATTTTAATCCAGTTGGTCTGATATAATGGTACTCCTCAGTAGCATCTAAGGAACATCTACTTTACAGATTTTCTCAGATAGTGGCTGAAACTGGATTCCTCAGAGGGGTGGATGTGATTTATGGTAGAAATAACCGAGCTTAACCTGTTCATCAAATCTTTTCTTTCAGATGTCCTCAATTTTTTTTTTATGTCTAAACAAAAATAATTTCTGTTTTTTTCATACAGATGTTTCTATTTCATTATCAATTCTTTCAAACTATAGCACGTCTAACTGTGATGAAGCTGATTTATCCTTAGGCTTGCATCATGTCTTTTGGATTCCATAAGCTAATTTACAACTGCTAAATGATAGGAATGATAAATGTTTTTTTGACTCAGTTTTAAGTGAATTTTCTCCTCACTTTTATTTTAATTTCAAATCCAATTACACTATCATTATTAAGGGCAAGATCAGAAAGCAGCTGTCTTAATTATGAATTCAAAAATTGCTCTGCAAACTCTGTGGAAATGAGAAATTTTAGGATATTTGGAAAAATTTCGTCCAATTAGATAAAAAGAATTTAAACAGGTGGAGGTTAATCCATTTGACATAATGACCTATAAAATAGTGCTAAAAAAGAAATATGATTGTTTACACTATGCTGGAGTCATTAAAAATCCTCTTTGGTGCAACCTGAGCTTGTACATGTGGGATGCAGTTGCACTTTGAAAGTTATGTATATATCCCCTTGGTATATTTCCTAAAAATGGAAAAATTTCAATGTACCAATAACTGAATGCATCCCAAACCCCCAACATTTATTTTTAAACTGGTAATCATGTAACAAAATATGGATTTTTTTCAGGCTTGATAAGACCTGTGTGTTGATTTAAACACCTCAGGCAAATAAGATTCACACATAAGAATATATTACTGCTAGAGGCTGTAACTTTATTAACTTAATTAACATAATGATAACTGGGGAGATGCAAAACAGCTATTTTACCCAATATCACTACCTAACAGGAGTGCTCCAGAGTGCTTTTACCTAGAATATATCAATCAAGCTAATAATAAAACAGCAATCTTCATTTACATTTCTTGGCAGCTGACAGTCAAATCCTTTTTCCTTTTTCTTCTTGAGTCAGGGATCAAAGTGAAGTGTCTCAGTTTGTGCTTAAAATTTTCCTCTGTGCTGGGGCAGGTCAACCACTAATTTGGAAAGCTTGAAATATCTGAAATGTTTCCCTTGAATCTTCTTGGACATTGTAGTATGAGGTCATAGGTTTCAAATCAGCAGAAACTCCAAACTCCCATATATTCTAAAACACTTGTCACTATAAACTCCTCTGAACCTCCTGATTTCCTTGAGTGTGAGAAACATGAAAAAATTATCACTGCAGAAAATGATCTTTGAGATACAATAGAGGACAATCTATAGACAATAGATCACTCTCTCAAATTCAGGAATTAAAGACTGGCTATAACTTAGAAATGCAGAAAGAACTAGAGACCAGGCAGATTTGCTTAGTAAAAGCTAAAATTTGATGGCAATATTGAGCTTTTATAATGGTTTAGTTTGTACAGCTACAGTTGAAGTATCTTTTATCACTAACTATAGGCTATTTTTTTTCTTCTGTTAAGGAAGACCTTTGTAATGTACTATGACAAGTTTTAGTAGTCTGAAAAAGCCAGGAATTAAGTAACAGAGCTTATAAAAATGATACTAGAAATTGAGAAATTTTCATTAGAAAATACTGAGGTACTGGAAGAGAACTACCCACATGAATGTACAGAATTTTTACTTTTCTTTAAATCAGGAAAGATTTCTCTTATTCAGCACTTAATTTCTGTCAAAACTAAAAAAAAAAGAAAAACCAATCCTGTCGTTGCAAACAGATTGCCACACACTGATAGTATGAGAAACTTTGCCCATCTTTGCCCTAACTCATTTGAAATAAATGTCTTGAATTTGCAGTTCTTCTTAACAGATGCTATTTTTTCCCATAAAACCCTTTAGAAGTCTCACTTTTTGCTTGATGCAGACTTACCATAGGCTAAGAAAATGATTTCCTATAGAGTTCTTCAGTGCCCATACCTATGAGCAATATTTGTCAGTATGTTTCCTTAAAAGCTAGCTAATATTTGCAAACTTCTTGCATAGCAAGTCAAAACTTTCAGAGTAATTTGGAATATTGTTGAATTTAAAACCAGATGTCACAGGCCTAAGAGAATAAACATATCCTGAAAATATAAATAAGGATTTGGTTTTCCATACACAGCAGATAAAGTGGTTTTCTCTATGAGAGTTTAAGGCATTCTCTTGCAATTGCCCATATTTTTGTCATCTTTGCCCACGTCCACTGTAGCCGTGTTCTCATCTGTTTGTGCTGGGTCTGATGCTCATATGATCCTGCTGAAAAGCATAAAAAAGGTCAGTTAAGAAAATCAAACCAGCAGTGGAAAAAGAAAAAAAAAAAAAAAAAGAACTATTTAGATGTAGCTGTTGTTCTCTTTTCTTTAAATAAAAACGTTTAAGAGGAAGTCCCTGTACTTGGTATGTGTGGCAAGGTTTTGTTAGCAGGGAGAGCTACAGAACTGGCTTCTGTGAGAAGCTGCCAGAAGCTTCTCTAATCTCCAGTGGAGACAAAGGCATCCAGCTCTGAGCCCACTGCTGGTCAAGGCTGAGCCCATCAGCGATGGTGGTAGCACCTCTGGGATAGTGTAACTGAGAAGGGGAAAAAGGTGCTGCTCAACAGCACCTGTAGACAGGTAAGAGAGGACTGAGAATGCAAGAGAGAAATGGCTCTTCAGACAGCAAGATCGGTGAAGAAGGAGTGGGCAGAGCTGCTACAGGTGCCGGATCAGATTCCCCTTAAGCCCTTGGAGAAGATGATGAGGAGGCAGGCTCTCCCTCTGCAGCCCAGGAAGGTCCACAGAAGAGCAGAATCAACTTGCAGCTGGTGCAGGACTCCATGCCAGAGCAGGGAGGTACATCCCAAGAAGCCTGTGACCCCATGGGAAGCCTGGACTGTGCAAGCTCCTTGAAGGACAAGTGGAGCGATGGAGTCAGAGGAGATGATGCTGGAGCAGATTTGCCGGCAGGAATTGTGACCCTGTGGGGTCTCCCACTGCAGCAGTGAATGAAGAACTGCAGCCTGTGGGAAGAACTCATGTGGGAGAAGCTCATGTAGAACTGTCTCCCATGGGAGAAACCTCATACTGGAGCAGAGGAATGTGAGTAGTCCTACCCTGAGGAGGCAGGAGCAGAAGCAACAATGTGTGATGAACTGACTGCAGGCCCTGTTCCTTAATCTCTGTGCCACTGAGGGGAAAGAGGCAGAGAAAATTTGGAGTAGAGTTGAGCCCAGGAAGGAGTTGTAGAGGGCAGGTGTTTTAAGATTTAGATTTTGTTTTCTCGTTAATTTATTCTGATTTTGATGCAAAAAAATAAATATCTAATTTCCTGAAGTCGAGTCTGTTTTGCCCATGATAGTAACTGCTGAATTACTCATCCTGTCCTTATTTTGATCCATGAGGCTTTCCTTATATTTTCTCTCTGCTGCTCAGCTGAGAAGGGGAGTGGTAGAACAGCTTTGTGGGCACCAATATCCAGCCAGAGCCAAACCGCTACAATTTTACATTGGAATAACACAGATAACCTACACAGTATGGTTATGAATTTTCTTCAAGATTTGCTGTGCAACTTTAAGATCACTTGGCCTTCTTAAATAAGAGTCAGTTTCCTGAGCTATTTGCTTTGTCTTGTGCTGTCTTGTTCTGCATTTAGTATAATTTTCTGCACTTGCTCTATGACTGAAGTGAATAATTTAATTCACATAAACTCTTGGATTTGTTCGGCCTTTTATTCCTTGCCATGAGTTGAGGACAATATAGGCTTAGAAGTATTAGGTCAAAAGTGCATTTTTCCATAAATAATAAATTCTTTGATCATTTAAAGAAGAAATTTTCTTACTATAAGTTTTTATCATGGTTTTTAATGTCATTTTTGGTGCTCATTGCCTTAGACACTGTATTTTACATTCATCAAAAATAACACTGCCTTCAGACTTCACATTGTCTCAGTGAATAAAATGCAGTTACATTTTCATTGAGTGCAACTACCTGCATCTTTAAAATTAATACTATGAAAGCAAACTATAATTAACAATATTGAAATTAATCCAGCTGAAGAATATGACTATTCTTAACTTCTGCACACTGCACAAATTGTATTCTAGAGAGCTCAAACTTTCATTTCTTTATTTGTGAATTTACTTTCTCAATGTTCTCTTGTTTTGAAAACACCTGTTGGAAGCTGTAACTGTGATTCATGTAAGACTCTTAATTTAAATTCAGATAGTTTGCCATTCCTTTGGAACAAATTTATTCCGTAGGTGGATCATAACACTATTCTGTAAATAATTTTGGAATCTGTAAACTGAAGGATGGGAAGCTTCCTGGAAATTTTAGTAGAGGTATGTGATGTCAGTAAGTCAGTTCTGACAACCAAAAATAAGCAAGTGTCAGTCACTGATGCTGCACTCAATGACCAAGACGAACAACATAAAATTAGAGCTCTCTTTATAGGAAGTCTAGAAGACTTCTCTGTAAAAGGAAACTGATTAAAAAAAAAGAGAAATTACTCTGACTTGATTTTCAGCATCTCAAAGGAAATGTTTTAAAATTACCCAAAGAATTTAGAAGTATTTCTGAAAACTTAGCAGTCATTTTCTAGGATGGCGCTGCTTGAGCAGGGAGGTTGGACCAGATGATCCCCTTTCAATGTGACACATTCTGTGATTCTCCTAAATATTTCAGCTGCTTACAAAAAGTCCTAATGCCCTTGGTGAGAAGGAAGAAGGAGTGGACATTCTACCAATTCTCTGTTCCATAGAATTCTATGTTCCGTTCGAAATTAACAATTGCTACATGTCATTAGAAGCTGGCGACTTTAGAGAGTGCACTTATTAGGAAATCATACTTATTGTGGATGTTAACTTTAAAAAAAAAAACACCCAAATGTTATTCATTCTTATGAACGTATTGCTCTGTATTAAAAATATGAAGCATTACAGGAAAAAAAACACAGGTAGAAAAAAAGAGATATCTTCAGTAGACATTTGTAAGACATTCTGTGAGCAAAAGAAGATGCATAATTTACTGCAGCCTTAGGGAAGCTATAAATTATATTCAGACAAATCACTATTTGTTCTGTTATTGTAGTGAAAAATTCTCCTAGCAACTACTGTGCCTTAGTATATCTGTTAGTTGATACACAGACCATGCTTTCTTAAAGGAATGTATACAAATAGATTACAAAGATCTTTATCTTTTCTGGCAAAGCCCATAGGGTAAAATGCTTAATTTTCAGTAGAAAGAAAAAAGAAATCCTTTAGTTGCTCTAGGCTATTTGGATTAAACAGTAGAAAAGAAAGATGCAACATGTGTAAGGAGAAAGTAAGGGCAAAAAAATGCTAAGACATCAAAAGAGGAGAAAACATAAACCAACACATTCCTAGGGGAGAATCAAAATACAAAATACAAAATAAAAAAAAAATGATAATACAGCTATAAAATATAAACTATTTGAAAAATTGAATAGAAAAGTAAGAGAAAGTGTACTCAGCACCAGCTAGACATACTGTATATTTTGGAAAAAATAGATGGATGGGATGAAGATATGAATGTGTGTGTTTATTATAGGTCACCTGACTTGGAATGGAAAATTCCTACATCAACCCTTGAAGTGTTAAAATGCAGAAGCTACTATATTCATGAGGGACTTAACAATAACCGTTTTGAAACCCATTAGATAATGAAGACAGTAAAACATGAAAGTAGTTCCAAGAATACTGAGAAGACAGCTTTATGATCCAGAAAGTAGAAAATGCAACCAGAGGAGAAACTGTCCTGGATCTACTTCTTCAATAGGGGGGAACTAATTGAGAACGTGAGTATAATACAGAGCTACTTGCATTATTCACCATATGTATCCTTTTGAATGGAGAAACTGAAGAAATACGGCACAGTAGAGAAAGAATATGAGATAGACTAGAAAATGTCTTTGCAAAACTGTTAACCCTGCCTTGCAGTCCTGCAGAAAACAAAGTGTACAGTCCTCTAGGAACACGCAAAGAGTTGTGCTGCACAGCAGTGATGCTTGACACATCTCTGATGAACCGATACTAGAGGTCACCAATTATCTACTGAGTAGTTTCTCTCCTGAGCTGTTTTTCTCTTGCGGTTTGCAGCATCGTGTCACTATGGGAATGTAAGTTGTCAGTGAGTTACATGGAAGAAAACTAGTTTCAGCAGAATGGAGCCTAATGCAAGCTAATTTATCTAATTTTGTAATTTAAGATAATTAGTTTTAAAATTATGTCAGATATAAATCTACGCTACATAGACTGCAGCATAGAAATGTTTTGTGCTGTTGCTTGACCCTCAGGAAGATGTAGATGGGAACAGAATAACAGAAGAGAAGAGTCTGGAGCATTCAAGATCCTTTGGGCAGTGTCTTAACCAAGAAGGTCTCTAGCACTTTTTCCAGTCTTCGTTGGCTATTTAACTGAGAAGTCTTTATTCTGCCTGGTTTTCATCTACACAAAACTCATTAGAGTGATACTGAACAAAAAATACTAGGGCCAGTTTATAACCTTTCAGTACCAATAACTAGCATTGCGTTCATGCTCACCTAACTCACTTTCTTCAAACTGCTCCAGGACCTTTAAGCAGAGCTTTTTCCCAGCCAATATCATTACAATGTGATCTCCCTTCCCATGTGTGGGCCTCATCATTTGTCCTTGCTGAATTTCATCAGGCTCCTGTGGCCCACTCCTCCAGACTCTACTCTGGATGGCAGCTGTGCTATTGAGCCTGGTGACTGTCTTCTCCAATTTGGTCATCCGCAAACTCGACACAACTTTTCATCTTCCTCCAATATTCTTTCTTTTGAGTAAATTCTGTCTGTTTACACGGCTTTGTGTGAGGTGCCTGTCTGAGGTGTCTTTAGCAGGCCAACTTTTTTAGAAGCCTCAGAGCTTCCTCCTAAAACACAGATGTGCTGTCTTTCAGTTCTTACCCTAAGTCACGTCAGACTCTCCCAGACTGGACTGAAGAAAGAATGCATAGGAAGTAAATACAGTGAAGCATTAAGAACACCTATTGTTTATTTTGCAATGGAAACCCCATGTAAATTCTATCGTAGTTTCTTGCTTTAAATAATCTTGAATAACTTACTGAACATTAAAGCTGTACTGCCACATTATTTAAAAGATATAAACCCATGATGTTTTAACCCTGTCAAAAATTTGACCTCATTATTCAGCTGGTTTGGCCAGCTAATTTGGAAAAGCAAATCTGGCCAGAAAAAAAAAAGTGAGAAAAATCAGTCATTTTTCACTTTTTGCCTCAAGCATATAACTATGAATGATTCATGGCACTTCTGGTTGTGTGACAGATTCATTATTAAAAGTTTATTTAATTATCAATACTGTGCTCTGCTCTATTAAGAAAATCATATTTTATATTGACTATTACTTGTGAATGAAGCTATCAGTGTCATTCAACCCACTTGGAATCCTGAACATCTGTTTCATTAAGATGATAGTGTTTGCTATTGACATGTTTAATGCAATATATTTTACAAGGGCATATTGGCAGTTTGTGTGTTAAGAGAACTCTGTGGTAAGCTATGATATATAATACTGTGTGTCCTGTTATGTTTGGGGTATATTTGAGGCTCAAAACCTTAGAGATACTGTACAGCAGTGCCCACTTTAGTAGTGCCAATTCAATTTATTTCATTGTTATTTTCATTTCAAATGTGTGTCAAGAAACATAATGATCTCAGCATGTAAATTATATGAGGACGTACAAAATAAAGGGATTTGTAATCCACTGTTAATGTCAGTTGCTTTCAGTTTGCCTAAGTACATTAAAAACATGATATTATGGATATTTTGCAAACACTAACATTAGCATATATTAATGCGTGCTTTTTTATTTTTTCTTCATTTCATTTCAGATTAATATCCATTACCATTATCAGTGTTTTATCTCTTTTGTGCTGGAAATTGAATTCTGCATTAGAGAAGGTGGATAATGTTTAATAGGAAGATGAGAAATATTCTGAAAGAGGAAAGGTTTTTTTTGTTTGTTTTTTTTTTCTATTTAAGATTGTTTTCATGCTCAAATGATATTTTCTGCTAATTTTCACTATTTGCAATGGTGTTTGCCCTGGAAAATACCAGGGTGAATACTTGGCTTGTTCTAAACAAAAGTTCTATATTTAATTCAGAAGCTTTCTTTAAATGCATATGGTACAATTACAAAATAATGTGTTTATATATTTATTTAAAATATATAAAACACAAGAAAATCAGTGATCTTTTGGCTTACTTCAGTGGACTACGTCTTACTCTACTTTCAATTATCAATGTACTCTGTATTATCAGGAATCAATATTCTTTTTCCATGTCAAACCAAATTCTGTATTTTGCCATTAAGCATTTTTCTGTTTCAAAGTTTACACATGTAATTGTGATTTAGCAGGTGCTGTCATAAAGCTGATGCCCTTTAACAGGTAAGAAATTGCAGGAGAGATAATTCAATATTGCAATATTTAAAATGTTTATGTATTTCAAGTATTCTGAGGTTTTGAGGGTTTTGTTTTGGGTTTTTTTCTCTGTGTGTATATGCACATGTTTTCTTTTTAAATTTATTGTTATTGTACTGACTTTGAAAAAAACCTAACTCATTCTTGGAATATGGACCAAATTAAAGAAAATTCAGGAATTTATATTTAGTTCTTTAATTAATTTCTTTGACTAGTCCATAAAACATTTGTCAAGGAACTGGCAGAAACATAAGGTTTTATTTTTCATGCATGAGTAAGACTTACAGTTGATCAAGTGACTGTCTTTTAAGTATAAAGCAGTGTTTACAAATAATGATCAATTAATATGCAGTTAGAAACACAAACCACTTTCTGTCTTGATTAGGAAAACCTTACTCAGTAAAAATCAATCAAGTTTTTATAAGACTCTTTCTTCCCTGTACTTTCATCTTCCTCTCACAGGGTCTATTGAAGAAGGTGAATATCACTAGAAGATATATTTTTTTAAAACATATTTTTTTGAATCTTCAAAAATCTCAATTTTAAGACATTTGCCTAGACTCAGTGGATAACTTTTCTCCCAATGACTATTTACTACACCCATGACTAGACATGATGAGAAAAAATTCCCTTAGAAAAGAACTACTTTGTGGAACTGTGGTTGTGTGGGAGATAAGTTCAAAAATGTGCATAAAGATTCTTTGGATCTAAATATGGTGGCAAATAAGAATAAGAGATTTAAGCCACAATAACAATGAGAATAAAAAAAATGGAAGAATAAGATTTTGTAACTTTATTCCAGCTCTTCTATAAAATAATTAATTCTATGGTTCATGTCATGGCATTGAGACAGTGATTTTTTACAGACCAGTCTAGCATCTTCCAACTAAAACATTCAATAAATTCTCATGATAGCTAGTATTAAAAAGTTTTCAGTTTGGTATCTCCCTCCAGACAAGCTTCAGTGATACAAGTGTTTGTGTGCATGTTGTGAAAAGAGATTCTGAATTACTACATATTTTCACAGAAATTTGAGATCAAGCGCTAAGCATCACACTAGGCAGATAGTCTAATGTATGTATTTTCCAGTTTCTTAATGCTTTAATATCAGGTACAAATTTAAAGCAGAAAGCAGAGGCCAAACACATTACAAGTACCACAAACTCTGTAGTTCTAGTTTATACATGGTATAACATAAACTAATCTACATGAAAATAATTGAATTATAGCAATTGGTACTGGAACGCTATATTTTAAAATATCTTCCTTCAGTTGTCCCTCTAATACAGAAAATTCTGTTAGTTTGAACATTCTGAGGTAGCCAAATCACCACAAGATCCAAACATCCACCAAGACAATGTCATATACAACCAGACCTTATCAGAGCAACAACTGACAAACCTGTCCATTGGAGCCAGCACAATCACCAACATCTCTTCCTCCACTGTTCCACAGGGAATATCAAAATTCATAGGTATCCTTCCAGTGGAACTTCCGTGCCCAGTGCTACACTGAAACCATGCAGGTGAAGCAAAGCAATCACTTTGTGTCAAAATGGATTTGCTTGGTCAGCTAAGACGGAGAAAATTTTCAAAAAATGGCTATTTCCCTATCTGTTAGTTCTGATGCTCATCAGAGAAGCACAAAAAAGCTGCAAAGGTAAATATTTCAATTAAAATTAGAATTCTTACTTAAGTTTATGTACTTAATTATGATACTGCTTTTCAGACATATTACAGTTTCTTTTCTTCCCTAGTTCATGATTCATTATTTTTAACTAGTTAACTAGCTTGTCCCTGCAGATGACTAAATATAATTGTTTTGCTTAAATTTGTTTCTTCAAATATTTTTTTATTTTTAAAAAATTGCTGCTATTTTTTTAAGGATCAGGAACTAGCCTATTTTAACTTGTTCTTAAGTCTTTTGTTTCTAGCTATTTCATCTGATATGCTTCTAAAATTCTTACCTGACATATATGTATTACATGTATTATATATATATTATATATATTATATGTATTATATGTATTATGTAGAGTTTTTACAGTACTGGAAGAAATTTTGTGTGTCTAACAATTAAAAACTAGAGAGAGATAACAAGAAACATCTGTTGTACCCTAGCCAGTAGACAATTTGTCAGAGTACTCTTGTAATATGATAAAGGTACGCAAGTCCCTGTTCTGAATTCAAAAATAGTTTCAATTTAGGTCTCCCAAGATTTAAATATTTGATACAATAAATAAATTTCTAACTGTATTTACATCATTTGCCTTCACAATACTTTGAAGAGTTTAATAGAAACCTAGTGTGGAAGAGGAAGAGATAACAGAAAGAAACAAATTCTTTGTTTGTTATATTACTATCTGAGTCAAAAGGTCTTTTCCCCCCACACCATTGCTGGCACTGGGAGCTATTCAAAACCCGTGAGTAGAAATGAAATATGACAATTCCCTGTGCCAGAAGTTTTAACTCATAACAGCAGTAGCCTCCACAAGATCCTGAAATTGGTGGGACGGATTGGAAGTGGGTGGAGACTCATCTGAGGATTGCCTATTCTCACTTTACTGTGGTACATTGTTTTGGGATGTATATGCTAAAAAGTTCTTCTGGTTGCTAGTTCAGAATCATAGAAGATGGAAAAAATGTTGCTTTTCTCCACAGCACACGCTCTTTGCCCAGCTCCTTTGTTTCTCAACTTTTCCTGGACTGAATAGTAACTGTCCAGACCCAGTGTCCATCCTCAGTAGATTGTTTTATTTATTATCCATATTTTCATGTCCTTCCAGATACTCTCATAATCTTAGCGCTTATGTTTATTCAGCCATAGTTATTTTAAGAAAAATATCACAGACTTCAGGGCCTGGATTAGCTGTATGTCCTTTGCCTGGTTCATAGCACATTACAGGCTGAACTATACACAGACTTTATAAAACTTATGTTAATGTATTGAAGGAATTCTTCTTGAGGTTGAATTTATGTTATCTATTTCTGTTGATGCCAAGATTATTTTTTGCCTTTTCTTTTATGTATCTTTTATATAACTTTTATGTATCCTCAATATTCTTAGCATGCATGCTTGTAATTCCTTAAGTCTGATAATTTAGCATAGTCTTAGTATTCTGTTAGGCCAGGAGGCTAACATCCCAAAGACCTCATAGCAGGAGGCCAGAAAATCCTACGCTATCTTGGGAAACCAAGGTCCTCTCTAGAACATATCCTGCAAACTAGAGATTTGGCCCATCCAGGAAGGAATTCCTTGAATGAGGGAATATCACACAATTCATCCCAGTCCTCCCATTGGGGCACCCTTGTTAGATATGCTAATTTGTAAGGTCTATAAATTGTACACAAGATCTATTGTGTGTGTGCCTTGGCGAAGGGGTGCACCATAAGGACCCTAATTAAAATATTGAGGTATTTTGTCTACTCTTATCCCTTTACCATGTCTGGCTCTCAATTTCCTAAGACCAGGAAAAGACATCACTATCATGAGGGAAAAGTTTTTTTCCATTGTATCATATTTTTTCTTGATGAGTTATATAGAGCTTAAATGTAACCAAAAGAAGGGGAAAACCCTTGACTCAGTTAATGAAGTATGTCTTGAAGTAAAGTACATTCCAAACTGACTAGTTTTAAAGATGTTGCCTTTTTTTCCCTGTGTGAACTTTTACTCATGGATAGATTTTGCACAGTGTAACTCATTATAGTCCACTGAGAGCACTAACTGTGTTTCAGAATAACTAGACTGTTGAGAAATATTCTCTAGAATTAGCCTGGGGAAAAAACTAACCAAACAAAAAACACTGATAAGTCTGCATCAGTATAAAACAAGGACACGAAAATACATCCCCCCAAAAATAGTTAAATGTTTTTCAACCTTTATGGCAACATTTAAATAAATTTAAATATTTTCAGGAAAATGTCATATTTTTTTCTCAAAATCTGACCAAAAAATGCAAATGCAGGTTCTAGGTAAATGTTGCCATAAAGGTTGAAAAACATTTAAATTTATTCTTGGGTAGCATATTTCCCACTGGCTAAGCATAAACAAAATATTTATTTTTATCTGCAGCAAATGAACAGTCTCCCTCATTCTCTTCTTCCACACTAAAATTTTCTTCACAAATATATAGATTGATGATGCCACAGAAACTGATCCCTGCAATTACTCTGTGATACAAATATGCTTTACTAGAACAACCTGTGGTGTAGTCTGCTGATTCAGCACACCATGTAAGGTTAACTGCATGTTTTGCTTCAGTACATTTATACTTATTAAACCTTCACTCATTGCAGTGAGCCATTTTTGATTAATATTGCTATGTTTGATGGCTTGGCCACAAGGTTCCCACAATTTTATAAAATATATTGCTGCTTAAGTTTGTTTGATCAATCAACTCCCAAATTGGATAGTTATGACAATTTACAGTTAACTTTGATTTTGGACTTTTAAATATAGTTAAGCTGTTCTTTGTAATGGGTGCTTAATCTGTAAATTTACTGTCACATTTTCTGAATATTGAGTTCTTCATGATATTTTGGTAGAAATTAGGAACACAGTATACTAACAGGAAAAGGATAAAGTGGCCAGTCAGTTTCATTTTTGGGAAACAATTAATATTTGTGCTGTACTTTGTACAGATGAGCATCACATATTGCACTTGCAAATTCTTATGATGAATTAAATCCTTGTGATGTACCGGTGATATGTGAATTCTAATACATATCTCTGGAGAAAGCAAAAAACAGATGTAATCCAGCAAACAACAGTTAAATGATTAACTAATCTTATATATAAGAAACTTCTTTCAAAATTTCAGAGTGACTTCAAGGTAGGAGGTCAGGAAGCAATGGCTGTGCTGAGCTGTACCAGCCCGCTCCCAAAGAGAAATTAGCCAAATAACATAGTATGTCAATCACACCTGTGAATCTTATAATTTTAAGAGAGCTCATCAATATATTAGCAGAAGTATCTCAATTGCTTTCACTCTTTCAGATTCTCTAACTGTATCATCAACAACAGAAACTTTATGAAACCTTCTTGCAAGGGTGTTCGAAGTCTAGTTCAGCAGCATTCCAGCTACAAATTCACAACATGCAGAGTTAAAAATTCATTAATTTCCAGAAAGAAAAGATCACCTAATCTTTAACTTTTAAAAAATGAAGAAACTATTACTCTCCTTATGCAAGTAAATGAAGATTTTTAATGACAAATGAAATGGGTTAAATTGATTGAAAAAGAAAAAAACACCAAAGCAAAACAAAAACCTACTACCTTAAGACTCAAATTAATTTGTGCCAATTTACTTCAACAGGTCTTAGAGAATATACCAGATAAGTGATACACACATATAGCTGCTAAGTATAAACTATCAGAGATATCTTAGAAATACTTAGAGATACTGATAGTGACTATCACTGTCATTCAGTCAAAATCTAAGATAACATACATAATTTCTTCTCTCTTCTGCTTCCCTCCAGAACAAAAATCTTAGCCACCTTTTTTTAGTTTCTTTCAAAGATAAGATATTGAAAATATGAGGTGATGACAAATTGAAATTGTAATAAAAGAGAGCATAAAGGATTTGGACAGGATCTCAGGAATCCGAAACAGAAAAAAAAATTATTTTATATATATATTTTCCCAGATGGTTTTAATTTTTTGCATGCAATCCATGGTCTTGTGGGCCTTTCATATCCTTTCTCTCAGCCTACATGACTGATAACATTGTCCTAACTTGGCTCTTACTGCTTTAATGGTTGCTTGTGTCAGTTAGCCAAGCAACTCCTAACTGAGATATCACCAGAGCAGTGTTGATTTTTTTTTTTAGTTGGTTGGTTGGTTAGTTGATTTTGGGATGATTTATTTTTTGTTGTTTTGTTTTGGTAGTTTTTTCCAGTTTGGTGAATGTTTGCTGGTGCTGGTCAAAGGAAA
The DNA here is from genome assembly GCA_013397375.1 of Toxostoma redivivum. Lineage (NCBI taxonomy): Eukaryota > Metazoa > Chordata > Aves > Passeriformes > Mimidae > Toxostoma > Toxostoma redivivum. The sequence goes on from VXBI01013070.1 coordinate 2,044,404, forward strand.
TACAGCCAACATTGGCATGGTTCTCTTCTAAGAGAGTCAGAGACTCATATTCTGTGGTGTTCATGCTCCTAAAGGGAAGAATACTTTTGGCTGGTAAATCTATTAGCAGACTAATGAACACATTTATGTTAATCACATATATTGCCAAGGGTTGAATAATGTATTGATTTCCCTTAGCTGAACTACTTTTTTTTTCACTTATCTCTCTTACCTACTCTCTTACCCAGCTTGTTACATTGTTGTCCATGCTGAATCTCACCTAATTGAGAGGTTCCTTGGAATTACAATGAGATTTCTGGTAAGGAGGGAGAATACTTGGTGTGGGTATTTGGTTTGCACCATAACTTCGGGTGAATTTTTGTTCTCCAGTTCTGGTTTTTCAAGTTTCTTTGAGCACTGTATGTCTCATTTTTAGGTGATTCCTGCAGTGTGGGTATTTTCTCAGGGGGGTTGCACAGTTATGTTGCACAGTGCAGGGGAATGATGTATTAAAATAGCATGAGAAAGTACTTTAGAGTTGCTCCTGGCCTCTTAGTTGTGGGAAATACTGTCTGGGTTTATGCTGTAAGACACAAATCCTCTGAAGTAGGTCCCAAATTTCTGATGCCATGAAAAGACAGAATGAATTCCTTCATGCCTTCTCGTTTTCTTTGTCAGGAAACTCAGATCCATGTGCAGATAGGAAATAAGGATGCTCTAGGGAAAGACTCATGAAGGGATTAGGCAGAGTTACTTGGAAAAGCAACTGACTTGTAAGAAAAGCCAAACTGGAAGTGAGCATTACTGCTTGCCAGAGGAGATTATTCTTTCAAGAGATTTTTGTGTCAAGAAAACTCATATACTTTGAGTAATGTGCAACTGCTGCAGTTTTATTTACAATTATGGCACCCAAATCCACCAATGCAGTGCATTTTAAAATATTATCCTGAATTAGACATGTGTCTATGAGTATTTGCATGTCTTATAAGCACTTGTAGCCATTATATTGGATAACTAAGTAGCATTCTAATTAAACAACCTTAATGAAGTGTTTCAGAGACAATATGCATTCATCCTCATTTTCTCTGGTGTTTAGGAAGCACAAGCAAAAGTCAGTTGCACAACATTGTGTAGTATAAGCTGGTTTTCATAAGTATATTTTGGTTAGAATCTGTATTTGTGTATAAATACATAAACCTTATCAAGGCTAAGAAAGTAATCCAATGTTACACAACTTGTCTAAGGATATGCTTTATGGGATAGATTTAATATTTTGAAACAGACTTAAGAGAAAAAACTCAGGTAGCTGAAAGTTACTCTTCAGTTTAGGCTTTGAAATTTCTGCTTTACCAGTGAGGAGCATATGTATTCTTCTGATCACTCAAAACAGCTGAGACATTACAACATGATTACTTTCCCATAATTGTTAAGGGTTAATAATAAAATGTTCATTTCCAATACAATACAAATAAAAGCTACTGCCAATTTGGGGTAAGATGATAACATACCAGAGATGCAGTTTAGAAAACACACGTTGTGTTCTTGATATTTTTATTTCTTGGGATGGTTGACAGGGAAACATGTGACAATTGGTTTGAGTGATTTTTTGAGTGAGCAGGCTATTATTTTTCTTATGGCATCATGAAGGGTAAGTGATTTCTCTTGTAACTGCAGGGCAGGTTTTGTGGAGATACATGACCCAAACCATAATAAGATTCAGTGAAGGGCATCAGTGAAGGGAATAGGGACCTTTGTTTTCAAAGTTGCACTGGATTACAGATAGCTGGATTAGAAACTTTTTTTCTGACGCTGTACTTACAGATGATGTACTTAGTTGCCGTGCAATGTATGAAGTGGAAAGACAGATTTGTTCTTTAGAATGGGACACTGAAACTGATTACATCAGCCACAACAGCTGTGAATTGCTTCAAACTCCTAAAGAAGGCAATATAAACCATACTGTTACTGTATTTTCTATGAGGAAGAAAGTCAAAGAGTCAAAGTTGAACTATGGCAGATGATACTAGAGTGCCACTGCTATTAACATGTTTCATTATTTTTTTTCTCTACAGATTTAAAATATTGCTAAATCTGTTTTCATAAAAGAGTATTTTAAGGCATAGCAATTTGTTATTGTTTTTTGAGTAGTTTTAAATCCTCTAGTTAAATTCTAATTATACAAGATACTATTACTATTTATGACTCCTGTTTTTCAAAACATCTTTACCTTGATAATTTTATTTTCAGTCTGGTCAAGCAATGTAACTTATTAGGATATTAAAAACATAACACTGGAGCTGTAAATAAGTCATTGCCTCAAAAAAAAAAAAAAGAACACAGATGAAAACAATATGATAAAGCTCGTTGTCGAAGTAAATTATGCCTTGGGAAAAAAAGTAATTTGCACAATTAGGTGATACAATACAGTGTTCCATAATTAGGTGCTATACAAGTGTAACCATCCTTAATATCAGTAGTATGCAAGCCTTTCAGACTTCATTAAAGAGTTCCATTGGAACATGTGAATAATAGGATTAATATAGCCATGGGCACTGCTGGGTCAGCTGGCAATAGATCAATCCACCACGTAGAGCATATTAAAAGGATTATAGATTAGCAATTAGATGGCTTTTTCATGAGCAAGAAATAGTTCCTCAAGCTTTGCCAAAGGTTAACAGAGATAGGATGTCGATTTTTTCAGTTTATAATCCAGTAGGAGCTGTAAGGTAAGGGAAGTTATGGCATTTTCAGGATGGTAAGAATGGTATGAGCAAAACATAACAAACCTTTTAGGATCAGTGGCTTGGCTTCACAAAAGAACTGTTCTTACATGAAATGTAGAATATGAATATATATTGTTAATAACTACATCTTTAAAAAAAAAGATTTCAAGTGAACTGTCTGAGAGGTAAGAGGCACTTTCAAAGCCCTTTCTATAGCATTCTGTTTGAAAACTTTTGTTGCATTTCAGAGAATACATAAATAAGTTCTCTAATTCAAACTCTACAAATCAATGTTGAGCATTACTAAGATTATACACTACTGGAATTATAGTTTGACACTTACTTTTAGTTTGTCAATAATACAGATATCTAAGAAATTTTTATAGCTTCCTGATGAAATACTGGATGGCAATATTGGTATGTTTTCAACTGCATAAAGAGAATGTAGTATGTAGAATCAATATATATTGATCACACTGGGAGCTGAGTCTCAACATTTCCAAAAATCAGGTCACTTACTTCGATAATTCAGTGTGCTTTTATTTCATATGTCTAACTCTGAAAATATGGGCTTTTGTATAAAGAGAGACATAAATATATTTAAAAAGATGAAATGGACATTCAAATGGGAAATAAATCAGAGATACCTGGAAATAAAAAAAAATTATTAGCAGCCATTAATTTACTCAACAAACTCAAACATTTATGTTTGTTCAAGAAGAAGCTTTACTCTCTCATTATTCAGCTGCCTTGTTATCTTTCTGAAGAAATTTTGGGACAGAGGCCTCACTGTTAATATTTTGCTGAGTCTATTTCTTATTCTGTAAGAAATGCTGGTGAATTAATTTAGATTAAAGGCAAAAACATAGCAATAAAAATTGTCTGAATAATGACTCTGCTGAACAACAAAGGGTGAGTTTTAAAAATATTTTTTAAGAAGCAGAAATATTTGCAAATTATTGCAAAAAAGAATAAAGGAATTTGCTGAAAACCATTTTATTTTAAAGATTTAATGGCTGTACAGTTTAAATAACATTTAGACTAATTAAAATACTTCTTAATAAATTAATTAATACAGTCACAGCTGCAAAATTTTTCATAAATGTATGATACCACACTACCTTCACTATAACAATAGCGCTGTAGAGATCTGAGTTGGATGAAAGGTTTGAAATTAACTCTCCCTTCTTATTCTGCCCAAACCAGCAACTATATTGGGGCTATAGCTGCATCAGATACTTTTCTACATCATTTAATGGTTTTAAATAACAAGAACTTTCTGGTAGAATCTGTCTGTGGGTACATGAAAAATATGATTCAAACTCAGTCTCTAATTCTAAATGCCTCTTTATTGTGCCCCATTACATGTTATTAGTTCTAGGGTAAGTGCATCAATTTTTTATACAGGAAACATTTAAAGGATAGAAGATTATATACAATCTATGTAATTTAATATTTTTTCACAGTATTACTTTCTCATATTGACAATATATATTTTAATCTCAGTTAACCTCCATTTTTTCTAATTGCTCTTAGCATTCGGATAAGCAAAAAAGGCAATATTTTCTATTTTAAAAGTTTGAAGATTGCATTTTCGACTGAAATCTGTATAATTACTACTTTGACTTTAGCTAAGCTATAGGAGAAATTTTATAACGTAGGGATTTCTAATTACGATGCTTTTCAAGTTAGTTAAATTGTGACAGCTGCTCTGATTTTGACAGACAAGAAACAAAGTATTTGCATTGTGATGACAGCGATGTCCATGACACTAATTGCAACTTTTGTTGGAAAATGTCATGAATAACACTTCAAATAGGGTCCAAACATAAAGCTGGCTCTTCACTCATTTTACTTTGCAACAGAATTCTGGGGTATTACGATTATTTTTGTCTTAATTAGACTAATAATTTTTGCAGCAACTACAGACAGTGATATAGGTAGCAGCCATCAATGATCACTGAAAAAGTCCAGTCAATTCACTGACTTTATGTTTGGCAGCCACTGCTCCTGAGTGACCAGAAGAATAGTGTTATATTCTTGTGTTTAATACAGAAAACATAAGATGATGTTGCATTTATTTCTAAAAATGAGATATTTGCAGTTTTTCTCAAAATCAAAAAGTGACAGCTGTTAAAGGTGGAATTTTCATAAGCTCATAGATAACTTAGGAATAGAAGGCCCATTGGTTTTTTTCATGTGCTGCATGCTTCTAAATTCTACTTAGTTGAGACTTTTTATAGCATTAAAGTATTGTGAGAGTCTTATTTTTGTTTGTTTGTTTTTTGCCTAGGTTTGAAATTTTAATCCACTGTTAAATTGGATGCTTTTATAAACCTCACTGTGATTCTTACTATTCCTTAGGTGCCTAAGTAGCCCATATAAATATGGCCTTCACAGAAAATCCTACCTGAAATATGCTTAAGTCTTCCCCAGGGGAAGGGAATGGCAAGGAAACATGCCTCCCCATTCCCAGTATTACTGCTCTGGGGATAACTGACAAATCCCCTTAGAGTCTGTGGAAATTACATTGTCCTATCTTTATAGCATTTTTCAACATGTATATACTATATGCTTGCAAGAGAACGATTTTGGGGAAAAGCATTCAGGAGCTATTGAATTGGAGTAGTTGGAATACAATTTACAGAGCATTTTCTATTTAGGAAAGTTAAAGGTGGGGAATGGGAGACAAGATTAAGTTTCTTAAATTGTTACAGAGTTAACTTTTGTGTGGGATCAATAATGAGTGCAGTGTCCTAAGGGGCGCTTTGGCAGGACTTCCTTCGGTATACTCCAGTACTTGAATTTGGCAAACCTGCACGTGCCATGAAGTACTCTTCAAAGTCAGCCCCATTTTTACTACCTTAAAATAATTTTGACATTATGACAGGTCACAGCATCAGCCTTTTGCCTGTACTACATAGCATCTCCATATGTCCTGACTGAATCAGGTTTTTTTGATTTATGTCTTCTGTAATGAACTCAGCTTGCCATAGCTGCTTATTGCTTATCTATCAATGCATTATATCTCCAGACCTCTGGTTTCATAATTTTCTCTCTTGTCAGCCCACACAAATGTCTTTTTAATGTCACCTTCTCACTTTGTATAAAGAGTTCAGACCTGTGGAGATGAGCATGGAAAACTCCCTCTCAGCCCTTTCTGTATCAAAGCAGCTGGCATGAAACTACCTCTCCCCACTCCCTTTCCAACATACAGATTCTTCCCTGTTGAAACATGGTGGACTAATATTGAATAAAATCTAAACCCTTAAACTCCAGTACCTTAATCCATATTACAGTAGCTGGGAAGCTCAATTTACAATGATGCAGATTTGTATAATTATATGAAGGAAATCCTCCTCCAGTAACTAGCACTTTTCCTTCTGTAAAAATTTCTCACTGAGGCTGACTGTGTTATATTTCCCATTCACTTGAGAACTTTATGTTATGGGAGTTAAATTGACCAGGCAATCTGTCCTTCTAGGAGTCCTTTTCCAGTAACATTTCCTTTAGGAAAGGCTCCCCTTTGTGGCAGTGTCCTACAAATCCCTGGCCTCTGTCTAGATCTCTTCACCTCCACATGGCATTGTAAAGTCACTACTGCTGCACCATATAACTCAAGAAGTTACTTCTGTTCAAGCTGCAGAAATTCATAGTTATGTTAATAAATAAAGAGCAGTGATCTCTGAAACATTGCTCTGTAAATGTGAATAATCCAATTCAATTTCCTTTGGGTTTGGATATATCAGTTTTATTATGTGATGTTTACTAGGGTGAAAATGTGTATTGTAGCCTTTCTACAATTGTAAATCTTCTAACAGCTCTCAGATGAACCAAATCCCAGTGACCAGCAATAACTGAACATCAAAACAGTCCTAAGTTCTCTATCACTATTCATTGATCCTGTCTTTCTCTTCTGTGAGATCTTAGAGGCTTTTACCTTCTGTCCAGTGTGGATGAGATTAACAAATAAATTTAAAATTCATTACTGAGGGCTCCCAAACCTCTGTAGATGTAGGCACATCTGTATGGAACTCTGCTAACCAGCTCCTTAAGATGTGTGAATTTCCTTGTCATTTCTTAAGGCTTTTTTTCCCCTTAACCTAACACAATGTGCAGTTATTGTTATTGAGTGCTCTTTCCCCTTCATTTATGAACAAGCTTATACTCTCACTGTTTATGCTATAGAAAATATAAAATTCAATGGCAAGCTTGTGGTATTCTGAACATTACTGCTAATGTTTATTCTTCTAAGTTATACACTCTTTTTTTTCGTCATTTGCAGGTGAAAGAGGATATACTAATGTTGATGTATCTGAATGCTGATGTCTATTTTTTATGGCAGTTATGGAGACGTACGCAAACTCCGTATGTCCATTGATAAACCTATTATGTGGAATAACTGTTTTAGTTGATAATGATATCTGAGAGTAACTGTATGAAACAGCACAGAAAACCAGCTAATTTTTTCCTCCTTTATACTAAAAACTTTTTGAGAGTAAGATGTAGTTTATATGCTTTCATGGAGATTCCTCCAGGAAAATGCCAATTCCATAAAAGGTACTGCTAGAGAACATGATTGCATGTAGATTTAATGAATTTTTTTTTCAAGTTATGGTGTTTAAGAAAAGAATCCATTTTGAGGCTCTGTACATACATGATTGCATATTAATTTCTTAATCAAAAATAATTCGTTGTTTTATCATCAAAAAAGAAATTTGAAAAGCATTTTCCTAGTGTTTCTACCTAAATCATATTTTCAAGCATAGCATAGCTGTGAAAAATATGTGATTCTGTATTGTGCCCTTTACTATTAATATTAATTTACTATTAATAGTATTATTTACTATTATTTAACTATTAAAGAAGTGCAAAGGGAGTGATATGTAATCTATAACATTTAACTCTATAGCACCATCATGTAAAATTATCTCAGGCCAGAGACAGCAAGTTTTGCACGGCTCATTCCTAGAAATACATATGGTATTTTTTCCTATGCTAAATGTGTTCTACTTCAAATTAGTATGGGAAAACTAAGTTAGATTTGCTAAGAACTCAGGGCCTTTTATTGGTTTTGAATATTTTTTACCCAAGATGTGAAATGTGCTGTAGAATTTCGGCATCCTGGCAGAAAATGGTATTGTAAGCTCATAAGAGCTATGTGCATCACAGTCTAGCTACATTCTTCTTCTCAGAGTGGATAATTTCATGACCTCTTCAGCTGTTAAAAGGGTAGTATTCAGATTCCTGATTATGCTGAGATATTGCCTCTGAACAGCCATCCTGGGCAGTCTTGTTAAACAAACAAGGTACATGACATATGGGTCACAAATTTCTTGATAGATCCTGTTGCAGAATACTGATATAATTGATTGAACCTATTCCCCTTTGCTTATAATATATCTCCTTTGGGAATCATTTCAGTTTATTCATAAGCTGAAGAAACCACAACTCTACCCCATATGCAAAAAACCCAAACAAACACAAATCATAAGAGAAAAATGTCACAGTATCACCGGAGGAAGTCTAGTAGTGTCTATCCTTCTTGTCTCTAAAAGCTTTAACTAAATGTTTCTACTCTTCTCTGTTTTTAGACTGACTTAAATGTGCTGTCTGTATGTGTCCTCTGTCCCATTGGCAAATTGTATTTATTTCATCACATGTTACAATAAAAACAAGCTCCATGAGTGGAAGTAACAAAGGAAAGATCTGGACAGGTAAAAGGCCAAAGAAATAGCTAAGTGTTGAATATTGAAAAGAACGGAAAGAGCAGACTGCACACTATTGCAAGCAGTATAAAATGTGTATGGTGATAGCAGGTAATCATAGTTCCTACTGACTACTCTAATATAGGACTAAAATGGGAAGTATTGTATGAATGCTGAGGATATGCCTGGAACAAGACAGAATTTACACTAGGGAATTCTCTTTAGCAGTTAAAGACAAAAAAGATGGGATATTGTGGGAAATTTCCAGCCTGCCTCAGCCACCCTGCAGCTCCTCTGGTGTGCGTGGGTCTGGAAGGGTTCTGAGCAGAGCAGGACTTCAGATGTGAGAGAGAGAGAGAGAGTGTGTGTGTATGTGTGTGTATTAGGCATTTTCTGTTGTCATTACAAAGAACTCTGCTTTTCATCCTTCAGTCTTAGCTGCCTTTGCATCTCACCTGCTTGCTGGCCTTGTTATAATCAATCACATTTTAGTCACTTAACCTTTGTTTGCCTGCTCCCTGCCTCTTTTGCTCTTTAGCATGTTGCAGGAGATGACACGACTCCAGCTGTTTGTTGATTAACAAATGCACACTGTATGTGCTGCAGCCATTTTCACTCCTTCCCAGAGCCTTTTGCTGCAGCCACTTTAGCTGCTTCTTTGCATATTGATTGAACAGCGCATTGAGTATTGACTGTCACAGACAATGTTCCTCACTTACCATTACTGCCCTTGTTTCTTTCTCCCTCATCACCATTCTTGTAAATACTGATGTTCATCCAGTTTCTCCTGCCCTTATATTTCTCCACCATCTGCCTCTTTGTTTCATTCTCATACTTGTAAATCAACCACATACAATCATTTCTTTTCTTTTTTGCTATTGCCTTTGAGGAACATTTCTCCTAATCACCAGTATGGCCAATCTCAGGTGTTCAGCATTCAGAAATCATGACTTAGCCTCCTTTTTCTCTGAGATCAGGTTACTGATCTAATACTGAAAAAAACCTTTTTTTATTTTCCATTTTTTTCGTCCGGAAATAAATACAAGCATCTAGCCTTTTAAGGTGTGTAGGAAACCTAGGTAGTAATATGAAGGTATTGTTTACTATTCTCAGGAAAATTATATTGTCATAATAATAATAATAATAATAATAATAATAATAATAAAAGCAGCTGCTATCACCAGTTAACAAGTGCCTGGTATCTGAAGACAAAGAACGGCTAAGGTAAAAACAGGTTGAAGGAGAGAAGAATGCACACACTGCCTGAAGTGGCAGGAGCTGATAATGAACATATCAACTCTATAGACCACTGGTCATTTAATGGAATGCAACCTTGTAAACAAGGAAAAAATTGTTTTAAAGAAAAAAGAAAACCAAGAAAAAATATCCATCATATCTCTGCCACTCTGGTTATCATATGTGTGCATGTAACATCGAGCTGAATATCAGTGGAGAGAGTGCAACATGAAAGTATGTTGGAAAATGTTAAGACACAGAGGAAGAATAAATTTTCCATCTTCCCCATGTGGGGGAAGAAAGACCCAGCACCATTCTCCTCCTGGCAAAGAGAAAGAAATTGTGTAACCAGCATCACTTGCTTTGCTTTGAGTTTAAATCTGAGGCTGGACTAAACGACCCCCACTGCTCTCTCTCAATCTCATGTCTCTGACGCTAAAAACATATTTTTAGTGAAATTGTGAAATTATGCATTTAAACCAGTTTTCTGTTGATATTATTGTTCTATTTGTTTTGTTATGGTTGTTTTTTATTTCTATCCTCAAAGGAAGGTTTCATTGGCAATTTTCTGTCAAAATACTTTCTGCCATGGGGTTGCTACATGTAAATATATTGTCAGTGTGAAGATAGGATACTACTTGAACATTTTTGTTCCCAATTTAGTAATATCACAAGTAAAGCTGTTCTTAACTGAAATATCTTCATTTTTAAATACAATGAAGAAATTTTATTTTGGGACAACAATCACTGCACTCCAATTAAGTTTCGGAACTTCCTATTTCTTATCTCTCTAATGGTTTAAATTCTTTGTACGGACTGCATTTCTCTTAACATACCCCAGCCTTGTCCTTGCCTCATTTCCAGGAATATGCTGGAAACCCTATAAACTTGGTCTATTATGAGAGATGTAACTTGGCAAAAAAAGCCAAAGTTTTAGAAGAAAATATAACTTGGCATCCAATTCAAAATGCCTAGTAACTTTTTGCAAACAGGTTTTAGGATGTAACATAAAAAAAGGTGGGGAAAGTGCTAAAGATAGCACAGGAAAGAATAAATCCAGCTGAAATTCCCACTCACATATGCCATGGGCAGGGCACAAATTCTCTTGCTAAGTGAAGCACAGGCAGTGAAGTGATGGGGTGGCAGAAACTGAAAGCAGGGTTTGCTGAAGAAAAAGTAAGGTAGACCAAATGTACCAGATTGAATCCTGTGCTACACATCCCCACCCAGGTCAGTGGCCATGCCAGGGGACACAGAGGTATAGTTCAGTGCTGTCTTTAGCAAACCTTCCCCACCAAACATGGACCCTCTTTTTGTTGTATGGAATTTTTACTCATCATTCATTTTCACATGGATTTCTTATCCATGCTTTTTTAGGTCACTGCAGAATGCAAAGCCGTTTTTTAAAACAATTTTTAAAAAAATTGAATAAGCTGACATGTTCCATTGAATTCTTGTAAAAATAAGTGCATTTCAACTTTCATTTCTGAAAAATTTCTCCTGTGCATCGTGGTTGTGAAGTGAAGATGAAATAGTTGGCTCAAACATATCCTGCATATAATAATATAAAGTAGGGAAAAATGTATATTTGTTCCTTTTAGTAAAAACTTAAACTTAGATTCCTAAATAAGCATGTTTGAACACTTGAAGTATTACTTCTATACTAAATGTTGCATTTTCTATTTCTAGCTCATGTTATGTGATTAATCTCACCTTGAACTCTTTGATAGTCCTTGAGAGACTTGTTCTTAGACACTTTAAGTCTCTTCCCGTTTCAGGTCCTTTTTTGACTGAGTGTCTTTGAGGTAATCTTGATGATTCTTGGACTTCTCTTTTCTTTCAAGAGATGGTATAAATTACCCCTTCCCCCCCCACTTTGTTCACTATCTTTTGCTCTTATATTCATTCATGTCATTCCATTTGCCCTGTTCCTTACTCAATGATTCAGTTTGAATATTGTTATTTTGATAATACCTGTATACTCTCCTGCTTGAGTAGTGTCCTACTCTTGAGAGTACTCTTGTCCTTTTATTTGAAACTGAAATTCTTTACAATAAGTTTAGTTCATGTACAATGCATTCTTAAATAGTTATATTCTATGAAGTGGAATGATATAGAAGCCAGAAGCAAACCAAGGGAGTATCGGGTGCTTAGATTCCCTCTCTTGTGGATCTCTGTATTCCCAAGGGTGATAAGCCTTAGTGAAGGAGATTCACATATATGAGTGAAGGTTTCTTGATTCTTGGCCTTTGGTCATAATAACGTGGGAGTGCAATTAAAAAACTTTAATTATAATTATGTAATGACTTGTGGTATGTGCTAAACTACTGTAATAGATACCAGCACTTTCATATTACCATGTACTGCTTTTGGGATCGTTTCACACCGGCACTGAATTTTCATATTTAATTTCATTTTCCTCAAACCTAACTGCTTTTCAGAGACTAACTGCAGCTTTGATAAATGTTCTTTCTAGACTAGTTAATATCTTAGGCTTATAAAAGGTATTTTAATAAAAAAATGTAGCTTCCAGCTAGAGCTCAGATTTCAAAAGATAAGAACATTTAGTTTTCCATTTCTTTTTTTCTGAATTAGTCACTTTAGTTTAAAGACTTTTTTCCAGACTGATTAAGAAGAAAGACTGACAAATTGAACTTCAGATTTACTCTTTCACCAGACTGATACAAGAAGCAGGTAATGAGATCAACTCATTGTTAGTCACGAAGAGGTTTCTTTGAAATGAAACATGTCAGACATACTTATTGCTTTAACAGTCACAGAGATTGATACAAACAAAAGCAAGACACTTAGGCCTAGAGTTTCTTCCATAGCTGCTAAAGTAACTAATGTGTGTCCTCACAGCTTCTCAAAACTGCCACCAGTCTGACACCAATTTGAATTCTTATAACTGCATTTCTTAATAGCAATTTGCCAACAGTGTACTGTATTTTTTGTAAAGCTACTGCATTGGTGTAGAAATTTCATCTCTCTCCTCTCAAATTAATTAAACCTCAGCACTCATTTTTCCAGAACACTAATTGTTTTCTTTGTATTAAAATGTAGAAAAAGCAAAGAAATAAAAAAGAGCAGGGTTTCGTACCAGCCTCTCCCCTCTGCCCATCCCCCTACAAACTGATGAGCCAATTGAGTTTTCCTATTAGCAGACAAGTTTTAACCTGTTAATAGAATATAATGTGCTCATTTACAAAAGAATCACAGAACCACAGAATTAATTAGGTTGGAAAATATCTTTGAGATCATCAAGTCCAACCTATGACATAACACCACCTTGTCAACTAGACCACAACATAAAGGGCCATGCCCAGTCTTTTTATAAACACCTCCAGGGACAGTGACTCCACCACCTTCCTGGGCAGCCCATTCCACTGCCCAATCACTTTCTGTGAAGAATTTGTTCCTAATGTCCAGCCTAAACTTCCCACGGTGCAGCTTAAGGCTGTGTCATTTTGTCCTGCCAGTGGTTGCCTGGGAGAAGAGATGAATCCTTACCTGTCACACCTTCCCTTCAGGCAGCTGTAGAGAGTGACAAGGTCTCCCCTGAGCCTCCTCCTCTCCAGGCTGAACAAGCCCAGCTCCCTCAGCCCTTCCTTGTAGGGCTTGCATTCTACACCCTTGTTTGTCTAGACACCTGCCTCGTTTCCCTTCTCTGGACACCTTTGAGTATATCAACATCCTTCCTAAACTGGGAGGCCCAGAACTGGATACAAATTTGCCCTTTCAGCACTGGCCTGACAGATAAATACTGTATTTCAAGATGAGGAGTTAAGTCATGTTGTGTGACTTTCCCAGGTTCAATAAGACCCACCAGCCTTGATATGGGAGGAAAACTAGTGAGTTATACATAAAACAAATCAGGAGATAAGTGGATGGAGTGAGAAGACCTAGTCCACTGGAGATATGGATGGTTATGAAATTTTAAGAGCTCCTGCACTGAGCTTTCTTCTGCTACATATCCTGGAATGCTATAGGAAGAGACAGAAGAATACCAGTAACTAATGAGAGAAAGAGAAGATGGTTGTACTAATTTCTTTACTATGAATCATCATGAAAAAATCACTTCTGTCACTTCCTCTTCCCCCTCCTCATCCACACACAAAATACAGCATTCATAATTTGAAGGAAAATTTCAATGAAACTACAAAAACCTTCTATACCCATGAAAGATAAAAATATTAAATTTTGCATGAGAAATATCTAATTTTACTAGCTTTTCCTGGATTTGATCTACCAAAGAATTTTTTATCTCCATCCACTAAGAATTCCTTTCTCACTTAAAAGTTCCCTTTTTTTCCTTTCCTCTCTCACCTTGCCCTGATTTCTGCCTCCTTTTACTGGGAAACCTCACTTATTTTCATGCCCTTCAGTACACACAGTACTCAGTTCTGCTTTTCAGTAGAGGAAACTATATCTCTCTTTTTATTATATCAAACTTCCACCAAAAGACAGTTAACTTGCTTCTTTTTTTCAAGAATGCATAAAAATGAGAGACATAACTACAGCATGTCTGAGGAGACCCCAGACAAGCAGGACATATTTACCATGTGCAGATTATGAATATGTTTATGAAAAATAAATATTGACAAAAATAGGCTGACCATGAAGAGTTTGGAGAGCAAAGTTCTAATAACATAATCAGTTGTTTTTTGGGGTATCCTTTTGGGGATGAAAGGTTGTTGTTTAGTGATTCATCTTTACAATCATGGAAGAATGAGATTGTCTCATTTCAGACCTCCTGCTGCTCTATTGATACAAAATGTATCAGCCCTGCTATGGGAATGAGTGACAATGCCCATTATGACAAAATCCACATCTGCTTTTCTCCTCCTGGGATACACATGCAAACATAATTCCCAATGGCAGATATACAGTTTCCTATTGTCCTCCACAAAAAAGTCAGAGTGCAAAAGAAAATTGGAGTCAGCATAACTATAAAAATACTGTTCTTTTTTTTACATTTTTCTTTTTTTAAAATTAAGTCCAGTGTGATTTTGTTTCCATTTTGACATGAAATAGTCTCTGTTTGGTCCTTGGGATTAGTTGATTTCTCTTTCTTGCAGTGTCTGTAACTTATCACAAAACAAAACAAAACAAGCCACATCAATTTGTAGTGAAAATCCACCAGCTGCTCCTAGGAAGATAGTCAGCCTGAGCATTTCCAGTCCTTCCTGCAAAGTTTGTGTTCTAGATTTGCTGGCAGTTGGCTCAGCGTGCTGTTCCCCTGGGAAAGTACACCTAAAATGATGCAGCACCCAAGACACATGTGTGATATTTAAAATTGTTATGAGCAGCATAATCTAACAAAATAAGACTGAAAAAAGTACCATTTAACCATGTTCTATTATATTCCTATCAAGACATTAACTTTCAGGAAAGTGAGTATTTTTCTTTTCCTCTCCCCTCCACTTTTCATTTTTTGAGAAAGCGTTCAGGTAGTGCTATGTTTTAGTGCTCTGTTGGAGTCAGGGTATGTGAGAAGCTTTCCCTCCATTTCAAAAGAGACAGAGATTTCATCAGTCTTTTGACTGGCAGCAAAATCAGATTCCCTGTGGTATGCCACAGGGTGTGTGGCATTTGCAGGCAGTGGTGCAGCTCCGCTCACAGTACATAACTGCTTCCTTCCCTGGCTGGGGAAGGAAGGAACAGCCCTAGCTGACAAACAGTAGATGTTGCATGTCTTTCCTATTTCCTTTAATGGTGTTTAGGCCCTGGAAAACCATATTCTGCAGTACCACCAATCCCACCAGTAAGGGGTTTGGGTATGTGGGGAAAGGTAGCAAATCCTTCCAGTTTCAACTCTCACCTTGTCTGTTCCTTAGCACTACTGCAAGGAAAGCCCAGCCTGGCCCTTCAGGTGTTTTCCCTTCACTCTACAGGGATTCACACACTCTCTACGTCCTCAGAAGTCTGCTATGGCCTCAGCTGCTGGAACAAGGGGCACTATGCTTACTGTAGATCCCTTGGTCTTGCAGGAACAAAACTGAGTTTGCCTACATTGTTAAGAGAAGACTTCAGGGAACTCTGCCCTAATACATCGTAATACTTTACAGAGTAAACATTTTTGCTGCCCTTTCAGAAATATTTGCATGGTACCAGTATAAAAACGAAGTTTCAGTGAATTGGAACAGTTTTTTACATTTATTTAGATATATTTTCCCTTCATGTTTTTAATTAGGAAATGCAGCTAAAATCATAAATAAAGAGCTCTTTCAGAAAAAAAAAAAACCACACACGAAAAGAAGAACATTCTGTTACCCAGTTTTTGGAACAAAAGGCAGCAGAAACTGAACCTTTCTAAAATTATTTTCTGATGAGTCAGTATTTTCACACAAAATAACATTTCCCAGATAATTTCCTAAAGGGCTGTAGACTCTTGGCTAGACTGTGGATACAACCTGTTCCTCAGTATTGCATTAGCCCTCAGTGTGCGAGTTTAACTGTAGAACTAGTTGTTTAGAAAATATTTGAAGTTCTCTTCTAAAATATATACAGTATTTTGAAGTTTTGTTTCTGTATTGTAATGCATCTGCAGATATTAATCTGTACACTTTTCTATTCAAGTTGGCAACCACAACTATGACTATATGTTTAAAACAGAACAATTTAAATAATAACAAAACCCCCTGCTTGCTCATTTTTAGCACTGGAATATTAGTAATGACACAAAACTGGCTTGCTGTGTTGCCCCTTTGTGCTGGAGGCCTGATAGGATGCCATGATGAGCTTACTCTTTTAAGCCTAAAGGCTTAACATTAGCAGCATTTGACAGTTTTCTTATCAGAGTCCGCTTTACAAAGCGCTCAGGGAGGAGGGAGTGGACTGTCATGTATGGAATGGTGAGGTAATTAAGCAACACTGTTCAAGCATGGAATGTGAAAAAACCCAAGGGTTTCACTGTTAGGCTTCTTACATGATTGCAAAACATGCCAGTGCAAAGCTTTTTTGCCTTGCAATAAGGCACTTTTTATTTTTGAGAAAAAAAAGAAGCAGTTATTAAACTCAGCATGGAGACAATCTGAAACAGGATCTTCATCAATCAGATTAACTACTTTCCAAGATGAAAGTAGACGAGGCACAGTGTGAGCCTGAGAAGATATTTATCAAAACCCATATTAATAACCACTTTCAGCCTTCTCCTGACAGTTTCATCTTAGCTTCCATGTTTAACATTTGAGTATCATATGTTTTTGTCAGGATGAGGCTGCTACGAGCATCAATTAATTAATTCCTCTGAAGTATGGTTTGGAAAGGTAATAAAGTAACATTCCCTAAGGCCAGAACCAGTAATGGTAAGCAGCATTCTGGTGGTGTGCAATTCGTTACTTCAGAAAGAAATTAAAAGCACAGAATCATTTCCACTTTTAAAAGCAGAAGATATTCAACTTTATTTTAATAAAATTGCTAAGTGGGATCCATTTTTTAAAGTAATATTTTCAAAGCTGATAAAAATGTTGCTGGTTTTTATTTGTTTTATTTTAATAGAAAAAAGTAGAATGCCTCTGGCAAAATAAAAAGCAGAAGAGATGACTGGAATATGTCTTAACACTGTTATTTATTTGTTATCATTATTAGGATTTGCCTTGTTATTTGGGTCTTACTGTTCTGTTCTGGAATTTTCACTGTGGGGTGAAGGAAGCCTGCTGACAATACAGAGAAATTAACCCTCTCCTTATTTCTGCTAAAATTCTCACTGGGAATTTCAAGTATACAATAACTTGTCCATCCTTTCCCCTGGTTAAAACCAGTGAGATTCTTGTTTCTTTAACTCTATTAGAAAAGAGTTGTTTTGTCTTGCAAGTAGGGGAAGAAAAGCAAGGATAAAGAGATGTTTGGTGACATAGGAAAACATCAAGATATTATTTTTTTAAAATCGGAAGCAGATAGTTGTTGAACTTAGATACATTGCTTTTATCTTCTGAAATATATGCACTCTTTTACTTCCACATCCTTTTAGTCCCACCACAAAGTAATGCATCTATGCAAAAAGACATATATATGTAAGCTGTTGACAAGGGTAGCTCTTTTCTTGCTGCCAGTGGGAATGTCAGCCTGTATAGTTAGTGTGTCCTAATGACTGCGTGAGGCAGATCAAAATATTCTACTTGCTAGTTGCTAAATAAATGTCTCCACACATTTTATATTAATGTATTTCAGTCTGATCTTGTCAGAGAATAAGATTCAGGTGTTCATACTTTACCTCTTGTGTTTGAATTGTGTAAATGGTCCCTTTGTGTCTATGATCCCTTTGCCTATCAATTCTGTTTTATAGCTTTTGAGTCCTTTGACTACTTAGTTTGGGGTAGTTCTGAAGACATTTATGTTCATGGGAAGTAGGCAGTCACGGCAGAATAGGCTGAGAGTAAGAAATATGGTGAGCTTCCATAAAGATCAACAGGACAGGGAATGTTCTCTCTTTCCCCCATTGGAGCAGGTCAGAAAACCATACCCTAAAAATAGATGGTCTTGACATCCTATAAGATCTATGTTGATTTATGTTCCTATTTTACATGGTAGGCTTCATCATTCGGGGTCAACAGACCAAAGGAGCCCTGAGTAGCATCATCTCCCTTCCCCAGGAGTGGAGGTCAGTAGCCTGCAAGCTAGACCTCCCAACAGTGTCATCATTTCCAAAATCAACCTGTTCATAAAGAACATGGACACTTTGTTATAAATTTTTAGGTAGTCAAATATCCATTAAATCCCCCTTGTATTATACATGGTGAAGGCATAAATTTGACCTCCTCTAGCTTTCAAGAAAATGACACTTTTCCTCCTTCCAGGGAGGAATATCTATCTGCTTCATTGTTCACATTGGGCTGAAAATGGTTCAACTATTCCTTCCCTCAATGAGGAAAATGTCTTAGATCTTATAGAATATGGAAGAAAAAACCACAAACCAACCAACAAACTAACCAATCAACCATGATATCTATATTCAGCTGTAGTTTTTGCACTTTCATTCTGACAGTGCATGGGACCAGTCATCAATAATATCTAGAGATCCATTCTGTAGAGATCCTATGGCACCATACAGATAAGCTCAAAATATTTTGCAGGATCTGCAAAGAACTTGCTAACTTCTGACTCTAATAAACAGCTGAACAAAGCATTTAGCATTTGCAGCAGAAAACTCAGACTAGAAAAATCACCTCTGGCAAGTAGAGATCTGTGCAAATTCCCCTGGCCATGGCCAATCTTAGGATCTGCGTGTTCCTAGTCTTCTGAGAGTTATTGCAAAATGGCCTTCATGGACTCAGATTGCTGATGTTCATCAGCTTTTTTGTTGCCCTGGGGATAGGACTCAAGTAAATGCAAGAAAGAGAAGAGAAAAATTTGAAACAAAGTTAACAGAATGCAGAATTTTCTTGTAAGAGTTTGCTTTACACAATAGATAAATTCCATTAGTGGTCCTCTGAGCTGTTGAATGTTTCTACTTGGTTCTCATTCTTTATTAACTGACATTGTAGAGGATTTATGCTTGATTGGTGAAAATTAACCAAATCTAAAATTTTTTACATAAAATAAAGAAATAACTTTCAAATTTACAGCTGGACTATGCTCATATGTGAGGTCAGGAGTGAGGGACAGACACGAAGCTGTTCTCTGGCCTATCAGATGAACTGGTATGAACCAGGTCTGAAGTCCATTAGAATTCCTCTTTGCTCTTCTCCACATATAAAATTGCTACTTATGTATTCAAACCTAAATATCTCTGCAGAAATACACAAGTCTGAAGTGGTTTGGTGGAAATTCTTTGCACCATGATATTTTCTAAAGTGTAAGGTAGCTACAAGTGAATTAGGGAGCATTTTCTACATAACACATTGGGACTTTAACAGGAGCGTGAGAAGACTATTTAGCAGCCAGCCGGAATCACCAGCTGAGGTCCCTTGATTTGCATTCAGAGGTTGCAGAGCATACTGCTAGAGGGAGGATTATGGAATTGAAAGGTCTTAGGCACAGGAAGACTGAGTCTATAAGTGCTGTAAAGAAAACTGAGAAAAACTCAGGAAGCTGAGAGTTGAAACAAAACTAGCTTGTCTTATGTTCTAATTTGGCTTCAGAGATTTAAGGGTTGATCTCTGCTAAACCCCACAGATTGTGGCTGAACCCTATGAGTGTCAGAAGATCTGCTATTACTGTCTTCCCTGCTAGGGTGATTGTTGTTGCTGGATAAAGAAGGTGTACATCAATGCAGAGGGATTAATGTGATTTAATACCACTATTCAATCTGCAATTCTATGCATGGAATTGATTCTTTTGGTGTTTACAACTGTGGAAACTTAACATTTGGAAATGCACAGCACTTTTTGGTAATATAGCTAATGTTAAAGAAACATCATCAAACTAAGAGTAAGTCCCCATGCTAAGCTGACCAAATGCTGTGTGACCATGCTGAAAATTAAATTTTGGCAGGTAAGATCTGCGAGGCACTAAAATGAGTATAATGCTTAAGATTGGTATAAAACACTGATGCTAAGATTAGACACAGTTAACACCAAAAAGAGACTTGTAAAAAAATACCACCCTACAATTTCTACTATAACATCCTGGGATTCAGAGACCTTTTTAAACAAATATTTCTTTTCATGAAGTTTTGTGCTGTGCTCCACAGGGCCACTGGGACAGGTCAAAAACATGATCGAAAATATCTTCTTTGTTTCTCCTGCTTTGAAAACGTCTCCCTGCTGTTTGCTGACTATCAGTTCTGGTTGCTTTGTGTTACTCCCAAAGCATGAAGACTGAAACTTAAGACCAACACAATGCTGCTAAACACACACAGACAGAAAACTACAAAAAGGAAAGAGAAGAAAATAAAGCACTTCTGAAAATCTCTTACTATTATTGAGATGTTGAGGTTGTATGTGTATTCATACATGTGGGTAGCAGCATAGTTTTACCTAGTGGAGCCACAATACACAAGATACTGATGTGCCTTTGTAGACAATGACTATGGTCTGACAGCTCCTAATTCCTGACCATGATAATGTAGGCTATAATTCTTTAGAAGACCTGAATGGATTTATTGTGTTTAGTTTTTGATCCTGTAGAGGTCCACTGATAATCTATACAGGGTTTCTCAGGTATTTAAACCAAATCTGTGAAGCTCCTTTCTGAGCATTATCATTCTGTCTGAGAACCTGCTGACTGGCAAAGAAAATAATTTTGCTGAGTCAAAATGGATGCTTCCTGGCAAACAGCTCTTCCACGATACTGTTTAAAAGCCCAGATTTTGAGTCACTCAGGATGGTCAATAAATATTGTACTGCCCTATTGCCATATTAAAACACATACTTTCCATAAGCAAGGGCTTATAGTTCAAGTTATTATCTTGCACAACTTGACCATTGTTCTGAGTTGACATCCAGAAAAAGGTCTTCAATCTTTTCTGACATTTGCATGGAACTGTTTCCAGTGTTTGTGTCCTTGGGCTGACTCTTAAGTGGAAGAGAGTTTGTCTGGGATAACAGGACTGTCATTGATGCGCATACAGGACTTTTTGGCAGTTTTCTTTCCACATGGACTTTTAAAATTACATTTCTGCCTTTATTTTTATTTAATTTTTATTTTAAATTTACTTCTTCCCATAATTTCACTACTCAGGACAGTCTATGTAATCCACCTGGCACCGCTGTGGTTCCTGTTCTGGGCTTAGCCAGGACAGGGTTAATTTTTTTCACAGTAGCTGTGAGTGGGCTGTGCCTTGGAGCTGTGTGGGTACATTAGGGTTTGTTATTCCACGGCAAATGCATCACCTCTGGGGCAGAAGGAAGGGAGATGGGCATAGCTTCGGGTGGAACAAAGTGTGGCAGGGTGGGGAACACTTTAGCCAAGTTCTTTGTCTTGGGTCAAACTGCCTTGGGTCAGGCTGAGTGAGCATTTTTCATGTAAATTGTCCTCTCTTTTGTACACTTTCTGTTATTAGTATTGTTGCTGCTACTGTCCATTTTCTTATCTCATTTCTTTTTTCAGTAAGTCATTCTTATCTCAACTTGTGATCTTTGCCTTTTGTCTCCCACCGGAGGGGGGAGAGGGTTTGTGTTTTTTTTTGTAGTTAGAGTACTAAGTTAGGGAATACCATTCTTAAACCATTCTTAAACCATTCCTAAACCAATGACAATTCCATATCATGACTCAAATAAAGATAAAACTGATGAGGTCTATAATTTTGTATCATGTCATTAAAAATTGCTTGATGTGCTTTTTTTTACTTCTCTGTGGTTTTGAAAACACAAATGGAGTTTATTTATCCTTTCACTTCTAGTTTGCATGTATACAGCAGTAGTGCTTATTCATAACTACATGTCCAGAATGGCATATATCCCTTTCATAATGACATATCTTATGGTCTTATATCTTATGGTCTGCACCTGCAAGTTTCATATATTCAACTGTAAAACTACAAAGAATCTCCTTACTGCCATCTCACACAGGAACTGAAGGTTGTCCTGTGTTTTTGTAGAAAATATGTCCTTTTGCTTACTTTTACCAGTAAATAATGTATGAGAGGAATTGAATGTTTGAAAATGAGGAATTTATGGAAACACTGTCAATATTGAGACCAAAATTTTACTGCCATGTGCAGTCAAAAAAGATCCATGTTCCTTATAATTCTGTAGAAAACAATATTTTGTGTTACTGAATTTTTGAGAAAAATTCAGATTATTCTTCCTGCCAGAATCAATAACAAGAAATAAAATGGAATGTCCCAGCTGTTCATTTGAAATTGTGTTCCTATCAGTATTGGAATTAGACTGAACTGTATGAATGTATTTTTAGACAAGCTATTGGTCCCTGTTAAACAAATTTTAAAGGTAAGGGAGACCACTTCTGTTATGTCCTGGCTGAAAACATTTCACCTGAAGGAATTAGCCCATGCTCCTTGGACCCAGAAATATAATGCCATCTGGCAGATATTATTTCAGCAACAAATTCTTAATGAGATAAGGTCGAGCCAAACATGGATTCAGGGTACAAAAGAATTTAATAATCTTTTATTCATTATAGTGAACATTTTCATATACTTTATGAGAACAGTTATTACAAGAAACTTTTCACCTTCTAGCATTCTTTAAAATATTTTGGCATGTAGATCTTTCTAAAAGATCCACAGGTTTTTACTTCTGTGGTTGTTTTGTTTGTTTGTTTATTTGGTTTTTGTTTTGTTTTGTTGTTTTTTCTTTCTATATTTAGACTCTTATACTCATCTGTTTGGATTCAAATTTATTTTGAAATAATTGGATTATGTCGCACATAACTAAACATGTTTTATAATGTAAGGCAAGTAAGAGCAAAATACTAAAGATCCAAAATTCTCATTTCTAAATGTTTGAAAATTTCAACTCTGAAGTCCAGTTATCCCTTGTGTTACTGAATTGGGCATATTGCTATCTGCAGACAAGGATATAGTTTAATTTCTAGGGATGCATACTTATTCCTATTCACACACACATCAAAGGCAGTAATCTGCTCAAACCTAGATGGCCAGCCAGTATAGCATTGCTAAGATACAGCAGTTCTTTTACACCATGTCACACAGGGAACAGTACTATTAGCAATATGTCTGCTTGTTCTCAACTTCTTAGCCATGATAAAGGCCGAGGGCAGACTTCAGTTCAATTTCAGATGAAACAAAGAGATTTAAACAAAAAACGTCTTGTGCAGCGATATCATGTACACTGTCTAATGCAGCTGTGAGTATTCTCATTACCCACATAATGGAAAGGGTCTAGTTAAGATTCATCTTGCCTTGGTTACATGTAATGCATCTGGCCATATTTGAATTAATTACATAAATCCCATTAGTGTCAATGAAGATATAGCCAATACAGTCAATGGCATCTAGAGAGCAGTTCATCTTGTCCTAAATTTGATCAGATGAATTGTTCTTTAAACTCCATTAACTATATTGATTATCTCCCCAAGAATATAATGGAGTTCAGACAGAAAGTCTGCTTAGGACAAGCTAGATGGCAGATATTTGGAATAAGAATTTCATGCTCTCTGCTGTCACTCTCTGCTATGAAATATGGTTGAAATACTGGTGACTCAACAGTATTGAGTCAATTTCAATTTAAGAATTTCAATTTAAGGATAATATTCAGGTTACAAAAAACTTCATGGAGGAGTAGAACTTTATATTGCTGCTCTGGCTGCCTAAATAGCAAACAGCCTTGGAAGAAAAGAACTGATTTCTGTTTGCTCTTTTGGATGTGGAGAAGCCCACAAAATATTTTTCGTCCAAAATCTCATATAGTTGTTCAGGGTAGATGTTTATTCTGAAATCTGGAGGGTCTGTGGCCACTGTCTGAATGTTTGGTATGTGTCTTGTTCAGAACTATTGGCCTAACCATGCAAGCAGTTCAGTAGGTCACTCCAAGCTACTTCACTGTCCTTCTCTGCTGACTTGCCTTCTTGTATTGTGTCATCTTCAAAAATTCTCAACTTACACAGCCCAGAGAAATTACTGTAACCACCTATAAGCCCTTGTGACAGACTTGGCTATGAGAATTCCCTGAATAATCTTGATTTAAAAATTGGTGAAAAAATATCAATCACTGTCATCAATAAATAGTTCTATCTAAAACCTTCCCCCTTATTTCCCATACGAACCTTTTTAGCCTTTATAGTGAGTGAAGCAGTATGCTTTGAACAAAAGGTATCCATTACCATGTTTTTCTTTCTTTAGTGTATAACTATAGATGGAACAAGATAAGCAAGGTCTTTCCTGCTGACTAGATATGTATGGTAGCTGGCAGAGTATAGTGTCCTTTTCCAAGCTGTCTTAGTGGAATTGTTTCATATCAGATTGAAAACTAAATATTTGTCATAAAGGGGCCTTGGGTCTCTGTTTCTTGCTTCTTAAGGAAATGCAGCTACCATTGGGTCAGTCTTTAAGCAGCTAGCCCATTGGATTATTTGTATAGAATATCACTGTGCTGAAGAAAGGGTACGATTGATCATATTTCCATAGCCAGGATACTCAGCTGGGACATAAAAATGTCCTTTTCTGAGTTGGGAATAAAAAGGAGCTTAAATTAAGGACCCATTTATGCAGGTAACTGCACAACTACTGAGCTATGACTACTCTGGGTGAGGTTTCTTTTCTTTTGTTGCTGATAAAAAAGCTAATATACCTAAAGACTCTTTCCAATGCCAAATTCCTGCTGTGTTAATTTTGAAAATTTTAGTTTAAGGGAAAAAGAATTTTCTCCCAGAAGAATGGCTGTTGAAAAATTTTCAACCTGTTGCTTTCAAGCTATAGCTGTTGATAACAATCCCTTCTTTACATAGAGAAAATTCCCACTGTTCAGTTATTTTCTTGGTCTTGTTTCTCCCCACAGCAGGTGCAAGGAAGCAGATGAAGGCAGAATGTCTTATTTGTTATTTTATAG
Source organism: Toxostoma redivivum (assembly GCA_013397375.1). Classification (NCBI taxonomy): domain Eukaryota; kingdom Metazoa; phylum Chordata; class Aves; order Passeriformes; family Mimidae; genus Toxostoma; species Toxostoma redivivum. The sequence continues at coordinate 2,069,463 of VXBI01013070.1, forward strand.
TCACTTCTCTCAGAAATAGAAAACATTTCCTCTAAATTCTTAATTCCTTGTTTCTGAAAATTTTGTATTTCCAATTGCAAAATAATTCTACTCTTCCTTTAAATTAAATTCAAGGTAATTGCTTCTCAGCTGTATATTTGTGATCAGAAGCATATTGCCAACTTATTTTCAAATTATTTCCTGTCCCAAAATTTGCAAGGCACATTGATATTTTAAAATTTGGGGAAAAGCTTAAAATTCAAAACTCCTATTTAAAATATTCATACAGTTAAATTCTGATGCTGGTACAGGCACTATATAAAGATATGGTGCCACCCTTTGCCTCAGAACACTTCCAATGTGGGCAGACAGCAGATTCACAAACCTACAGGGACAGCACTATGCTAATGCATGTGTAATTATGTTCAAATATATGTCATGTTTTTGCCATATTTTACTTTGTATAAATACAGGTAGCTTCTTCGATGTCCAGGCATCACTTTGCACTGCCTTAAAAATGACTTAATATTCTCAATGCCATAGAATTACATATCATGGAGATATAAGGGAATAAATGGTGATAGCTTTTCAGATTTTTTAAATAAGGTAGCTACATTTTATCTCCCTGCCAGCTTTTTCTGTATGTTGCCTTGCTAAAACCTGCCTGCCAGCAGGGTTCCCCGGAGAGAAGGGACACTGTAGACTTCCATTTAGTGTAAACAAAAGAAACACAAAAAAACCAAACCAAACAAATAAACAATCAACCAACCAAACAAAACCCCCAAACAACAACAACAACAACAACAACAACAATAACAAACTGCAAAAAAACTCCACACCTACAGAAAAGTACCTACTTTTGTAGTTACATTCCTGGCTATGAGGAGATAGGGCAAAGGGAGGTGCAAGTCAGCACTGACCTTCTGTGACCAGACCTAGAACCTTTCATGGTCATCATCTTCAGGGAAATGCTACTGAGTAGATTAGGCCAAATGAAGCATTATGTCTGCTGCACTGAAACCTAGAAAATTATCTGTTCATTCTAATACCTTATCACATAATGTGCTAGGATCTTTTGGAGTTTTCTCTCCCACAGAAATGAGTATTTTCTAACTTTGCAGATTATGTTGAATTGGAAAGAATGGCATTTAACGTTTTAATTTTGAACTGGAGATACTTTTAGTGAGGTTTCAAGGAGGATGGTTAATAAGCTATTGCTGGTAACTTACATTATTTTTTATTAATCTGCTGGTTACATCACAGCATCCTTGCATGGTGTCATTCCCTTTTCTCTCCATTCCTCCAAGATATTTCTAGCACTTAGGTTCTCTGCTGTAACACAGTCCCAGGTAGAGCTTTCTATTATTCCAATAATGGAATTATTCCAATAATGGTTGGTTTAATGAGAAAATCTTAAAGCATTTCTTAAACTCTTTGTAAAGAAGGATAGATATTACACCCCTTAGCATGGCTTGTGGAGAAGTGAACCACAAAATAGTGTCCAGACAAATTTCAAGATGAATTTCAGTTGCTAGTCAATTTAATATTTTCCATGATCACAGGTAAGCTTAGCATATTTCAAGTTAGTAATTTTTGGTACATGGCACTAAAAAGCAGTATTCCTACTGTTTATTTTAGCCTTAAATTTGCCTTGGTTTGCCTTCTCTTTACCCTCAGTTTCCCCTTTTCATATGTCTGTTCTGTTTTCATTCTATATGAGCAGGCTGATGAACTCCTCTGGAGCAGATTAAATCACCCCTGAGTCTTTAAGGTTTATTGGTTTGTGGTGGTAATGAGGTGGGGCTGGTTGTGACAGCCTGAAGGAGCTGGGGCAGGCATGTTCAGGTATCTGCTTTTGGTGAGAAGATGTGAGAAGGGAGTATTGGTGATGAGGATGTATAAAGAGCTGTGGGACAGAAGGCATGCAGAGACTGAGTCTCACAGCAGAAAAAATAGTGTGGAATGCAAGACATTGAGACCCTTGCAACCCATATTTATCATAAGAAGAGTTTTTGTGCTGTGTGACTTTGTGACTTTCCACTATTTTATCTGAATTAATAAATTGTGGAGGAAGAACATGAAGAGATCCATTGACATGGTGTTCCTCTTGTGTTAGGGGGCAAAACAGTGGCTGTAATAACCCCTCTTACGACTGGGGATGAGTTCCAGAGAATAAAGGAACAACAAAGAAACAGCAGAAGCTTTTGGGAATTAAAATGAAAACACTTGGTGGAAGAGAAAGCAAACAGTGAGATTTTATTAATATGTGGTGAAATATCCTGTCACAGTACATTGTATAGTTAACCTTTCTGAACCACTGGAGATTCATTCTGGTTGGCTAAATGTGAACTGTTTAACAAAGCTTAGAGATCAAATAACTAACATTACTATTGAACACCACTTATAAACATCAAACTCAAAACTTTAAAGTATTTTCAAATTTGTTATACTTTTCCCTTTTGTCACTATTCTCAAAATGTATGACTATACCTGTGAGTATTAACTGAATCTTATCTAGTTGTGGGTGCACTTTAAAAATTCTTCTGCTGATTTCACCTTCATTAGTATTTTTGTGGTCTCTGCAGTCATAACCTGAGCAAAATTTGGGCATTCTCTGTGTATATATATACGTCAAAATTAAATACCAGAGGTTCACATGAAAATATTTTGGCAATAACTAACCAGTCCCATGATACCATAGGTACATTTAATTTACATAAAGTTGATTATTTTTTGCTTTTCTCTGTTATCCATGACCTGCTAGAACTTCAGACCAAATGTGTAGGCCTTTGCCATTAACTCATGAAGGCAGTGTTTCAAGGTGTAATATATAATTATTTCAAAATATTAAAAACTCCTGAGTACTGTGTTTAGTATATGTACAAATACAATCTTTTATATGTGCACTAAATTTCAAAGCCATTGTTTAATATCTTGGTAGAAGAAGAATAATCTACAACTTTACATCTCTGCAGATTCTGACCTGTCTTTACTGTGGGTGTACAGGGTGGCAACAGCAGAGTGTTGTACTGTCCAGTGTGGTCATGGGCTCTCTTAAAGTGTTATACTGATGTCTTCATGTAGTTAGCTGGCTTTCCATTCTCCAGCCAGTGAAACAGACATTACACATTCAAGCAGGATTATACATCTGGAGGTCTAGGCAATATTTACAAGGGATCAGGCTTATTTTCCTATAGCAACTGTAACTGAGAGGATTACTAAAGCACTGAGTTGGTGTCAGAGACTAGGATTTATTCCTTACTACCTGTATCACTTTGGACAATTCACTTAATCTCCCAGTGCTTCAATTCTCTGCTCAGAAATGGGGACAAAAATGCTTCTTACCTTGCAGATATTTCAGAGGCATGCACTGCAGAAAGAAACAACGAGGAGGCAATTCTCTGTTAAAGGGCACTCAGGAGCTCATCTGCCAGTCTGACAGGGAGTCATGAGAGGTGTGCTGCCTTCTGGGACCTAAGGTCTCAGATGTTGTCAAGAGGGTGCTAAGCTTGTCAAGAGCACAGACTTCTGTCCATTGCTACCCTTTCATGTGGGAATAAATGACACTGCAAGCCGGAACCTGGACAAAATCAAAGAAAATTACAAATCTCTGGATGTACAACCAAAGTATTGGTATCCAAGTAATCTTTTCTTGCATTGTCCCAGTTAGAGAGAAGGGTGCAGCCAGAAATAGACATAGTATGCAAACAAACTTCTGGCTTTGTGCCTGGTGCTGTCTTGAGGATTTTAGCTTTTACAACAGGACATTCTTCAATTATCATAGCCTATCAGGAAGGAATGGGATGCTTCTGTCTAGAGGGGGCAAGAGAATCTTTGGCAGTGGGATGTCCAGCTTGATGATGTGGTCTTTAAATGGAAGGATTTAGGGAGCGGGGTTCAAAGATTTGTTGTTTCCTCTAAAGTGATATCAATGTAGAAGACCACAATGGGTTATGGTGCCTCATTTTCTTGGTTAATCCACAGGCTAGGACAGAAGAAGGAAAAGAGTAGTGAAGAAGGAGGATAGGAGGCGAAAGCAGGTAAGAAAAGATAGTTCTCTGAGATCTGAGAAATCAGAAGTTCTGATAGTGAATGACCCAGGAACTGAGGGCTAGACTTGTCTGTGGGGTTGTTTGATGGAAAGATAGGACAGCATAATGTCCCACAGTCCCTCCAGAGCTGAATGTCCAGAGCAACCCTCAGCTACCATTCTAACAGTGGGAGAAGTAACAGAGACTACTCAGTCTCTTGGCTTTCTGCTGTTCAGTCATAGGGAGACCAAGGTTGGACAATCAACTCTGTCACCTGCAGAGAACTATAACTTAGTGACTCTGAACCAAACAAGGATAATTTGTGCTGTCAGGTTTCCAGAATCTCCAAAGACAGAGATTTCACAGCTTCTCTGGGCATCTCATCTACAGCTTTATTATTGTTGCTATTAAAAAAAAAGAGACAATGTCCTTACCTCAAAACACTTTGAAAGCCACAGTGGTGGCATTAGTAGACTTGCCCCATTCAGTCTGGATTTGGGACTTCCATCACACTTTCAGAGATTTCAGATTTACCAAGTGGATATCTTGACTGTCTTGGTGTCAAAGTAGAATGAAGCTCATAAATCAAGTGTAAAAGGAAATCTGCCTCACTCAAAATTGTGTGAAATCCTCTTGTGTCTGATGTTACAATCATTTTTTATCAGGAACAATCTGCCACACTACAGAGAAAATGTAGATGCAAGACTTTCTGCTGGAAACAATAAATTTATGGAATGAAACTCTGTGCCTTCACCTCACTGTAGTGTGAGACTACACTTTCTCTCACATAGAAAATATTCATATAAAGTGTGCAAGTAAACATAGGAGTTTACAACAGAAAATGATTGGAGGTGGAAAGCTGCTTACAGTTATCATTACAGTGAAAAGTTGGTAGAACAAGTAGGCTCTATAGCAAAATCCTCTTTTCCCATATTTTTTTAAACAAATTTTTCATTTAGTTACATTAATCTCATATTTCCTCTTTAGTTTTGTGGTGACCTCATCTGAGATAGATATTAAAATATTTTGCTTATATCACACCAAGCATTGATACCTCTTAAAATTTATTAGATCCTGAAATTTACTGCATACATTGAAGGACAAGATTTGTGAATGTGTAGCTTTGAAGATTCCATCTTCTGAGTTGCCCTGGTCAGTAAAAAGTCAGACTAGAAAGAACATCACTGAAGTAATACATCCCCTCCTTACCATGTTCTCATTTTGCTTTTTCCAATCTGAAAAGTCAGCATCAGGGTAAGTTTCAATATCAATATAGTTTGCTATTTGGTTTAGTAGTTTGATTCCATCATGAACGGAATTTCTTTTAAATTAATTGGAGCTTTATCTGATCTAGTGTTACAAAGAAAGGATGGCCACTCAGCAGTGTATGTTGGAGCAGATGATGGCTTTTTTCCCCAGAATAATAGATTAGGGGAAGAGAGCTGCTTTCAAAAGTTGATGTGTGTTCTCACAGCTGTTTGTACATCTCATATCTCAACAAAAAAAGCAAAAATCTCTTTCTGAGTTAGTTCAGCCAAAATTTGGGTGACTGACTAATAGTCCTGCAAAAGGTCACAAGGAATTTTTAATAGTTTTTCTTGACTTATTAATGAACAGTGTAAGAAAAGCATGCCCAAACTTTATTTCAAATGCTTCTTGTTTTTGTTGCTCACAACTCCCATTGAATACTAGATATGCAAAAAACAGGGCAGTTGGAATATTTTGAAGGAAATAGGTGGTGTATAAAAATTACTTCCTTTCATGATTTCTACTTTATTTATGAAATGAGACCACAGTAAGAGAAATCTTATTGGCATAACATGTATACATTAAAGGCTTATCAAGAAGAATGCTAAAGAATATTTATACTTCTTTAATTTCTTTAATTTCTTTGTATTTCTTAGTCCATTTCCACTGCATTTACAAAACAATATTTTATATCACAGAATGTGGTATATGTAGTCTTGTATCAGTGCTTAAAGAGCTCAAATCCAATAATTGTAATGGGCATGGTTATTACATGTGATTGATAAAAGTTAGAAATAAAAATTTGCACTCAAGCCATTTTTTGGTCATCAGGGGCAGGTAAATGAGTATTTTGGAATAAGACAAAGCTCAGAGTGTATATATTATATATATTATATATTTGACATTCAGGATAATATATAATGTATACACATACCACATAAACTAATATAATTTTTATAAATTATGGAGTACAGAATGTTCAACATGATATTCAGGTAAATATATTCAGACAATAGTAAACACCTGCAGAACAGTAAGAGCTAGAATGGTCTTGGGAGAACACTACATTTTTATCTGTCATCTTTCCTTTTTCTGTGGAAGCTATAAGGCACCTTGCCACCACTGTAAGGATCTGAAGAGAACAAAGGAGCTGATCATCAAGCATGCTTGAAAAAAATGGGAAATTACTTTGTTCCCTTGCATCTTTACATACCTTATGTGGAGTTGGTTGGAAAAGTGGGGAACGTATGCTGTAGTACCAAAACAAGTAGCAATAATTAGTAGCAATAGAATGATATTTTCTGGAAGTCCTTTGATTTCAGTGATGTCCTTGAGATGATGTACCTGTTTAGGCCACTTTCCAATGCAGAACAACACTTCTGTACCTTCAGCTTTAGATATGTCCACCTCCAAACATTTCTTTGGAAAGGTGACTGAAAACCAAAGAAACTGACAACTCAAATTCCACTTACTATCATGAAGCACATCATCAGTTTCTAGAACTACTAAAAAACAAATTCAAACTTAAATCAGTTGAACAATTGTCTCTATTGAAGAGAAGGGCAAAGAGAGTTTTCTGGATTATAGGAATATATTGCAAGCTACACCTGCAGTTAATCCATGTTTAATTCCTCTACTATTAAACATGTTTTGTTTGGTACTATAACTGTACTTGATATTTGATACCATAACTGTACTGAATCTAGTTCTTTGGTAAAGTAGTAGTCCCTTTCCTATTCATTGCAAGGCAAAGTTCGCAAAATGAAGCATTTCTTGACAAGTTTTGTTCCACTTGTGATGAATCCTCAACTTCTCCAAGCTCTTTTTACATGTTAGCTTAATATTTTGATGTCTTTATTTAAAACAAAATTCTTAAGATGATAAAGAAAGAATATTCTTGGTCATATCCAATTAATCAGATTGAAACTGAAAAAATATATTAACAAAAGACAATTGGCTTCTTCCACTGAATTTTAAGTAATCATTGTCATTTTTATCAAGAGATAGTTGGGAAGAATTCCTGCTTTGTTCCTTGATAAAGATGTTCAGGATATGTAGAAGTATCAAAACAAACAAAACTCCCCCCATCCACTAAAGCACCCAAAACACTTTAACACTATTTCAAAAGTGAAAGAAGAAAGATTAGCTCCTGAATATATCAAAATACTCTGATCCGTTCAGAGCTATATTTTCCTCATATAAACTTAAGAAGCTGAGCATAAAGACTCATTTAAAATCTTCTAACCTATAGTTTGAATATTCAAATACACAATGTACACAATGCAAGTATGGTAAACGTTATTTTGAGCAAGACAGAGGGAAGTCAATGCAACATGAGCAAATGTGAGTGCCACTAGCCACTGAAGGTGCATAGCTAGTCAAACTAGAGGATTCAAGAACCGTGGATGTTTTGTAATTAGCTTTGTTATCTGGAAGAGTGGACTGTAACAGGTACAAGGGAAGGCAACTGTGCACTAATATCCACATATCATTACTGTCCACATAAATTATTTAGCAATAAAATATGTTCCCAGCAGTTTCTCAGGTAATTTAAAGTAAATTAATGAAGCAGATGTAACAAAGAAAATCATAAACCCGATTAAACTGACACATTGGCAACAAGAAAACTCTCATTCATTTGATAACACAGAGGTTTAGGACTAAAGGAGCACTAAAACAGATTAATAAATATGTGCACTATTATAATTGTAGAAAAACTTTCTCACTTCTGCCCTCAGCCTTTTTCCTTTCATTTTGATTTCCTTCTGCAGTTCAAATACTTTATCTTTCAGAACAATTGGGCTCCAGTTCTGTGTTACAATATGACTTGCTCCTAGACACTGAGCTGGTAGGTGACCCAGAATTTCTTGAGTGAAATAGCAGATTTATCTCTGCCACATTCAGAGACTGTATGTGTTGCTAAGCTGGGGGCAAAGGAGAGCTTGTAGAACAAATTTCATAGCTGAAATGATTAAAAACATTATGAACAGATCTATGCATGTTTAAGTTGTTTGCAGCTCTCTTAAAATTTTGGCTGGCAGGCAGGTGTAAACTGCAGAAGGTGATAAGTACTTTCCTTTCATCGACTCTAAGCTGACTGCCCTTTGAGGCCTCCAGTAAGCCATGTCTGAAGACAGGACATTATTCAGTCTCAGGAAATAATGATCTGTATTTCTAGTCGCCATCTGGTGGTTTCCTGTACAAAGACAAGTAATTGGGAAAGGAATCTCTTAATGGCAGTTCTGATGTCAGGAGCATTGGTGTGAGCATTCCACTGGTGTCCCAATATGGGATATGTGTGTCCTAGACATGAAAGAATAACATCTGCTTACCGATCCTAAAATGCCTTTTTGAATGTATATATAACAAAGATCTTGTTCTCATTAACTGAGAATTTCTCTCCTGTTAAGTCCTTGGTAGCAATAGAGGAATCACTACTGTCTGAGAGAGCATAGTCTTACAAGCCCAACTTTGGTGATCCCATTGAAACATTTTTCAACATATTGCTTCCCTTTCCCCCCCCCTCCCTTTATTTTATGGAGATATTTTCCTGGTTTTTTTTTCAATGCTAACATGTTTGCTTAAGATCAATTCCCTTATATTCACTTTTTGGATAACAGTGCACAGAATTTTACAGCCTTTCTTCTTTTGTCAGGAAGTGTCTTGGAAGCAGAAAGGACTTTTTTTGGTGGAGATTACCTTGTCTGTTGGTATTTGAGTAGGAAAGCCACATTTCTAGTCTTCAAGAACATGATGAAGCAAAGGTCAATTGAAAATCCTTTTTTCATATGGGCAAGTTGTGAGGCCTAGATATGCAATTAAAAAAACAAAGCATAATCTCCAGTTGAATATTTTACTGGACCTTAAATCGTTAAGGAAAGATTGAGATCTTGAAGAAGATTGTTCATCAGTAGCCAGTAACTAGAGGACGAAACTGATAAACCATAGCTAGATAATTGATTTACAATAAATATAAGTAGAGTAGGCCTTTATCTAGTAGAGACATTGTGAAACCTGGAGGGGAGGCAAAGGATTAACCATCGAGGTTAGAGATCTGGAATAACAGTAGAACAGATGTGATAGGACTGTGTGTGATAGCACTCTCCATGCTGGGAGAGTTCAGGTAAAGTCTGGATTCAAGGCAGAGGCTAAGCAGTGGGGAAATAATGATGAGATGATGCTAAACAACATTTAACCACTCTCAGATAGGGAGTAGTACTAAACATACAGAAAGAAAAAACTGCAACCAACTAAAGAGAATAGTTCAGATATTGTCAGTTATGATTTTAGGCTGAATAAACCTTTTTTGGACACATTGTTCTGCTTCCAATTTGTGTACAAGCATGCAGGTATTGGTACTCTTATGGAGTAAAGAAAAGTGTGAATGAACACAGTATCTGAAGTAGGAGTGAAGGGAGTTTAGTGGCATTTTGAGAGAGAACTTGGTTGTTTGTAATTACACAGTACTGACTCTGTTTATTGTCCAAATATTTTTGCGTAAATTACTACAAGATTTTATCAGTGTAAGAAGTAGAGCAAATAGGAAAAACCTACATACACATAATAGAATTGTGTATCTATTTCTGGACATTCATTATCATAAGTAACAATAGGCTTTTGAAAACAAAAATATTTACAATATAACAGAGAAAATCAGTCTGTACATAGGTAGGCATCTTGTATAGTGGTATAGTGTCAATATACATCAGGCTTGATTTGATTTCGGTAGAATAAAGGCTTATTGTTTAGTTATTTTTCTTCTTGCTCCTTTTGCATCCTAGCATAATTTGACTTTTAAATAATTTTCAGTCATAATTTATTGAGAGTCCTAATAATATTTTGCTCTTTCACACTGATTCTAACAAGGTTCTGACCTGAATCCTCATGTGTTCCACATCATTTCCTTCTGGAGATTACCAGGCCAAGCCGAAGAGTAAATGAGTTGTAAGGTCAAGTGTTTCTCACTGTGAGACAACTGCTGAATTCCTGGTAGCTATGATTGCATCTTTCTATTACACCTTAATCACTATTTGACAAATTTCAAACAGAGATTGATAAATTAATGTGACTTATTTTAATTAAGGCAATATGTTGCTTCACAACATGAATATTAAAAATACACAGACCTCACAAACAGTAAATATGTCTCAAAAGGATGGTAAAATGATGGAGCCTTAATCATGGGTGACTTGTATAGATATACCTTCTTTGATTTAAGAGTGGGTGCAAATCATTACCTCACAGTAACAGAAGAGGAAAAGTAGATTTGAAATTAATATTAATTTTTTGAATCTCCAAATAAGCCTTTTAAGCCTTTAGAAATAAAAATTTAAAAATCTCAAAGGAGAATTTAATGACTTTACAAATTTTACTATGAAATATACTTTAAAAGCAAGAACTCCTTTTTACTCATGCTATTACATTGCTAACTGCTGAATGTAGTTGATGTGAATGGCTATGTTCTCTTCAAGAATAATCTAATTTGTGCAGGTCTGGGAACAAAAGAGTCAGATTCAGAAATCTCAATTGTCCACCTTATTTCTGATATGTCTACCCGAATTATTCTCTGTATGTAAGGAAACACTCAGACCAACACATTTTAAGCAGTAGAGCTTTGGTGAGGTTATGTTAAAACACACCAAGTTCCACAGCAGTGAAAAAGAGAGGGATAAATCTAATACTTGCAGGCCACTCTAAAAGATTAGGTATTCATTTAAAATTCAGATTTGGCAGTAAAAACAGAACAAGGGTCTGACAGTGCTTCTGTTTCAGCAAGAGGAAAGTATAATCACTCTTTCACTACACTCACTGATAGGAATACCTGCATGTTCAATTACCCATCAAAACTGTGGTTTGTATTAAGATCTCAGGCAACTAAGGCTGAAGTATTTTTTGGTTAATTTTTACCAAATCTCAGGAAAATACTTGTTTCCATCTTGTAGATGCAGAAGGTTAAATACAATCTCTACCCAAATTTGCATGGCCCTGTGTACAAGGGATACAAGGAATGTGTTTTCTGGTGACACTTTTTTTTCTAGCTATATAAACTCTACATTTTCTAGGGATTAATGTAAAGCAACCACCTTAATGAAAACTAATTTTTGCATAATAAGTGAAGTTGATTCAAAGCACAAGACAGTAAAAAGATCTAAGTGTATGATATTACTTAGGCAAATGGCTATAAATATTAATTTCTAAAGTAAAATTTTGTTTACATTACATCAAGATAAACAAGGGATATCTTTAATGCCATCACACTTCTTGAAAATCCAATGAGCTGCTGAAATAGTTCCTCTGACAATATACTATAATATCAATTTTCATTTAAGTCTGCTGTAATCCATGTTTGCTTTAGAGATTATAGACATAGTTGATTTGGGAATGAAACGCCAAGTATAGGTCAGATGATGATTTAAGTTACTAAACCTTTGTAGCTCTCTTTCTACCAAATTCTTCAGTAATATATGAACTCAAACATCTATAGATTCTAGTACAGCAGTTCAAAATTAATCCTTAAAACAGGTGGGCCTAAGATTGACTTTGGTATAAATGTAGAAGCAGAGTTTGAATATAATTTCAGTGATTAGAATTCACAGGGCATTCCACTCAAGATTAATCTGGAAATTGAGCATGTAGGGCGTAGTTGGAGGAAGTCAGTTATTGAAATAAAATACATTTTTAAAGTAACTAAAATGTGCTGATGACACAAATGATAGGGGAGGGATATAGAAGAAGAGAAATGTGCTGCCTAATTTGTAAGCAGACGAGTGATAGGAATGTCCTCTGTTCTAACAGTAAAAATATTATTGTAATAAAAAATATCACTTTAGGATTTGCAAATAAGAACAACAAATAGATATGTCCTGTGGTCCCTAAGATAAATGCTCCATCCACATTCTCACCTTGGACTCAAACCAAATTCAAAATACTTTCATCTCTCGAGAAAGGCCAGTTGACTGTATTAAATGACGAAAAGCAAACATTTCTCCAAACTGTAGGTTGATACCAGATCTATTTTTTTCTTAGATTCTAGGAAATGCTAGCATATACTATTCCTGTCATAAGAGTATCCAGCCAAATTACAATTTGCATGTCTATTTCATAAAAGATTTCATGTCTAGCAGAGTATAAAATAAAATCTTACTGAGGAGGTTTCAGCACTGCAGTGGTTGGGGCAACTTGGTATCTCAGTTTGCTGCTCTGGGGTGTGTTTAAACTGCATATGTAACTTGGATCAGAGCTCTTGCAATTTCCCTGATGAAATGGACTTGTGGGAACAGGTCTCCTTGAAAGAAACAATGAAGGGAGGAAACCAGTAGCAGGTATTTACAGAGTGATTTACAAGTACCTGATAAATGGTATTAGTGCTCTGCTACAAAGTCACTGTGTTTGCTGTATTTGCTGTCTTAGGTGGCTCAGCTAACAAACTGCTAAGAGATTCTGCAGTAAACAAAAGACTGATAGTCATTCAGAGGAAGCTGGAGAAAAAAATGAAAGGCTGAGAGGCAGATTTTGAGGTTACACAACATTACATTTTTTACATAGGGAGCACTAATGATTATGTGTTCAGCGCTGTCATCTCCTTTAGTAATCAGTAAAGTGTTAAACCTCATTGCTTTGAACATACAATGAAGACTAGCTTTCTGCTCCATGATAATAAAAATGCTTTAAAATGCTACAGAAACTGTGCTTATATTTTAAAACATGATCGGTCAAGGCAGCAACTTGAGATGAGGAGGGATGAGCAGTGGTGACATACTGAACAAATTCTGTTTTTCAAACATCAGTGCAGGTGGTAACATTGAAATCCTAGAAAATAGGAAGGAGGACTGACCCAAACATACTGATATTAGGCTGACTTTTGTATGACAGGAATGGAATAATCTAATAAAAAAGTATTAACACTCTCTGTAGAAGCAGTTGATGCCTTCCTGGGCTGAATTAAGAGACCAGGGTGAGAAATGCTCATAATTAGTTTTAGTTTATTAACAATGCAAATATAATGTTTATGAGGGACTGAACCTAGGCACTACATTTATCCTCAGCTTCCCCGTTTGTGAGTACTGCAACCAGAAATATTGCAGCCAGTAGGAATCCACACTGTGCATCCAAAAATAATATTTCAACAAAGTCAGCATTTGGACAACTGAATGTAGTCTGAGCCCTGATGTTGTTGGAAGGAGATTCTATGGTGGTTGTAGTATAAGATACAATCACTTTTCCTCGTATAAGGTATGCAATAGAAACATGCTTAAGTTCTTCAGTTACCTTTTCTTTTCCCAGATGATGGAGTGCTGCACTATGTTGTGTTATCAATGCATAGAGCAACTGAAATTGCATTGGCTTGCTTTTGCTGCCATATTTCATACTGCTGTCTAAATTGCTTTCTACTATCTCTCTTGTCTAGACTGTCTAGGTTTCTTTCTGCCTGGAAAATTTATATTTTATGTTATTTTGTCCCCATCTAATTGTATTAGCCTGATTTTTTTCCCCCCTTTGTGTCCTGACCACATTTCTAAATCTTATATGTGTTTTTTTTTCCCTACCATCTTGTCCTCTTGTCCTTTCCATAGGCTTATAGGCTCATGTCTTTCATGGTTACAGGTGGTAAAATTACTGAGGATCAAAATTTTAATTAATTTATTAATTAGTTTTTTAGAATGAATGGGGGCATGCATCTTACTGGGAACAGATTATGGAAAAAAATCTGAGAGTGAAAAATTCTAGAGCTCCTTCAGTACTTCTGAAAAATGTTACTTACAGGAAAGTAGATCTAGGGGGAAGATCAAAGCATAAAAAATAGAAGAAACTTGTTAATGTGAGTTACTGAAAAGACACAAAGAATTTGGACATGGAGGATGCCCAGAATTTATTTACTTTACACTAAGGAAATGCAAATATTTTGCAGAGTTTATACTTCAGATGGAAAATAATAGTGACAAAGGATAAATAAAAGTAAAGAATAAATAACTCACACGGGCATCCAGAAAAAAGATATATCCAAGTAAAGGGAAAAAGAATGATGAAAAAAAAGGTTAATTCTTAAAACTAATAAATGATAAATAAACAGTACAATGAAAATAGCTAAAAGATGAGGAGTTTTTCACTTTGTAAATAAAAATAGAAATACAGCTTTCAGTCACATAAATAATGAGATAAAATGTGGAGGCCTATGCAACACATAAAAAATATCAGGGATGAGTATAAGGCTAAAACAAGTCTGTGAACCAGAGTGGAAATGAATATTTTAATTGCAGTTTTACAGAGAATAACACATATATGTAATGTATATATGTATGTACTCATGAAACAACACATTGAATAATGAAAACTGCCAAATTTGGGATAAAAACACACATCTAGAGAGTCTGGAGTGTCTGAGGGAGCTGAGGATGTTTAGCTTGGAGAAAAGGAGGCTCAGGGAGGCCTCATAATTCTCTACAACTGACTGCAAGGAGGTTGTAGCCAGGTGGGGGTCAGTCTCTAATCCCAGTCAGCCACCAAAAAGACAAGAGGACAAAGCCTCAAGCTGTGCCAAGGGAGGTTCAGGTTTGATATTAGGAGGAGTTTCTTGATGGAATAGGTTATTAAGCACTGGAAGGGACTGCCCATGGAGACTGGGGAGTCACTGTCGCTGGAAGTGTCCAAGAAACAATCGGATGTGGTACTTAGTGCCATGGTCTAGTTAACAAGGTGGTTGATCAGTCTAAAGTTGGACTTGATCATGGAGGTCTTTTCAAATCAAAGATTCTGTGATTCTGTGAAAACAATATTTGGGCAACTAATAGCTTAAAATCTAACCAACTTTTAAAAATACTAAAATAATTGGAAAAATAATTTGCAAATTGAATAGTGATTATTTCAGTTAGATTTATCCTAGGGAATTAAATTTAAGACATAGAAAGCTGCAAATAAAATAGTAAACACAGTATCTACTTTTGAAAAAAGAAGTAGTGGGGAGGTGGTCAGGAAATACCTGTTCAGTATTGAGAATGTTATATGTAGGAAACAGGTGTAAATGGAAAGTAAGCTAAAAATTACAATGTTTTTATGAAGGGTAATTTCTAATAAATTAACATAATTACTGCTTAGATAACTGATTTTTTTTCTAAAATGATATATTTATTAACTTTCTTTAGCTGTGTTTAAGGAAGTGCTTTTGATTTAATGCCACAAGTAATTGTTGAAGTGAAGACAATGGAGTGTATGGAGTTTGTTGTATGATGAATAAAAAGCTGGCTAAGACAAAGATGATAATTCCTTGATATTAACTACAAAGGAAGTGGATCAATCACTTCTTATTTTCTTTGGGTGCTGGGTGTTTTTAAAGCCTCTGTTCAATATTTTCCTTTATGGGCTTGATGTTTTAGAAAAGTAGAGTTTATACCAATCCAAAACTTTCTACAAGTGTGAGGAACCACATGGTTATCATGTGGTCTATCTGCAAGGGATGGATAGCAGTGTGACAGAACAGTACAAGATCAAGTATTTTGGAATGGATAGCATAATATTTCTTATAAACAAAAGTAGTTAATCCACTTAATGGGATGGAAGGACAAACCTAAACAAAAAAAATGATGATCAAATTTCAGCCATGGAAAAAGGTGGTGGTCTTGCAATACATTGTGTGGAATATTTTCAGGAGAAATATTCCAGGCACTGCATAGTTGCTTTATAAAGCCATTAGTAGGAGCATGTTTAAAATATGGTATTACTCCGTTAAACAATCTGTGTTTTGAACAAACTAACAAAATCCTCTGAGACTGGAACAGGAGCAAAGGAGGACTACTTGTATAACTAGGGGAAATGGAAGCCTTATCATATATAAAGAGATTAAAGGGAATTGATTTGTTCAGCCTAACAAAATAAAAGTTGAGAAGGGTATGATTATTTTTCATAAATACATTCAGGAAATAGATGCAAAGGCATAAATACTGAAGGATCATACTTACAGAAAATTAAATGAATACAAATGTATAAATTTAAACTAGAAATTAGAATAGTTTCCTAATCAACAAAGAAAGATTTGGATAGGCTTAGCAATGGAGGAATCGAAATTGCTTCTAAACTTGATGAAGCAGATGAGTTCATGGAAGGTATTTGCAATATGACAGGAAGGATTCTGATGTAAAATGCAAAGAATTTTTATTGTCTGGCTTTTTTTCATTAGTCTTGCTTCACTCAAAATGCTTTTATTCCATGCATTCCATTGTAGTAGTTTCAATGAAAAAGACGCTACAAAACTTGGGTAAAATCATGTAAAGTAATTTCTTCTTCCACATTCAAAGCTGTCCTAAAAAGTTGCTCCATCTTGTCATTTCTGAAAAAAAGAGTAGCATGGTCTGGTACTTATTTGGAAGGGGGAATTGAAGGATTTGGGAAACTATTTCAGTGATACCAGGTCACCCTTTCGCATGGCTTCTTTTGACAGGAGAGGACAGGGAAAGTCAAACAACCCAAATGAACATGGTAAGAGGTGACTATGAAAAAGTGTCCAATACAGTCCTGACTTGTATTTATGACTGCCCAGAGCAACAGCCGTTTATAACGCAGAGGTCCAAACTAATATTTTGAGATCCACAAACTGTGCAGGAACAGTAAGATAACATTGTGAGCAAGCTAAAGAGGAAAAAGTTGAGATGATCATGCAATGAACATATTAGGTATACAAATATTTCAGAGAAGATAGGTTAGGAATGCCTAGGTTATGGGAATCCTTTTGAAACCTACACATTGAAAGTTCCAAAGCATTTAGACTTTTAAACATCAGAAGAAACATTAGTAATATGGGAATATAATTCAGAAGCAAATGGACATTTTATCCAAATTTTGGATATAAGCATCAGAGATCATCTAAATTCCACTGCTGAAAATCAGATATTGGATGATTTGTATCTTGTTTGGTAAAGTTTTCATTTTTTAACATGGCTGATATTCTTTTAGTATGATAGATAAAATAATATACAAATAAATGACCGCATATATACAAAGTCAATATTTTAGATATTGAGCTATTACGAATGTTCTCTGGAGAAAAAAAAAAAAGGGGAAAGGGGCTAAATGNAAACTGAAAATTTATTTTAAAAAATACAAGTTTGACTACGTTTTCATAATTGGGTTGGTAATAATAAATATAATAAATATAATATAATATAAATATTATATTATTTATAATTCAATGCATAAGTGAAAGGATTGTCACAATGTTTGAACCTCACACTTTGGTACAATGCAATTTTGAAGAGGAGACTTCTGCCAGATATGCTGATCAATTCTGTCCCCTATTAGCGCTGACAGTGCTAAATAAAAAGCTTTTAAACAAATCCTAATAATGGCAAAACCACTTGCAGTACTATGCCAGGCTATATCCTGTCAATAAAGAAAACAGCCTCTGAGTGGTAAGTGGTAAATACCCATAATATTGCCCATCATCTTTGCACTGAGAATCAGTTCAGTGTTTGCTAACAGAAGTTGTCTTGTCTTATTTTCATATACAACGGAATTTTGCTAATGGTACCACAGCGACACTGAGATCTAGAATATCACTGATAAAATATACATGGAAACACAGAGTCACTTAGGCTTCTTTGTTGGGCTTTTGTTCTTCTGAATACACTTTCTTTCATCTGAAAGAAACAGTATAATTTTGCCATTATTTAGAGGAAAAATATGGTGCCATGTCCNATGATAGATAAAATAATATACAAATAAATGACCGCATATATACAAAGTCAATATTTTAGATATTGAGCTATTACGAATGTTCTCTGGAGAAAAAAAAAAAANGACTTCTGCCAGATATGCTGATCAATTCTGTCCCCTATTAGCGCTGACAGTGCTAAATAAAAAGCTTTTAAACAAATCCTAATAATGGCAAAACCACTTGCAGTACTATGCCAGGCTATATCCTGTCAATAAAGAAAACAGCCTCTGAGTGGTAAGTGGTAAATACCCATAATATTGCCCATCATCTTTGCACTGAGAATCAGTTCAGTGTTTGCTAACAGAAGTTGTCTTGTCTTATTTTCATATACAACGGAATTTTGCTAATGGTACCACAGCGACACTGAGATCTAGAATATCACTGATAAAATATACATGGAAACACAGAGTCACTTAGGCTTCTTTGTTGGGCTTTTGTTCTTCTGAATACACTTTCTTTCATCTGAAAGAAACAGTATAATTTTGCCATTATTTAGAGGAAAAATATGGTGCCATGTCCTTTGAAAATGTAAAACTATTAGGATAAGATGAATATATCTTTGAACCTATGGCAATATGGCTCTTGGAAATATGAAAGTATTAACTGTGTTTTTCATTACAGCAAACTCTATAGCTTTGAAATAACGTTCAATTTGACAGTTTTGCTTTGTAGGGGTCCATATAAACGTTTATTTCGTTTTGGTACACTTAGAATAACATCTGCTGATTTAATTTTTTTTCTGTTGTCTTAGCAAAATTCTTTTAAAACTGCTATCTGAAATTCCCTCAGTTTCATATGATGTCCAGAAAACCTAAATTTGATATATTACAAAGGCATCACATGGTTTTTCCAGACTTGAGATTCATGAGCTCTGAAGAATATTTTTTAAAAAGAATTTAACACTTCTGAAATTGACTAAAAGTTGAGAGACTTTCTAGTTTAACTTGCAAATATCATGCAGGTTTTTCTTGTGATAAAGAACGGCCAAGGTTGTAGAAAACATGGACATGAAATTATTTTGAGCTAAGATTAGAGTTATCATGGGTTTTCAAGTGTCTAGGTAAGGTTAGGGACAAAAAGTCTTAGAAGGATAAAGTAAATAGCTGCATGTGAACTATCAGAAAGCAAAAAAAAAAAAAANCTAAATGTGGTAATTCACCTGAGAATAAAATTGTCCCCAACATAAAGAGGAAGAAAGAATAGTGGTCTGTTGAAGTACTCAATGAGCATTGAATTCTGATCAGGGGATTCATGAGGACATAACAGAAATCAGATTGGTTCACCTTTTCTGCCCTCCTTCTGGGTTGGGGACTTTAATTTGTATCATGGTGTCTTGCTATGCATGCACTTGGAATGTGTAAACAACATAAACTGAAAATTTATTTTAAAAAATACAAGTTTGACTACGTTTTCATAATTGGGTTGGTAATAATAAATATAATAAATATAATATAATATAAATATTATATTATTTATAATTCAATGCATAAGTGAAAGGATTGTCACAATGTTTGAACCTCACACTTTGGTACAATGCAATTTTGAAGAGGAGACTTCTGCCAGATATGCTGATCAATTCTGTCCCCTATTAGCGCTGACAGTGCTAAATAAAAAGCTTTTAAACAAATCCTAATAATGGCAAAACCACTTGCAGTACTATGCCAGGCTATATCCTGTCAATAAAGAAAACAGCCTCTGAGTGGTAAGTGGTAAATACCCATAATATTGCCCATCATCTTTGCACTGAGAATCAGTTCAGTGTTTGCTAACAGAAGTTGTCTTGTCTTATTTTCATATACAACGGAATTTTGCTAATGGTACCACAGCGACACTGAGATCTAGAATATCACTGATAAAATATACATGGAAACACAGAGTCACTTAGGCTTCTTTGTTGGGCTTTTGTTCTTCTGAATACACTTTCTTTCATCTGAAAGAAACAGTATAATTTTGCCATTATTTAGAGGAAAAATATGGTGCCATGTCCTTTGAAAATGTAAAACTATTAGGATAAGATGAATATATCTTTGAACCTATGGCANGGTGCATGGAAACTAACAAAAAAAAAAAAAAAAAAAAAAAGCTAGTCATATGCTTTAGACACCTCTAATTAAGGAATCCTGGGTAACTTACCCAGCCTACAGCATCATTGTCCTCATTAGTGTACTGTCACCATCATCATCATCTCCATCCTACCTAACAACAAAGCCTGAGGGATTTGCCATCACAGTATTGGGCATCCCATATCTTTCATTCTCAGACTGCTTTGAGACAATGTAAATCTCAGCTGCTATTCCCCAAGGAGCCTATTTAAAAAGCAGAGCACAGGAGGGGTACTCTGTTGTTGGCAGCTCTCATGGCTTACACAGATGGTCTACTGCATTACAGAGCCCACTGTGTCTTTTAAAAGTTGGTTTCATTCCTACATGCAGAAGATTAAAGAGAGAAAGTGTCAATCACAGATGTGCAGATTGCCAAGTCTGAATGGCTTTTCAGTTCCTGGGTAGCAGCCACTCAGGTATCAGAAATCAAAGAAAAATTAATTAGCAGAGAATGGATCTACACCATGACCATGCAGATTTCAGAAAAAAAATCCTGTGAAGATGAGTGAAGAGCAGGGATACTCTTGTACTGGAACTGACATGTCAGCCAGCCTGGGTCTACAAGCAGTGACTGAAACGAATAATTGTCTCAGAGGGTTTTCACTGAGATGTGACAGTGTGGAAACACAGCTTGTCTGTGGAAACTTATTGGTTCTTCTGAATACTTCCTTACGAGTTCAGCACTTAGTGCATGTGCTGCATATGCAGTGTTAACCTGCTGCAAAGTTCTTTTATGCTCTCTAGCCATCCAGTACTCCCAGTGTTCAGAGACTTATCTGGGCTTAATGTAATCAATACAGAAAAACCAATGAAAATATAGATAAAGGACAGAGCTACTGGGTTAAATATTTTAAAATTTTCCATTTTAAGGATTATTCCCATTTTAAACTGCAAAAGGTTAAGACCATATCACAAGGTTTTGAAGCACATGCCTTGCCCTGAATTGCTACAGTACTGTGTTTCCAGAGAACTGTTTTTTAACAATTTTTAGAAAGTCCTCTAGTGGAACAATTTGACAGTGGGAAAATAGTAATATGTTCAATAAAATTGACACATCTACATCAATTCCACTGGCCTTTTTTTTCCAGAAAATACTCAAAATCTTTAGGTTTGATGTGATTAGAGTGATCATATTGGTTTATTATATGACACTTCAACAGTTAATTTTTTCTAAACTGGGCCACAATATAATAGAAAGTGATTAAAGTGAACTTGAAAAGAATGCTTGAGCTTAACTGAAGCAGCATTTGCTTGAAGTGAACATATTTATAGGAGAAGGAATTTGCCACTTTTTAAAGTTTTATCCCAGTTTGGGGAGCCAGCTAGACCAACCTGTTTATAAGAAATTCTGCTTGACCTGCTCTGCTGCTCAAGGAATAAATGAATGCTCTAAGGGAACAGTGACTGTGGAGCCAGTTCTTTCCCTCCTGTCTTTGTAATTTGTATTTAGCCATGTGTAACCCTGCACATTATGGGCAACATGTGATGTCAGCAGAAGCAGCTGCCTGATTAAGTGCTACCCACTGCAGAAAGTGGGCCCTGGGCTATAATTTGTGGGGCGATACTCATCATAGTGAGATAACTACTGTGTTTACTGTAACTTGGAGGGTGTATGTAACATTTTTAAAGGCAAGGAGAGAAGCAATATAAGCCTCATTAGTACCTTCCTGGCAAATTCTGAGAATATATCCATATACATCTTTGATATATCTCATCCTGTTATCTTCCAAATGCTCCTAGTTTGAATTTAGTTCCACCTTCACTGTGAGATAATAGGGTAAAACTATATGTTGAATCTATAGTGTCATCAGAAAGTTGTTTTTTCACTTGAACTGATATAAAACCTTTCCAGTGTCCTTTCCTCTCCATCTGAGATATGAGAAATGGCTGGAGTGCCATGTTCTAAGAAAACAAAAACCACAGAAACATTATTTGACTTATGAATTGGCATTTTGAGAAGCTGTTGCTTTAAATATGTGATAAATTTCTGGTTTTGCTTAGTAGCAAGGCTGATTTTCTGAGAATTAAGGCACAAGATGATGACACTCAGAGTTTGCATGTGGGAATTGAATTCTTAACAGTTTCATCCTAACTCCCTGGAGCAGACAATTAGACCCACTGGGCCAAGCAGTACTCTTGCCTCTCAGCCTCCCCAGGTATCCTTCAGTAAATCTCCTGGGGCAGAAAATGGGGTTAAACCAGGCTCTGATTGTTCTTTGTAGTCCTTCAATTTTCTGTTTTGTAAGAGGCCAGTGAGGAGGAAATATAAGAAGGCACTTAGAGCCTCCTGCTAATGTGCTGCTTTACAGCAGGCTCAGGGAGACTGCAGCCAGCTGGAGGTGATTTCCAGCTACCTAGGGAGTTGTACTTTCAGGGAATATGGTTCTATTGCAGGTGAAAAATGCTGACTGGGTCAGGACTCAGACTTAGGTCTACAGCACCGACAGGAGCAGATGGACACCTGAGCTGCACATGTCCTGCTGAGAACTCTGGTGCTGCTAATGTGGGAAGGTGGGCAGATCAAGACGACCTGGTGATGAGCTGTACTTGCAAAAACTATGTGAAACTAGGCATCACATTCCTAGTTATGGTGTCATCAAAAAGTCCTCTGTCCCAGTGAATTCTAATGGCCTACACCTTGAGTGGGTACAGTAGCATAACAGGGTGTTGGTACTACAGGATGAAAGAAATATATTTCTCTTTCGTATGCTGCCTCATTACTACTCACCACTCATGTGCATTGTGTGTTGCTGATTTCTGCTCAGTCTTGGAGACTTTTAATACCTGTCTGAATCTATGTAAAAGTAATTTTTCGGAAGTCTGATTTCTCGGTCCATAAGATCACAAACAGATCTTTTATCAAAAGAAAACACCACAAGTCTTGAAATGATGCCACCTGTGGCAGTTAGAATCACTGCTGTTAGATATGTTAGATATCATTGTTAGATATGCTGCCATGATGCATCAGGATGAGTCCCTGCATCCTGTGGTTCTGCTTGTGTCCTTGCCGAGTGCATGTTATGCCAGCCAGAATATGTGACATGAGGGTTCAGAGAAAAAGTCCCACTTACAGCATACATGAGGAGTAAATGTTATGTAAATTGTACCTGGGGACTTTTACCAATAATCCTTGCTTACACAGCAAGAGGAGGAGAAAAATGAAAAAAAGATGAGACAAACATCACAGCTTCTTGTTGCTCTAGTGAAGTCTGCAAGAAAATTCTCATTGATTTCAGTGGGTAACTTTTTGTTTGCATATGGCTTGTGCTAGCCACAAAAGATATTATGAAGTCCAAGACCCTTCTCTCAGGTGGTTTGATGATTGTCCCTAAGGAAAACTGGCCTTCAGCGTCATGATATTTTCCCAGTAAATTCTGGGAATTTTACATTTTCTGTTTTTAGAAACATACTTGTTAAAACAACCCTAAGGATTTATCTGCTGTTTGTGTATTCATTGGGCCTTCTGTCTGCAAATGTCTGCTTGCCTTGAGAAAAGATGTGTAATGGTTTTATGTGGGATATGAAATTTCTCTCATAAATGTGATATGACCTAATAATTAATGAATGTCAGAAGACAAGCTGAAAAGCTTAAAGTCTAACAACTTCTGTCTAAGTTATGCTATCTTCTCACTTTCCATCATCTCAGACTTTCAAACAGGTCTAGGGTTTATAACTAGGTAGATATTAAAAGTCCAAATCTCTTTATATTGAAGTCCTATTTCTCCCTTTACATGTCTCTGCCCATATAACGTAGCACCAAAATGAGGTAAATGTAATGTAATTTATTTCCAATTTAATGTTCCTTAAAAATGTAAGAATGTTGTACAGTCATTTGGATATTATTCCAGAATCTTGCGTCTATAAATTAAAGTTAAGCTAATAATAACAGTAATATTTATATACTCATTTAAATACGCTTTCATTATATATATATATTTTTAGAGGCATGTCTGGTGAAAATGAATTGTGGATATTATCAAGAATGCAGCAAATTTTCTTAACAATAAAATATAAAGGGGAATTTTAGGTTTCATCAAAATTTTTTGGTTTGAAAGAAGTAGGATGTTTTCTTTTTATTAAGTTATTTTAATTTATATTTTTAATTAGGTTGATAAAATTATTTATGTTAAAATTCAGATTTAAAATATACTGAGTTGATAGGGATCAATCAGCAGAATTTTATAGAAAATTGGGCTGACATATGATCTAAATAATTTTGCAATTTTCCATGACTTCCTGAATATAAAAATTTCAGAAGTATATTATTAGACAGGATTTTCAAAGTCTTTGCATTCATAAAAGGGAGACAAATGCCTGACAAGATTTTAATGTCGCATAATGGGGCTCCTACACCTCCTAGNCCTTCTCTTCTCCCCCATCTCTCCCCTCCTCTCCTCTCCTCTCCTCTCCTCTCCTCTCCTCTCCCTCAGAATACATATTTTGTTTGTTTTCCCTTTTCTTTCCCAGCCCTCTTTTTATGTCTCTTTTTCTATGTGAAAAGAAAACATTTGTTGAGGAGACAACTTAAATTATTGACTTAGGTGAAGGTCAGCAAAATTGCCAATAATAATGTCCCTAGTAAAAAAATAAACCAGCAATATTGAGGCAGATTTGAAATTGGCCAGATATCTTTGTCTTTTCAAGACCGTATATAATGCAGCAGTGAATTGCTAACTCATTTCTTGTAGGGCAATGGAAGATACAAAGTCATTGGAAGAGTACAAAAAGACTGAAGAAATAACTTCTGAATCCAGTAAATAAATGCAAGTCATTATCAATAAAGCAGAGAAAAAATATGAAACAAATTTTGTAGACTGATTTCAGTAATGTGATGTCGTTAATAAAATTCTGTTTACTCAGTTTAATTATTTTTCTCCTGAAAACCTTGGACTTCCAAATACTTCAGTTGTCATTCTCAGTGGAAAATGCAGTCCAAATAGACCCTTTTGTTTAAATTCAAAGCCAAATATATATATTTTTATGACCTTTTTACATAGAATATTCCTTGCCATTTTTAAAACGAAGATGACTAAATACATAGTTGTTATAGTCTTAGTAACAGTGGATTATCAACTATATTGACACAATCAGCAAATCATTAGTTTAACAGACAGATTTCTTTCTCAGTGCTCTTTCAGGAGTCAAAGAGAAACAAACAACATGGTTTGGTTGTCCTCTTTTTGAACCATAAATCAGCACGGGAAATGGAAAGAAAACTGTAGTTCTTGCATTGAAAGCTGCTATTCTGAGAAAATGTGACTAATTTGATTTATTTTTAAAATACTATCTGAAGTTTGGTACGGACATATTTATTCCAAAGAAAGTAAACATAAACCCAAGATCAAAAAATGCAAAATGATGTATACAAGATATGTTTAGAATAATCCTAATGTAATTTTCATTTGCTGGATTGATTTGATCTCCTTATCGTGGGGAGAAATTGGACTCTGAGATATTATCAACAGCTTCTAACTCCAATCTGATTATTGCTATAATCCTGACAGTGATTGATTCTGAGTAATTATCTCAGAAACAGAATTAGATTAAAAAACAATATTCCAGATTATAGAAGACTCCAGTCCATCCTTATAATTAGTTTCGTCTTAGAATGTATGATGCTATCACATTTAAATAATTTAGAGTGAATTATTTGCAAGCAGCCTGTGTGACTATACTTTAATAGAAAAACAGATGAACATGAAAACATAATATTTTAAGAAACATTGCTTTATAAATTAGCAGCTTCATTGTAGTAAAGTTTACTTTGCCAATGTTTTCAGTTTGCCATGTAGCTCCTAAAATATCATGGGGTACTAAGCAAAAGCCCAGTGCTACAATAATCAGCGATCATGGAGTCGTAATGATGATTTATGATTACTGATGGTGTCATTATCATCATAATTATAGGCTATGAATTAATTTTTCACAATTGGCAACTGAATAATTTTCAACCATAAGCCTTTCCTTTGTGAGAATTACTTGCAGATAATGGCCATAAAGAATGGACTCATGAGAATGAACCCAAACAAAAAAGCCATACTTGAAGTTCTTGAGCAATATTCACTTATTGTTTTCATTAATTTTGTTTACAGTGGTGATGGCCTGAACTAAATGAAGCTTCATTGTTCTAAAAATTTTGAAGAGTACATAGAATGAATGGTCTCTTTCAAAAACACAGTAGTAACAGGATCTTATCAGAAAATAAATAAATATGTGTCTTACATGTGTCTTCTTTTAGTACTTTATCCTATCTGATTAATTAAAGGAGTGGACTCAAAATATTTCATAGTCCAAATTAATTTTTAATATCATGATTCCTGTAACTTCCTTGAAGCCAAACATGATGTGTTTTGGGCAATCTCTTCTTGTCAGTTACCTCGACATTTGAGAGCTAGCATTTTCTTGTCCAGGTTCATCCTATTGGGCTGGGGTGACAGAGTTTTGACAGACAGAAGAAAAGTTGTTTCAGAGATTTTTCCAGCCAGATCNCCCCTCCTAGAAACTGCACAGAGGGTTGTGAAAATTGACATAACATGGGCTATTTTTTTTTGCTTCAGAGATACATCTTTAGCATTTTTCTAGACTTCTTGTCTCACTTGTATCAGTTTCTTCTCTGCTACTGCATATTTCCTCTCCTCTCCTCTCCTCTCCTCTCCTCTCCTCTCCTTG